>JAWWES010000006.1:2008743-2052961 GCA_035583135.1 Lophotriccus pileatus
CCAGGTTGCTCCAAGCCCCATCCAACCTGGCCTTGGACACTTGCAGGGATGGGGCAGCCACAGCTTCTCTGGGCAACAGTTTAAACAGATTCCTCGAAATTGAAATCCATATTTTGCAAGGTGGTGCCTCTCTCAACCTCTTTTGTTTGGGCAGGGAGAAATGTTTCTGTCTGTGCCTACCTGCTCCCTCACAAAGAGAAACACCCCGAGGGAAGGCTGAGGGCTGGAAGGGCTCAGTGCCACCCCACCCACAGAGCCTTGCACAAGGTGTTCAGTCCCTCACACCTTCCACCCATCATCACCTGCTGAAGCTGCATTTATTCTGTCCTTAACAGTTAAAATCCACCTTTTAGAATATCCCCCCTTTTTCTTCTCCCCCACATCAGCACAATGAGAGCGGTCACAGCTGCTGAGAATCACCCCTCATTTTCCCTGCACAGTTCCTCTGTCTCTAACTGGGAAAGGATCCACTCCAGAGCCTCCCAGTTCCCCCCCAGCACAGCCTGTGGTATCAGCAGACACGGTCATGGACCACCCACAGCCCCAAATGGCCACTAAGGCAGTGTCTTACATGGAAAAAATAATGTTAGAGAACTATTTGATGTATTTTTAGCCTCTTTTAATGCACTTTAGCAGCTGGAAACAAGGTGGGAAGCCAAGAATTGTGAGCCAAGATGCAAAGGCATAGGAGCTTTTCCATGGATTTTGACTGGCTTGGGATCAGGATAGCTCTGTCCAAGCTGCCTCCCATGCACAGCTCAGAGATACTCAATTAAACTCTTTTCTGGGATTCTATTCATTATTTCCTTCACATTTCATACACCAGCTTCAAAGAATTACTCACAACAAACACTCTAGGAAATGAAGATTTATGGGGGGAAGAACCTGCAGAATAATAAATCTTCCCCTGAAATGTGCACAGCAGAGGAGAGAGATGAGAAGAATTATTTTCACACTTTACAGTGCTCAGAGCTGTAACTTTATTTATAGCATCTGTTTTAACTGAGGTTGTCTGTCCCAGAGAGGGAAAAGGGCAGCTCAGATTCAACTTTAGGAGACAGGTCAGGCTTTCAAAGTACATTCTGAGGCTTCTTTGAATAAAACTAAATACCAGACTGCAATTTGACCTTCTCTACACTTTAAGCATAATTACAGAGATAAAAGACTTTCCATTAAATTACTGATCTCTGGGGTACAAATCTGGGAAAGAACTACCGTGGCAGGTGGTTGGAATGGGATGAGCCTTTAAGGTCCCTCCCAGCCCAAACCATTCCATGATTCTGTAAGAGTTCATGAAGTACATTATGGGTTTTCTGCAATTATTCAGATTTGTTTGCTTAATGGCCCTGTTAATACACGGCATCCTTAGGAATTCCACTGGTCATTGTTCCAACTGCTTCCCAGATTTGCAGCCAAAGTAGAATCCCAGTGTTAACCCAAGCCATGTGCTTCCAGAAAAGTGGTATCATCATTGTTTTAATAGTCAAGGATCACTAAAATTCCTGAGGCTGCTGATTCCCACCCAAAAAGAGCTTTCCAGGCTGCCCACACCAGTGGCCAATAATTCACATTTAGGAAAAAAACACCTCTCCTTAACTAAGGAGGATGTTTATTTTTCTACCTGAAAAAAAACCTTGCTGTGAGAGCTGAATCAAGTAGTCAAAAGGTTTTAGTAAAAGCTGCTACAATAAACCACCTTTTTAGGTAATTCTGGTACATGGCAAAAGCCATTCTAACCCTCTCACAATGAGCCTTCTGGCAGCACATACCCTGGAAAGAACTGTCCATTCTCCTGACAACCTTCTTCCTGGATTTTTTTTGCCTTAAACCCCATGAATGAAGGATTACCAGGATTTATGTAGCTATTTAATACCTTCAGGAAAGAAAAAGCACACAGTACAGGAAGAGAAACAACAGGTAGAGAATGGATCGATCATAATTTAAGTTAAACTTGCCAATAAATTTCTCCTGACATTGACTGGTAACTATTGAGACTATTTGAACTTGTTTCCTGGATTGGGAAAACTCTCCTACAGCTGCTTGCTCTGGCTGCCCCAAAATGCTGGATTTTAGGGAGCAAGGCCACACCATAGAGGGAGTTAAGTCAACAAGAAGGACAAGTCAGAGCAATTAACAACAATTCATCCCTTTCTCACTGAGAATTGTTTCGATTTGGGTTTTGAGAAGTCTGGGTTAAAGACCACTTGTCTTGCAGGCTGTTCATGTCAAAATGATCTGGCCTGGATAGTTTTAAAAATATATTTATATCATTTTAAAAACTATGTTTTTAAATATCTTGTGGAGTCAACAAGAACTGAAAACATTAAGATGTGTCACTGGGACTTCATGTGTTATTTCCCCAAGAAGTGTCCCAAACACTGAATGCTCCTGCCTTCAATTCCCTTTTTACTCAGATTAATGGGATGCCATACCACACATCCAAAGGAAATGGCCACTCTCCCTTCTCCTCCATGCCCACCAGGAACACCGGGACATGATAATCCACCTCTGCACCGCTGCTGTTCCCTCCTGTGCCTTATCCAAAGGGGGAGGGGTTAAGCAGCTCCCGTCTTCCTTGTCTTCTCTGCCAGCAGGAATTAGGAAGCCCCTGTGACCCGGAGAGCTGGAGCCTCAGGGAACAGTGGGGTCAGTGTGCCCAGCAGCAGCCCCCTGATAACAAGGCTGGTTTTGTCGGGATTCCAGCACAGCAAAGCTGGAAGGATTTCTGGAATAGCTCTGGGAGCTCCTTCCACGCACGAGGGGAGAGGGACGAGCACACACAAAGTCATTTGTTGGAAAATCTAATGAGGAGATGATGAAGGCTGAGGCAGTGAAAGGCAGGGCCTGCCCTCCTCAGCCCAGGAAATGTGATAGAGAGCAGAGCACGGCTGGCTTGGGAAGGGAAGAGAAGGGAAGCAGCTTCCCTGGGATACGGCCGAGGAAGAAGAGGCAGTTGAAAGCACAGGGAGAAAATGGAGCTGAATTTCCTTCTCCTGTACTGCTCAAAGGAGTCCTATTTAACCCCTGCTGGGCTGGCTCTGGGGTGGGTGTGCGTTCCCAAAGTGCAGAAGTGAATCCCTGGGGGTTAATACAAATGGGTGGATAAAGGAGAGAAATCCTGTGACAGAACCCTGAGCTCAGCCCTTACAGCCACCACAGGGTCTACACGGCAGAAAGCACTTTTTAAATGCTCCAGAGGTGATATTGCAATTCCACTTCAACTCCATGTGAGCTTGCAGTGGATCCTGTAAGGCATTAATCCCTAGAGAAGCAGGTTTCCCTGGCTCACGTGCTCATACTGGGTTCTATTTCTCACTGCTCATGCTGCACAATTTTGGAGGGAAGGGAATAGTTAAACCTGGCCAGAAACTGCAAGGGAAGAGCAGCATGCATTCCCCGGATCCAGCTGAGACCCAGCAAGAGATGGGGAATGCTGGCTCCAAAGGAGGCCAGAGCACTGGTGTCCTTATCATGGATACCTGTTGGTGGCAGGGATGATTCCTGGAGAGCTGGAGCACAGCAGGGGCCAGGGTGGGGGGTTGGTTTTCACAGAGCCCATTCCTCCAGTCCCATTAATTCCAGGGCTGCCTGTCAGCTCAGGAGCAAACCCCCTCTTCTGTTCAGCTTTTTATACATATTTCCACGGAATAGATGTTTCTACACTTGTGCTGCCTAACAATAAAGAGGAGTGATGGAAAACCTGCCTCCAAGTTTTGCCTGTGCATGGAAACGACACAGAGACGGGTCACGAGCAGACACCGATCAAAGCACACAGGACAGCGATCCCGGTTCCATTTCCCTACAATGAACACGCTGTTCCACAAAAAAATGGGGAAGGAATGGAGCACATGTCCTGCTTCCTTCCTGCTGCTTTTGGAGGAGCTGTGGTGTAGGTGCTGACTTTTGATGTCCCACGGGTTCAAGCAGCCTTTGATCTGCAGGACCCCCCCACCACATGGGTCTGGATGCTCCACAGTTTGACTCCCACTGACTTTGATGGTTGTTTTTTGCTGGCTAAAGAGCTCATCTGCTTTTGAATGGCGGCTCTGGGGCTGCAGCCACTCCACCCTCAGATGAAAATGTGTGATTTTGAACCTAAAACCAACAGATCAGCTGGCACTGGCACAGGCATTGTGTTGATCCTTCCCTGCTGGGAAGGAAGAGGTTAAATCGCTCTCCATTTTAACAAAAAGATATTTTAACTAAACCCAACACTTATTTAACATTAAAAAAAAAAAGAAACAGGCCTGGTGTGCTCTAATAAGTTTTTCCTTGGCTCTCTTCTCTTTCAATCTTGGGGAGGGGGAAGAGAGAGAAAGAGGGACAGAGACTAACTGTTTGGGAAGGCTGACTGCCCTTCAGACTGTCAGAGAGCCCGCAGGAGGTAAGAGCCTGCTGTCCTGACACCACCAGGGATGTAGGTCAGACCCTCAGGCTCTCCCAGCCCATCGGCCATACACGATACAGGATGTCAGAATCTCATTTGACACCTTATAAAAAGCCCCAAAATTGTGACGTGGCCAGAGCTGGCCAGAAGAACACTTTTCATTTTGTTTAATCAACAATTGCTGGGTTAACCTGGCAACAAGCATGAAGTTAAATCGTGTTGAGACTTCAGTGAATCAGTCTGAGTCTAACTCTCCCTCTATGCTGGGAAATCACATTCACATTTCCATCTACTCCCGCCTCTTACCTATCCAACATTATTCCCTCCTGCACCCTGAGAAGTTTATTCCATGTTCCTGCAGCTGACCCAAGCACAGAGTTCCCACCACTTACTTTTAGAGTTAATCCTGGAGGCTACGAAATCCTGCACTAAGGATTTCATTCCTGACTCTTGCTCTGTATTTTCCACTTCTCAGTTTCACCCATCATTCCCTTGGACTCTGTTAAAACAGTTCCTCTCTTCCCTTGGTTTTTCCCTTTACTATCCAACAACACCCACTTCAAGGGAGTCAGCACTTCCCACAGAGCTGTTTGCCATTCCAGAGCTTGGAGGGGAGAACGTGGCATCTGCAGTGACATTGTGTGGTAACCATTAGCAAAGGCTGGAGCACAATAATTACAAATAGACTCTGAGATAATGCAGCCCCTCCCTCTCTCTGGGCCCTTGCTGCCTGTGCTCAAGGCTGAGTGAGAGGTGTTGATTTTCCGGCTTTATTTGCTTCATTCAAATGAGTTTCTCAGACCTTGCAGGCAGATTGGGGAAGTCTTTTAAGTGATTTTAAGGAAAAACAGGAAAAAAGTATTTTCTGCAACCAATTTAGGGGTATTTTACATACGGAATCCCAGAATATGCTGAGTTGGAAGGGACCCACAAGGATCATCCAGTCCAACCCTCAGCCCTGAACAGGCCCATCCCCAAGAGTCACACCAGGTGCCCCAGAGGATCATCCAAACACTCCTGGAGCTCTGGCAGCCTTGGTGCTGTGCCCACTGCCCTGGGGAGCCTGTTCAGTGCCCAACCACCCTGTGGGGGAAGAACTTTTTTCTGAGATCCAACCTAAACCCTCCCTGACACAGCTCCAACCACTCCCTGGGGTTTGTTTATTGCTAATATGTCTCACTTTATTTATAGTTTATATTTATTTATGGCATGATATCAACCCAAGGCATGATGTGAAGCCTGAGAGCATGATGGAAATATATATAGCTGATGTTTATTTATAGTTTATATGTATCACTTCTAGGCATTTCTAAAGGCATTAGTAAGACTACAGTTTAATCTCAGTTTTCTTTTTCTCTTCTGTAACTTAGTTTAGGGAAGAGGCCCCATCCCAAAGTTCCAAGGAGAAGCAAACACAAAGGATCTGCTGAATTCAGAGAGTTAACAACAACCCGCTGGGGCAATATCGGCCTTCATTCCTGCTTTCCCAAATCCTGCATCCCAGTGGCCAGGAACACAAAAAGATCATTCACCTCCACATTTCTCAACAGAGTCTAATCAAGAGGGACTGTGGAGTGGCACAAGCTTGCTGAGAGAATTGCAGAGGGGAGGGAAGAGGGAGCTGAATAACCTTTAATAGCTTTGAAACTTAATAGTTACCTACAAAATAATGTCATGGCTGGGAACAATGGGATCCCAGAAGCTCCTCATGGAATGACTGAGTTCATTGTTTAAACCCACGTGGCATTTTATAAATACCTATCAGTGGTGTTCAATAACTGAGGGATTTGAAAGGTTCCCTCAGTGGAGTGATATTGCTGAAATATTTATCTCTCAATATTTTTTATAGTTTAATTCTAATACTGTGTTTAGCTGACAAATGAGATTTGAGGTTTTCAAGCACAATAATCTTGTGTATTCACCTCAGACCTTTTCTTTTACAGCTGAACTTCCCAAGCCAGCTGGAGCTCTCCCTTTGCAGGATCGGCCAGGGATGGATGAAAAACAAACACAGAAACCCGGAGAATGAACAGCCACCTCAGCCATCCCGTCTTTATCAAGGCTCTGCATTTTTGGCTATGCCAAGTGTTAAAAAAAACAAATGCATACCCGTGAGCTCTCTTTAAATGCAGAGTTTAACAGCAAAAGTAAACTTCAGCCACTTAGTGTTATCTCTGCTGTGGCACTGCAACAATCTGAACTGAACCTGAAAGGTCCGAGAAACCAAATCATCGGCTAAACCTAGTTCAACAAAGAGCAATTACTGCACGAGATTGCTTTAAGAGTCTTTATATCCCTGCCCATTTCAGCCTCGTGCTGAGGCTCCAAGGGCTCATTTCCCTCAGAGTCCTAAAGCCCTTCCAATCCGGGATCGCCTTACGGGCTGTGTGATGGAGTCTGGAACGTGCCAAGAAAATGTCTTCAGCTCTGCTTTTACAAATATGGCAATGATCAACCCAAGTCATGATGTGAAGGCTGATTATATTAAAGCAATTTAACATGTTGCAACAACGTGAGCCCTAACGCTGCTCCACGAAAGGACGCCGGGCTGTAACAGCCCTGCAAACACTGCGCTCTGTGGGCCCGGTCCCACAAACCTGATTCACATCAGCAACATCCACCTCCCTGAGTCATCTCCCCGAGGGAAAGATAATGGATGAAAGGGAAAAGCTGAGGAGCTGCTTGCAAAACTTGGCTTCAGCAGCGCGATTCAGCACTTGGGTCCTTGCTCTGCAGGCCTGACCTCAACTCTAGGGCTTCTCATCCGCATCCGTGTTTTCTGAGGCTGCTGTAGGACACTAAGGATTCTATTAGGAAATTCTGTCAGAGTGATCTCCCCTTTCCCAGCATCTCCCTGCAGAAGCCAAGTAGAGCCACAGCCACCACTCCAGAAGGGACCATGAGATGGGGTTCAGGACTGGGAGACAGCATCCCAAACCCCTTCCAGTCAGATGACTGCTGCATCCCACAAGGATATATATATATATATATATTCCCAGATATTACCTCCCCAGGTGACACTTTTTTGTGAGCAGAGCTCCAGTAGCATCAGGTCAGGGATCTGATCAACTGGGTTTTACTTGCATCATGGAATCATAGAACGGGGTTGGATGGAAGGGACCTTAAAGCTCATCCAGCTCCAACTCCCTGCCATGGGCAGGGACACCTTCCACTGGACCAGCTATCATTCGATTACTATTCTCTACTGGTATTTTTAATCTATAAAATACATTAAAACCCCATCGATCTAGTTTACACATGTAAGCAACGAGCACTGCAACACAATAGCACAGATTATCACCTCTAATAACTTGTAGATCACCGACCACAAAAGCCCTGCAAACAACAGCTGCTGTATTTACATGTCAACAGATTGGATATTCCCGATGAGCCAGATAAACAACTACACAGCAGTGGGAAACAAACAGGCACGTGAGATGCAAAGCAAACAAACCCACAAAAGATCAGAGGATGCCAAAGAAAGATGTGATGGCATTCCCAGGGCTGCCAGAACAGGTATTCCAGAGGGAACTGGAACGTTTTCCTTAACTGTTAAGGAAAACGTAACTGCTTCAAAGTACTGTGATTAGCAGCGTCTGTGCCATGGAAACTCGGCTCCATTGACACAGAAATGTTCCCAAATCCCCTGCTTCTTTGCAGTGACAGTAGAGGACTCTTCCCAGTATTCCAGAATATTAAAATAAGCAGCACAGCAGGAAATTATTCTCACTGGTGAAGTCCTTTTCCGCGTTACCAGCCACGCCGGTCCACAGAAGGCACTTCCCATCACTCGATACACACATTTAAAGCTCAGGATTCCAAATCCCATCAGCTGTAAATTACTTCCTACTCTCCAATAGTCTCTTGGACCCTCTTCATCAAACCCTTCCCTGGACAGACATGACAAAAATATGATGCTGAATTCAGCCCAGAGCCCCCCTGTGTGCTACAGGTATGGTTTGCTGATGAGTCGCTAAGAATTATCCATTCAAAATTCAAAGGAAAGGTTCCTGTCAGTTCTGACTGCAGTTTAGATGTTTCAGAAGGGCAGCCCGAGATGGAGCCAAAGCATTGTGTGAGGCACAGCTATTCCTGCAAGACATGTTGGCATCACAGGCTGTGTCCTGAGGAACCACAAACCTGCTCAACACACTTGGATTCAGTATCAGAAAATCCATAAAAGCCCAGAGGTATCATCTAGGCAGTGCTGGAAGTGGTTTTCCACTGTCTCTCAGTGATGTACTGGTCAACTTATGAACCCTCCTCCAGTCTTCAAACCTACTTTTGGAACTGTGAATTCAAACTAAAGTCAGTTAAAAAGCACTTGGTAAACCCAGGCTTTGCCAGCACCAGCTCATGCAGGAGTGAGGACAACACATCTGGACAATGGCAACACAGAATTCCTGCGGGAATGCTCAGGAAGTCTGAACTCCACCAAACACATGAATTCCTTAATAGAGCTCACTTTATTGCCCAAGACCTGGAGGACTGACCTGGAAGAGCCATTTTTCCATCTTTCCACAGGTCCTCATAGTTTTATTCATTTGAAATGAATATTTATTTTAGATTATTTAAACACATAACTGTCTCTGTTTAATGTTTAAAATAAATAAAAATATAGAGGAAATCTGTCATTCCACCATGCCCAGGAGGTCTCTGTGAGATGCTCATCACCTTGGTGGTTTAGCTGCCATTCAAGTGTCACTAAATGCCACCACAAAGCCATTAGATTTGCAGGGAAAGAATCAGCACAGTTACTGCGGAGGATTTTTTTTTTCCAGCTTGATTTTGTAAATAGGCTTTTCTTAAGGAGTTCAATATCTCTTTGTAGATACAAAAACTATTTTTGAGAGGGGGGAAACATAAAAGCATAGCCTGAGAGCTATCAAAGTTGAAGTTTAGCTTTGTACTGCAAGTCTCTGACCTCTCCCCTCAGTCCTAGACCTAATCAATCTTAGTATCTCCCACCCGGGGATCCCTCAGAGCACGGCCCTTATCTCTGGATCAGCCCAGAAGAAAGGCAGAGCCAGATATCAGGAAATACTTTCTCTCCCCCTGATCCATGTGCTGGACATAGTTGAAATACCAGCACTGATAATGTGTTGGCCACTCGTGAGTCCCATGTACACTTAATCACTCATTTCCTTCCCTGACCAGGAATAATTCCAGCACCATTTAGTGGGATTTCCCCGCCTCCTTCTCCCGGGACATCTGGCACGAGGCCAAGGAGTGGCACTTCTGAGGCAGGGAAGGGATGGGGAAGGAGGCTGAGGGCTCTGAAGGGAAGATTATCGTTGCCTGCACAACTGATGGAGAGAAAATTTCTCTCAGCTCCAGAGAGATTTCGAGCTCAGGAGGCTCCAGGAGCTCAGTGTGACCAGGATGTTTGACCCTTCCCGAGCCAGCCAAGGCTCTGTCTCCACTTTGTGCTGCAGGCAAACTGGCTCTGCTAACCTAAATCATGAGAGCCTAACTCCCAGTCCCATTTGAATCCTTGCAGAGCTTGGATAACCAAGGGAAAACACACTTTCACCTCCAGCTTGCACCCCTCCCTCCCATGTGCTGTGCCAGACAGACGGGAGGGGCTGGAAGGACCATCCCTACAGATGTGAGATCTGCTCATTTCTCCACAGCCCTGGAGTGGGGGTTATACCTGACCCAGGATCAAGGACAGTGCCCAGGAGTTCCCCCCAAAATGCACAAAACCATTTTACCACCACACAAAGCATCATTTAGTTGTTCCTAATTTCTCAGATGCAAGGGGACACACAGATATTTGTCACCTGGGGAGCACTGGTCACCTCACACCCCTTTTCTAATGGCATTTTCTCTCTTTCTGAGTGCAAGACACTTGGCAGTGTCACTTCAAGGCCATAAATATCCAAGATTCACCTGGATCACGTTTCCAGGGCTGCAAAGATCAGCCACTCTACATCAAACCAGTGTCCCTGGAAACAGAGTGAGAGGGAAGCACTCAACACCTCTAACAACAACCCTTTATTTATAAAACTGGCACCTTCAGGGTCTATCTCAGAAAAAAAAAAAAAAAGGTTAAACCTAGGAGTGGTTTATTCTTAACCTCACATTCTGTGCAGGCACAAAACACCCTGCCCTCCATTCCGTCATTTCCAAGGAGCTGGGTCACCTTTGGTGGTGCAGTTTCCATCCATGAAAACACAGCAATAGATCTGAATAAATCAAGAGTCCTGAGCACTCTGGGTGTTTTATTGCTTCTCCTACCGTGTGCACCTGCACAAGTCCAGCACTGCAGTCCCTCAAGGCCCAATACACAGATTTATACACTCTTAACACATCTCAGAAGTTAAGGAAACGATGCTTTTTTTTTTTTTCCTCAGAGAGATTTGATTTTTAAAAGCCCTCAAGACCCTTTCACTGTTATTATTGCTGTTAGTTATGCAAGAAAAAAGGGGGGGAAAAAACTATGAGTGGTCTGTATTTAAAACAACAGGCTCTTTCTACCTCTAAGGGTAGAAAATACTGACCCTGTTTTACATCACTAACTGGACCCAGACAGGATGGGAAACAGCATTTCCAAGCAGAACTTCCACTGTGCCCTCTCCTGGGAATGAGGTTCACTGGGAATCAACTAATGGGCAAAATGGGTGCTCCAGGCAGATACACAGACAGATTGTTGTGGATTCCCCATCCATGGAAGTGTCCAAGGCCAGGCTGGACGGGGCTTGGAGCAACCTGGGATAGTGGAAGGTGTCCCTGCCCATGGCAGGGGGTGGAACGAGATGGGCTTTGAGGTCTCTTCCAACCCAAACCACTCCAGGATTCCAGGATTCTGTGAAACAGCCGCTTCTGGAAGAACCCATGTCTGTGCCCTCAATACAAACGCTGGGTTCTGCTGGAATAACCTTTTAGGAGAATCCCTGGCTCTCTGACAACAGGGAGAGGGAATGGGAACCTTGCGCTGGGTGTGGTCACATGCAAATTAAGTCGATGGCATTTTAAAATTCTGTTCTGCTGTTTCAGAATGCGCACTTGCAACTAGTTTGCAGACACCACAAGGTTGCCTGAAATCCTGTTTAAATTTCAGACCTGAGAATTACTGAAGCACAAACACCAAAACAACTGTTTGTTCTGTTTGTTTCTTGCCCTTTTCCATGGCGTGACACAAAAACTCACTTTTCCCCCTGGAGACTTTATACAAGTGGCAGCTTCAGTTGCTGCAGTTTTACAAGACTATAAAGTTAGCAGCCCCTAACACCCAATTAGCAGTTCCCTATATAAAGCAAAACCACTTCCATACTATTGTATTCCCAATAACCTGCAGCCCACTGCATCTTTTCTCTCCCTGCCCGAACACCAGCTTCCTTAGAAAACTGCCAGGGGAAGTAGGAAGGATTAACACTCCTAATAATCACCAGGGAGATGAAACTTCATAGATTAAAAAAGAAAAAGGAAGATATTTCCATGTCCGTAGCAGGAGCAACTCGGCTCCTTTAGAACATGCAGTTGACATTTTACCTTGTGAACAACTCAGGGTATTTTCAGACCATCTTAGAAATATTTGGGCAGCTTTTTGTCTTGTGGACTCTTTGCTGTCACTTCACATCAGAGGCCCACCTGAGGATCCCTGCTGAAGCCCCGGCCACTGTCTAAACACATTAACACACAATTTCCAAACTTGCAGCTTAATGGATGGCACAAAGAAAGGAATGAAGTGTTGTCATCGTGTTTGCAGATGCAGCAGAGAGGCACAGGAAAATCGAGACCCTTGCCCAGGTCACAGGGTGGATGTGTTTGTATGAGGAATGATGGGAATCCCTGGAGTCAGCCCTTAAACCATAAGGTCACTTTCCTCAGCAGCTGAATGGGATATCTTTGCTGTCACGAACGGCTGAACAGGGGCCCGGAGAGGCTGGAGCACCTCCACCTTTGCACATTTTTACACCAGACAGAACCACTCCTGGGCCACTTGAGACCACTCTGAAGTCAGCCCTGACAGCGGGTCAGGTGAAGTGACCTCCAGAGGCTCCTTCTCTGCTGCATTTTTGTTCGATTTTTACCTTCTCTGAATCGTTTTCTTACAGAATCTGAGAATAACTAAGGTTGGAAAAGCCCTCCCAGACCATCAAGTCCAGCCTGTGCCCGATCCCCACCTTGTCCCCCAGCCCAGAGCACTGAGTGCCTTGGACACCTCCAGGGATGGGGACTCCACCACCTCCCTGGGCAGCCTCTTCCAAGGCCTGACCACCCTTTCCCTTTGCTGATGTCCAACCTGACCCTCCCCTGGCACAGCCTGAGGCTGTTTCCCCTCATCGTGTTCCTTGTTCTCTGGGAGCACAGCCCGAACCCCCTGGCTCCACCCTCCCGTCAGGGAATTGCAGAGAGCCAGAAGGTCTCCCCTGAGCCTTCTTTTCTCCAGGCTAAAGGCACAGGTTACACAGGCATCAGCAACAAAGTCTGGATGAAAGGCAGGTCCGTGTAATGTGACACTTCTGCTGTCACTTTTCTTAATCCTCCAGTGTTTCCACAAAGCAGCAACCAAGTTTGCTCGTTGGACCTTAAACACTGCACAAAGTGCCAAGTTCCTGGCAAAGCCACAACATATTTTTGATGTGTGTTTGTGTGAACAAGTGTCACCCCCACCCCACATCTCTCTTCCAGAACTGCTCTTTTAGATGAAAATATGTCCAAAAGAACCTTTCAGTGAACCACAACAACAGCAGCTCCCAGAGAGCTCCAGGGCTGGCATCCCACACAGCTCTCAGCAGAAATTGCCGGCCAAGACTTTTCCGTGCACAGTTCACCCATGAGAGAGGAATGGGATCCATCCAGCTCCCCCTCCTAAGCTCCCCCTCTGGCATGTGCTCCCCAGGGCTGGCTGTCACAGCAGATCACGTCACTGAGTGGTGACATCACCTGACAGAACAGCCTGGGGCGCTCGTGTCAGACAGATCGTGTCTGACACCCGGGGAAGATTCCAGATTCCGGCCCATGTGTTTGCTATCCCAAATCCTTTGTGCTTAATGACTGGAACACCACATCAGCACAATGCTGAGAGCAGGTTCCACGATTCCCTGAGTCAGCAGCTGCTGCAGGAGGATCCTCTGCCACAGTCACTGAGACACCAAACTGCACAGGGCAGGGAAAGAGGAGCCAAATCCCACCCCTGGGAAGTCCAGGCTAAAGCTGGACCCCTCATTTACCTCTGAGACCTTTTTAAAAGCAATTTGGAAAACAGTCCTAAGGAAAATTCATGCTCTACATGCACCCAAAAGTACAGCTCCCTGCCTCTGACACACCACACAAGTATAAATACAACACATCCAATGAACTCTCTATTTTATCCAAAAGCAAGACATAAAACAGTTGGTTTAACTACAAATGTGTCCTAGTACTACTATATTTCCTTTTTTTACATGATAAAACCAGATAAACTGGTTTGAAAAGCCAGACTACAAACCTATAGGAGTTATTTACAAAACATAATTGAAAATAAATCAATCTGTCTCACAAATCTGAACTCTGTAAATTTGCAAGATGAAAATACTCTTATTTAAATGGTCCTATTTTGTAAAAATAAAGTCTGAATTGTTTCTTAAGCGTAGGGTTTATCCCACCCCTTCTTTTCGCTTGGATTGTTTTAGGTTTGCCAGGCTCCCTTTTTCCATGTATCTCTCAACACTAAAAGGAGTTTCTTAAGCAGGAGTAAGCCCAGCCCAGCTGGTCCCCAAGGACTCTCAGGAGGGTTTGGGATATAAAGGATGGCTCCAGGTACCTTCCCCTGTATGGATATAAAGAGTGTTGACCACTGCCTTCCTCAGAGTGGAAGATCCCTGGAAGTAGGGAGGGAGAAGTGGGATCTTGGTCCTGCGCCGAGTTCCCCTTCCCTCTCCCCCTCCCTGCACAGGTGAAGAGCTGCCTGAGCTGTGCTGGGAGCCCAACCTGGGAGAAACATTAGATTTTCCCTCTGGCAAAACTTCTTTCCCACTTGGCAGCAGCTGGGTCGGCCCCACCCATTCCATGACGAAAACCACCTTGCCAAAGTGAAGGAATTCAACACTTTTCCCTGGCAGTGCAGATCCAGCTGAGTAACTCCCCAGCTACTGAGTCATCCCCAAAATAAAAAGTCACCTTGTTTTTGTTCTGACCTCGGAGATTAAGAGGAAAGTCAGATTTTGCCACCTGGGAAGTCTGTGTGAGAGAAGCTGGAGGAAAGATGAGGAGTCAACTGGGGAAAATAAAAGCAGTTTAATTGAAAGGGGAATTTTGAAAATGCTGGAGTAAGGATTTCTTCCCTGGCAGGGTTACATTCCCTGGCAGGGTTATGTTCCCAGGGGTGATGGGTCAGGTATGAAACACTGGGGAGAAGTTCCCAACTCTGCACTGGGGATGAGAACTCCTTTCTCCCTCCTTTCAGCTGGGACAGGAGCAGCCAGGTGGGGGAGTCCCCATCCCTGGAGGTGTCCAAGGAAGGACTGGATGTGGCACTCAGTGCTCTGGGCTGGAGGACAAGGTGGGGATCGGGCACAGGCTGGACCCGATGATTCTGGAGCCTTTTCCAACCCCATAATTGTGGGATCCTGTGATCAGATTTCCACCAAAAGGCAGCACCACTAAGGACCTGTTCCCTCCAAATAATTTAGGCACAGAGTGACCACAAAATGGTGGATCCTCTTTGGTAGCAGGGATGAGGATCAATCCCTTTGCTGCCTTTTACACCTTTGCAAATGAAACTAAAAATAACAATAATCAACTGGTCTTGCATGTGCTTTAGGATTCCAGGATCCTCTATCCTGTGTTCCACTGGAGTAACATTGTCCTTGGACCTGGGAGAAGTTTGGACTGGGAAGAAGAAGGCAAGGGGAAGAGAAAAGTAAATCTCTTCTGAGATTTGTGAGATGAAACTCATGCCAGCTTCACGCATGGTCCATGTGAAGGGTCAGAGAAAGTTCACAGCTTTTTTTTTATAGATAGAAAACAGAATTAACTTCAAAAATGGACCATGATTTCTGCACATCCTGGAAGACACAAAGAACTTCTGGGAAATCTGGATCAGTGGATCAGCCTGATAAAGAGCTCTACCAAAATTCCCCGTGGTTTCTGCGATTCTTCAAGTGAGCAAAACCTGCAGAGCCTGTTCCCAAAACCCCCTTTTTAAAAAAGAATATGAGCACTGCAACAAGGAGGGTGAGCCTGGAGATCAGCTCCAAGCAGCACAGAGGTTCCTAGGAATGAAAACTGGGCTGAAAGAAACATATTCATAATTTGCAGGACTTTGAAACTCAGATTAAACATAAATGTAGAATAAACACCAGAAGCTTTAACCTCAAGGAATAAAGACTGCACATAAAAGCTAAAAACATTCAAAGGAAAATCAACAGTAGCCATCTATAAAAGAAAATACTACAGCTGGCTCTGAATTTCTCCGTTCATTATGATTAAAAAAGAAACCAAATATCTTTGGCCATGAGAACATATTTTAATAGAATGAGCAATGACTGAGAAATGGCATAGAGTAGGTTTCCGGGCACATTTTAAAGCAATTAAACTGATCTTCCCCCAGTATCTGTGTGTGAGATTAAGCATGAGTGTTATCTAAAAAGAAAAAATAAGCAAAACTCTAAAATTTGGCGTTTCTTTGACATATAGAACCCAAAGGGAACAGGTTGCCCTCATACAAGTACAGGGATTTTATTTCTGCCTGCAAAGAAAGTCCTTCAGGGTGGGTTTATAAAAAACCAAAAAAGGCAGTTTAGGGGCCATCACATGAATTCCAAAAGCTTTTGTCTCCCTGAGTTCAGCTGGTACTGGCATGAGAAATGTCTTCTTTTTTTTTTTTTCAGAGGCAAGAGTTTTAAAAACTTTTTAGCTTCGCTTAATAGAAAAGCAAAGCTGGGGAGGAAGGAATTTTTTGGAAGTCTAGACAGGACTCCAAACAAACTTCAAAGACCAGCCCACTTCCAGCACAGCTCATCCAGGGACCAGATGGGCTGAGAGGGGGGAAAAGGCCCTCGGAGCCCTCTCAGACATCCTGGCTACTGCTCCGAGGAGGTGAAGCCCCGGGACAGACCAGATAATATCCTGCTACTTAAGGCTTATAAAAATAACCTCCTGAAGTTATTAATTAATTCCCAGCTGAAGGCTGCCCAGGCAATGAATCAAAAGAGCCCACATTTCTCACCATTTGCACTGTTTTCATTAAATAAAGTCTCCAAAAGGCCTCTTTTGGGTTCTGTCAGGCAGTTGCCATCTCTGAAGGGAACTGGCTGTGTTGCTTCCTCCCATTATCCATGGATATTTGGGAGCAGGATCCAGCCTGGCCCCTCAGATGTATCCACTTCTTGCAGCAGACCCGTTGCTATCTAAATACAGAATGTGAACAAGAGCAGCATTATCACCCCTTTACAACCTGGAAGGGGGAAGCTGATTTACAGCCACCCATAAATCTGGGCTGGTGCAAAATAATCAACCCACATCTCTTGGCTTTTTTGTTGTTGTTGTTTTTTAAAGCAAAAACACATGGTGATTGATGGCACTTTTTTTTCTTTTTTTGCAGGTTCATGTTGATCTTAATGAATTGTTTATGTAAAAACAAAAGCTTCATACCATTCTGAATCCTTTTTAAATGGCTTCAGGGAAAGAGTCATTATTTCAGCTGAAATGACCTTTCATTTCGAATTGTTGCTGAATACAATTGAGAACTTAAGACAGCCAGAACCAAGCAAGATGGTTTGGTTTTCTCTAATAAAATACTCTGAGTCAAAGTGAATCTTTTTTTCCACTGTTTTAACAATTATTTTTACATTTTCTGTTGGTTCCACACTGAAAGCTTTACATCTCTAAAAAAATCCACTCGATGCCAGTTCTCAGCTGTGGACTTTGCTCAAAGAAAAAGATGAGGGACCCAAGCTGAGATCCAAACCTCAAACTCCACAAGTGACTTGTTATTGGAGCTGCATCTCACTGCAGCATCCTTTCAATCCTTTCTGTGGCTGAGATACTGGAGAGGAACCAACAGGAAGGGAGAGAGGTAGGATGGAGGGAATGAAAACACTGGAGAGAATCAGGGAATCCCAGACTGCTTTGGGTTGCAAGGGACCTTGGGGACTGTCTTGTTCCACCCCCTGCCATGGGTAGGGACACCTTCCACTATCCCATGTTGCTCCAAGCCCTGTCCAGCCTGGCCTTGGACACTTCCAGGGATGGGGCAGCCACAGCTTCTCTGGGCAACCTGTGCAAGGGCCTCACCACCCTCACAGCCAAGAATTCCTTCCCAGTATCCCACCTAGCCCTGTTCTCTTCCATTTTAAAACCACTGCCCCTTGCCCTGTCAGTCTGCCCAGATAAGTCCCTCTCCTTCATTTTTCTAAGCCTCCTTAAGGCTCTGGAGGCAATGAGCTCCCTGGAGCCTCCTCCTCTCCAAGGCAGGTAAAGGTGTAGCAGGAACAGAACAGCAGCTCTGCAAGCTGGGTTGGGCAACTTCCCCCCATGGACCAGCTCTGTGCAGCAAAACCAAAATCCTTCTGGAAGCAGAGGGTGGTGGAAAGGAGCATTTTCCTTTATATACTCTGTGCTGAGGTTGCTTGAGGACATAAACTTTAGTACTTGAGGAGCACTTGGATGTCTAAGACGGTTTTGTGTGATGAACACCTGGGCCACATCCACCAAACATGGTCCCCTTAACTTGCCCTTGTGCTCACTGGTACCAGTGGTCCTCATTGTCAAGAAGAAATCAGACATCTTAAAAGAAACATCTCACATTTGGCCATTCAGAAATATCAAAATATTATTGTATTAGTTCTGGGCCCCTCATGGCAAAAAAGACATTGAGGGGCTGGAGCATGTCCAGAGAAGGGAACGGAGCTGGGGAAGGCTCTGGAGCACCAGGAGTGGCTGAGGGAGCTGGGGGGGCTCAGCCTGGAGAAAAGGAGGCTTCTGGCTCTCTGCAACTCCGACAGGAGGGGGGAGCCAGGTGGGGGTCGGGCTCTGCTACCAGGGAACAAGGGACAGGATGAGAGGAAACAGCCTCAAGTTGCACAGGGGAGGTTCAGGTTGGATATGAGGGAAAATTCCTTCATGGAAAGGGTTGTCCAGTCCTGGCACTGCTGCCCAGGGCAGTGGTGCTCCTAAAACATGTGGAAGTGGCACTTGACATGGTTTAATGGTGAACATGGTGGCGGTGCTGGTTGACAGTTGGACTTGATGATCTTAAAGATCTTTTCTGACCTTAGTGATTCTGTGATTATATTTACTATTATTATTTGACTTAGTCTGTTTTTGAAAGAAAACTGAAAGTAGCAGCCACGTACTTGTGGGGCTGCACTGCCACAAACAGGGTTATAAGTCCCTTGTGAACACACAACCAGAGAGTAGAAAACTACTATGGACAAATTCAAACAGAAATCACCCAGCAGTTATACTGTGGATATAGTGGATACACAGTGGATTGGCCTTGGTCCAGCTAAATTCATTCCTTAACCAGCTGCAAGGGAAGCAAACAGGGATACAAGGAATACAGAGAGCAGGTGAGCACTACAGAACCGACCCTGAATCCAAACTCCGTGGTCAGGAGCAGAGGCTGGAGATTTCCCTCACACCTTCTGGAATGTTCTGCAGAGCAGCCCTGGAAGGAGAGCCCAAACCTGCCCAGGGCACCGTGGGCATTCCCAGCCCCACACCTGGGCTCCTGAAAGCAGCAGGACCTTAGGGCAGGTGACTTGTCACAGCAGCAAAGCCTGGTTTTAGTAACACGGCAAACTTCTTACTGTTTCTTTTGATTACCATGGCATTAATTGGGGATTTCTTTCTATTTAGTCTATGCAGTGAAATGATAAAAAACAGACCTGACAAGCTCTGAGCTCAGGGGGGACCGGCAGAAAGGGCAGCTGGAGCCTTTCCCTACAGCCCCATGTCCTTGGGATGCCACATCCCCTTCACACCTGCACAACGCTGTATTTACCCACTGCCTAAAGAAACCACTGGGAATTCCAGCCTTTATTTAGCCTTTAAATCAGAGCCTGTACAAGTCATTTGCTCCTGGATTTTCTGAAGGAATATCCAATATTTCATTATATTTTGCAAATGACTCAGACCTGCAAACTCATTGTGTTTATTTGCATCACAGACAATAAAGCACCTTCTATTTGGGGAGCCCCATTAAAAATAAACAGTCTGAGGAAACTTGGCTTTTCAAACTGTGTTGTACACTTGGTTCATTATTGTCCCTTCCCCAGCCCTTATCCAAACAGTCCTGACAGCTTGTTTATGGAGAGCTCTGCACTTCTACCTACCCAGGGTGTGCTGGGCACAGAACCATGGGAGAGCTCCAACTGTGGCCTGACCTTAAAAATCATGATAAAAATGAAATCCAATAAAACAAATTTAAAATTCAAAAATAAATACATAAACCAAAATCACTAAATGGTTTAATTTGTGAACAATACTGGAAAACATCCTCTGCCAATCAGCCAGAATCTTCTACCTGAAAAGTTACATGTGACATCTTTTGATTTGATATTATAGTACCCCATATCTCAGGCAATTTAAAATTTACCTCTAAAGTTACTCTTAAATTTAGCCTTAGAATTTACCCTTCTGCTTGTGGGATTTTAAAGGAGAACTCATGATTCCTTCTGCTGGCAGTTCCATTAAAGCAGAGATATAAATGCTCACATATTCAGTGAAGTTATTCCCTGAAGTTCCATGTTTATATGTTCTATATAACAGTCTATATATATCTGTATAACAACATACACATGTTGTTTTCTAGACAGCTAAACTCTTGCTTTTTTGAAGTTTTATTCTGGGAAACTGTTCAGCCCTGACCAAAAAAAAAAAAGGCACATTTTTACCCCTGATAGATTAAAAGCACAAGTTGCAGCAGTTTAGCTTGGTTAAGTGCTGCTCCATTAACATCCTCATTTTTCCCCAGGAGGGCTGGGGAAGATGAAAGCTCTGTTTCCAGACCTGCTCGCCAAGGTAGTCTGCTCAATGCCACGTGGCCATGGGAGCCGTTTAAGGAAACATGGAATTAAGACAACTCCAAACTCACTGTGTGCCATCAGTCACCCACAGGAACTGGGATTCACCAACAGCTCTGGACTAGACTCAACAGCGACTTCCCAACCCCCCCCCCGGCAGCACCTGGGAGGTGGTTCCAGCAGTTATCCCTCAGGGACAGTTATCCCTCAGGGACAGCTCCCCTGGACACTTCCTTTAACAGCACTTTTGAATACAGTGTAACACGGAGTGAGATCCCTGTTGGAATTCCTCAGTAAGGTTTTCACCCCCAGAGGGTAGCATGGAAACATGGGTGCTTAAAGCAATAAGTAAAAATAGCTTTTTCAAGACAATTTTGGGGCTTTTGAAGAACTACCCATAAAATGGAGCCTTTTAAATGAGATCATAATTTACAACTAAATACTCTGACCACGAGCATGTTGAAATTTTGTACTGAATCCACATTAAATCCAGTGTTGGAGCATTACTGCAGGACCCCAAGGAACTGAACAAGCCACAGAATTCCTATTCAGAGCTACAACAATCATTAATTCCCTTTGCTTCCTGCCTGTTCCCAACACTGAGGAGTCCAAATGCTGCCCCGACTCTGACAGCAAATCTATGAGGATGCAACAGAGGAATCACCTGAAAATTATGGATGGGGAGGGATCTCCTGACAAGTGGGATTAACCACCAGACATTAAAAATTCCGCATTTGGGAACTCTTCTAAAGGCAGTTTTGACCCTCAGGTTTCACAGCACAAAGTTCCTGTGGCTTAAAGGAGTATTCAGGGAGTCTTAAATCCAGCAACTATTTGGCTTGTTATGCAGCTCCCAGGAGTCACAAATCCTAATGAAATGTTTGCTGAAAAGCAGGAATGTCACGTGGCTCCCCCAAAAACACAACAGCATCTTAGTCTCATATTGTTTTCCCTGCCCAAATTATCCAAAAGGCATTAGTCCTTGGAGTGAGCTACTGGCTGGAATACTCCAAGCTTCCAGAAAACAAACCCATTACATGTGCTTCCCATGCACAGGCTGGCTCTGGGGCCTTGCTGGATAACCCACAGGCAGTATATTCCACTTCCATCTTTCCTTTTTCAGGTCATGAACAACAAATCTGCAGGTCCGGGATTAGCACGGAATTTGAAAGCAGGCACTTGGTGGAACATCTTCCAGGATGTATTTGGAAGTACAAAATCGATCCTCACCAGTAGAACCACCATTTATATTCACCATCCACTTACATGTCAAAAACTGTCCCAATCTTGCATATTTTTCTCATCTTCTTCTGGAATTTTCTTTTCACAAGGTGCCAAACACAGCAATAATTGCTCTGTTCTAGCATAGGAAGAATTGCCATCTATCAAGCCAAAGAACCCAACTGTACTATGTTTTTTGGCTGCAGTGCACCAAGTTTAATTGCTGAAATACCCTTAAAATTTGATAAAAAAGGAAAAATAACATTCTGTATTGCTCGAGGAATTTTGAGGCATGGAAAAAAGGCTGTAAAATAACATTAGAGGCTCAGTTTCAGAAGTGTATTTCAAAAAATGTAACCCCAAATGTCAGCTCTGGTGAGGCCTGCCATTAATCAGCTCGTGCCAGTGCTTTGCATCAGTTGCAGGATCTCCTACTCTGAGTAGGTCCAGAGAGGGCACTCCTTCAGAGACAGGGAAATCACTGACTAGAGAAAACCCTGTATTTCCCTAGGGGCACTGCACAGCTCCTCAAATGCTGCAGCTGGCAGGGTAGAGAGTAACCACCAGGACAGTTTTGGTAAATAAAAGCTGGAGAGCATCTGGCCCATGAAATCCCCCTTCCCAGGCACTTTTACTCGCCTTTTCCTTGGACAGGCTGAAATGTGGTCAAGCCCCTGCCCAGGAGAGCCACTCGCCCCATTCACAGCTATGAAATGCATTAAATAACGAAATAAATCCCAGGCTGCATCTGGAACAAATATCAATCAACAAGCTGAAAGAAACCACTATTCAAGAGATGCTCTTGAATTCTTGTTTGGTAGCAGAGCAGCACACACAGTGCAATAGAAATGTCCAGTCCCAGAAATGGAACTCAAAGGTTAAGGGTAAAACCTGTTGATGGCTTAACCTCACCTCAAACACATGGCTTTGCACTTCAGGGCAAAACTGTGGAAAGGAACCCGGTGCTTGGAATCCACTGAAAGGTAAAATGCACCTGAACACGACCTGCGCATGTTGGATTCATGAAACTTCCCTGCTCCCAGCACACAAAGACTCCTGAGCTCCACAGATCCTGCGAACAAGAGAGCCTGTTCCATAACCTGAGCATACAGGAGTAAAAGACTAGTTAGTAACTGGTTTACCAGCATAAAACCAGCCAAATACTCTATTTGACCGCTCTCTGCACTGGTTCCCAGCACCTTTTTATCAAGGATATCTCAGAAAGTGTTCAACAAACTCACACCAGTGATTATCAATATCCAAAGAACAATGAACCAGACTGTTCACAGGACTTGTTTCTTCCCAAGGAAAACACAAGTGAGCCCATTCCAAGTGCAACAGCCTGGCTAGTTCTCTCAAAAAATGTATTAGGAAGGAACAAGAAAGAAGCTGTTAGTGACAAAGTGTAAAAGCGGAGTTAAAAACCTTCAGGAAGCAAATCTAAAGGTTACTAAATCTGAAATCTAAGGTTACTAACACATATGAGAAGATTACAAAATCTTCCTTTCTCACATCAGGAGGGCAGAGCTTTGTAAATGATATGCTTTTTCTGTAGGACATTTTTGTCCAAAGTCTTGAGAAATCAGCCTCCTGACCCCGAGGATCGTTAGGAAGTGGCAGGACACCAGTTTGTGCAACTTGCCCTTGTGACAATCCAGCTGTTTGCTGGATCCTTCTTTGCCCAGAGCAAGGAAAAGCTGAGTGTTTGGACAAGTCACACCAGAGACTCAGCACCTCTGGAGAAACTGGTGCTGGAGAGACCCGTCCAGGATTAATGTACCCACAGAACTAGGGCAGAACAGGAACCACTGGGTCAGGGGAGAGGAAAAGCTCAGTCACTTCAATTTGCAGCTCAATCCAACAATTTTGAGCATTACTTGTACAGTTTGAAGTGGCTCTTCCCTGCACAGTCTGAACTGCCAACACCACATCCTGCTCCTTCTGGAGGTACAATAAAGAATCACTCAGAAGGACACTCGTCTTCTCTCCTTCAGCTTCCAGTAATTATAAATCACAATAGATACTTCCACTAATACTTATCTTTGGTAGATAGTATCTCAAAAGCAGGAATTACCAACTTATTGCACAGGGAATTAAGAAAACAGCTCCTGTTGGCTGAAGCTGATTTGGAGCTTCATATTCCCAAATACACAACTAGAACCCCACTGTGCAAACACCACGTAAAATGCAGTTTTCTGTGAAGAATTTCAGAGGGTAGAGTTTTGGATGCTTATCTCC
This sequence comes from Lophotriccus pileatus, assembly GCA_035583135.1. Lineage (NCBI taxonomy): Eukaryota > Metazoa > Chordata > Aves > Passeriformes > Tyrannidae > Lophotriccus > Lophotriccus pileatus. Next base: position 2,032,546 of record JAWWES010000006.1, read on the forward strand.
AGTGAATCAAACAGGATTTGTGAAGGTTAAATCATGATGCTGCATTTTACTCCTTGGGTGATATAAACTGATGGGAGGAAGAAATTATGGACAAATTGAGAAATGGACAATCTCATTTTTATAACTTTCAATTCATGTTCTTGCCTTTTTTTGACCTTTGATATGACTTAGTCAACCTAAATATTCTAATAGAGTAAAATACGGTGGGTTGAGTAAGAGAGGACAAAGAAAACAACTTGATCATTGGGACTGAAGAGAAGTTTGTTGCAACTCTCTCAAGTGAAGTGTGACAGAAAAGTCCCTGCATTGCTCCATCACTGACAATCCAGCCTGTACCTGCAAAGTGTGACTGTTACTGAGTGCCACCTCTGCGTGTCACCCTGTAAACACCACCAGGACGTGGTGTACTAGCAGGGATTCCTGGGAATTGCTTCCCACAGGGAGACACCCTTTGCTCCCAGCTGGGACTGAGGTGGTGGTGGAGCCTCACACAGCTGTCCACAGAACATAAACTTCAGATGGAATAACTATTCAGTTCCTGCTGTCCTGTTTGTCACCACTCTGCTCCTTTGAAAGCAGCACCGGGGCCATCCCAACCCCACACTGCTGGATGCCACCCCTGGAAGGTGTTTCCAAGCTGCCCAGGCACTGAAAAGGCCTTTCCAGTGCTCTCCCAAAATATGTGGATTTTGGAGACGAATGACTTCAGAAATCATTATGGCTCCTAATTAAAGGGATCCCTCCCCTCCTTCTTCCCTGTGAAGCAGCAGCAGGAATAGTTTCCATGGTGAATGTCTGGATGCAGAGGGATTTGGGAGACTTGTGCATCTCTGCGATTTACCTTCCAAGGGTAAGACAAAGCCAAACTAACCCGGTGTCACAGAAAAGAAACAACTGCCTCACTGCCACGTGAACCAGCAGCGACTCACACACACACAGAAACTCACAGAAACCAAACAAAAAAATACATTTTTCCCATGTAATCACCAGAAGGTGGGTAATATTCACCTTCAAACCAAGATGAACTTCGACAATCACTTCAGTGAAAGTATATTCAAGCTAATTTGCAGGAACAAGCTAAATTCAGCAGTTAAATTCATGTCTCACATTCCTCTGGGCTGCTCTCCACACTAGACGACGTGGTGACAGACATGGAGGAGTGAAATCATAGCACTATCTCTTGGAAATTGCCAAAAAAGTGATTTCTCACCATATGGGACCTGTAACAGCCCTGAAGTGTTTCAGCCTCTTACCCTCAACTGCTTTTTGCTTCCCCAGTGTGACACAGTCACTCACCTAAAACTCCCCAGCTCAGCAGTTTCCTGGGGATCCTTATCCAAAGGGGTTTTATCTCTGCTCTGACACGAGATTAAGAGTTATGTTAATAACACCACATATCAAGATGATATCAAAAACCAGACCTATCCTTCAGCTTGTTTAATGTTAGTTCTGGCGAGGCCTTAAAGCAGAAATCACGTCTGGAAACTTTATCTGAAAGTTCCTGCCCCAATAGCACAATCCTGTGCTCCATCACCAAAAGCCTGAGCTCAGCATTCTAAAAGCCATCTTCATATTTCACCACTTTCTGCATCTCCTCTCTGTCCCAGCCTGATGCTTTAACCTTTTCCCAGAAGCAAATTATCCTCCTTGACTGGAGAAACCCAGAAAGCGTGTCAGGTCATGCACAGGACTCTCGTCCTTCAAGATCACCTTGACACAAATTGTCCCCAAGAGCATTTCCTGCCTCATACAATGTGGATAAAAATCTGTTTTTACAGCCCAGTTGTCCCTTTAGCAGGCAGGTTGTAGGACTGAGCTTCACTGAGGGTATCGGGTCTAGTGTGCTCACAAGGACCCACAGCACAGTCAGGGTGTGTTCCCAAAAAAAAGTGTGTTTTCCAGGAAGAAAAGCACCTGGTGATTCCACTATTTATTGCAAACCCACAAAATCAATCAATTCTAGCATTACTTTATCTAAATCTGTGTTTAAGGAATCTGCTGCTTATCATGGCTACAATCTCGCTGTTAGCAGTTTCACCACAAGAGACTTTACTGAAGTTTATTTCTCCACAGAAATAGTAATATTCAAAAAAAAAAAAAAAAGGATATAGGATAGGGCAGTGATGAAAATGTTGTCTACAGCAACATTCACTGCCAAGTTGAATTTCTGAGGTCAGCAGCATTACTGTTACGTATAAATTTATATCCTTAAGTGATTTGTTGCATTGGAGTGTTTGTGTATCTCTCCTCTTGGAAGCTGGACAATCATTACAAACTGGCTCTGGAGATGACCCAGTGGGTTCTGTGTATTTCTCCAAAGTTAAACTCTCTGAATTTTTCTTGCTGTAAAAATGAGAGGAGTGCAAAGACTTTTGGACGGAACCCTGAGATCCTCCCCTTCCCTTTTTCTGGGATATGCAGCCCAGACCCCCCTTGGTGCAAAGGCACTATTTATTAATGCCCTGTAACCCACACATCCAGACATTCCCTACTTGTGAAGGACAAGTCCAGCAGTGATGGGGAGCAGAGGAGGAACGCGAGGCATCGGTTGAGGTTTTCTCCCTGTATGTGCTCAGTTAGTCATCTTTTCCTGCGCCGTATTTTTCATGGCAAGCCCTGAATTTTCACCTGGGGTCCATCAAAGACGTGCTCAGTGTTGTGTGTACAACGTGAAGGAGAAGATGATGAGGTTATTTTGCCTCCTGCCCTCGGGGGTGGTCTGGTCAGGTCCAAAAAAATCTCTTAAAGGAGCAGCACCAGAACTCGCCTGAACTGACTCCTCCTGGCAGTGATGGATATAAAAGCTGGAGCAGTGATGGGAATGGAGGAATTCCTCCCCAGGTCAAGGCTTAGGCACACCTGAAGGAAGCCTGTCCTGGAGCTTTCCCATGCTGGGCTTATTCTCTGGGTAAACACAAGACCTCAGTCTCCACACTTGTCAATCTGGCACCTTTAATGAGCAAGAAGTTGGTTTTATTAAAGGAGGGAAAATGTAGATTTCCATCACTCCTTATAAAAGAGCAAGAAAATGTCAAACATGGAGGTAAAAGTCATATTTCAAGCCAGCTCCAGCCCAAACTCCCTCTCCCCCTGCACCTGCACGGTGGTGAACATGTGCTGGACGGCTCTGTACGGGCTCAGTGTTCAACATTTGAACTGGACCTGCTCCAGCTTCTGAATAAATATCTCTTTGGGGGGAGAGGGAATTACATTCCAGAGGCAAAATGCAGTTTTTCTTCTCCTAAATTTTGAAAGAAACATGTACTTGTGAACATCAGGAGTCATAGGAACTGAAATCCTTTCTATCTCCAGCTTTCAGCAGCGTGTCCCCTCAGCCTGACCACGTGTCCAACCGAGACGAGAGGGCTGCACTATCAAGGGTGTTCCTGGGTTTTTCTTCCCAAATAATACTTATTTCGGGGGGGCACTTTTGGGGAACTACAGGAGGCACCATTCAGAGGGATAGGAAAGCCCTTTTGGGATCAAGAGGGTAACACCCACTTTGTTTTACACAGGATGGTAAATTATGAACAATTTAAGCGTCTTGGAAATCCTCCTGCTGGATGGTGAAAGACCATCTTAACATTATTTATTTATTATTTAACTGACATTAAAAGAGTAATAATAAAAAGAGGTTTTTGTTCTAAATAGAACTTTAGGTAAATAGCTGTGCTCATGATTCCGTGGGGAAAGTCACACAGGATCTGGACGGTACACAACAGGTTGCCCAGAGAAGTTGTGGATTCTCTGTCCCTGGAAGTGTTCAAGGCCAGGTTGGACAGGGCTTGGAGTAACCTGGGATAGTGGAAGGTGTCTCTGTCCATGGCAGGGGGTGGAACTGGATGATGGTTAAGGTCCCTTCCAAGCCAAACCATTGCAGGATTCTCTGATTCTACCCCCACACTGGGATCTTGCCATCGCTGCTCAGCGCAGTCCAAGCACGGCTCCAACAGATGTTGGGAAAAGGAAGCTGCCTGTGGAGCACCAGCTGCTATGCCCCTGCTTCCCAGTAAAAGTACGGAGATTCCCCTTGGATGGTCACCCTGGATGCACCACACAAACTTCCACTGGTCTGGAAACACCCAAAGCTGGTAACTCTGCTCTCCCACAAACTGTTTGTACCCAGAACTGGGTTTGGGGATAATTAGAACAACTTCAATTCTAAAACAACTCTTTACCATCCCCATTTCAGGTCTATGGTATAAACAACGCAAAAAATTAACGTATTTGAGAACAAAGGGAGCTGTGGAAAAGCATAATGAAGGAAGCTGAACAGAAAAGAAGAAAGGAACAGATGTGAGATTATACTTAAACAAAGTTACCAGTTTATTTTCCCACTGATTTGAATATCTAAAATATACATTTTTGCCAAGGCAAACAGGTGATTAAAATACATTAAAAACCCCAGTAAGCAAAGGGCTACCCTTGTATTTGCCTTACCTTTGTCAGCTGTTGCCCAAGTTCCAGCACAGGCAGAGCACAGCAATAATAATATTAATGTGACAAAGGCTGCCTGTTTAATTGCAATTAACTGTGGCCTCACAAAAGGAAAGATGCACTCTGGAGTGCACACAAGCCTCATTTACCCTGCAAGGACAGTGAGATGAACCTGGCATGAAATGTTAAGATCACAATTGCTGTTGGCAAGGCATCTGACAGGAGCTGCTGGCTGGGATGAGCACAGACTGCACAAAGGAGCCAAGAGGGAAAACAGCCAGGATTCAGCCCCACAAACGTCCTTTCACTGAGGAGCACCAGGAATGGGGGGCTGCTGGCACCAGGGATGCTGTGGCTGGAACGCTGGGAGTGCCAGCGATAACCTCTGGAGAAGGGAATGCTGAAGGATGGAGGGTGGTTGGGCACAGTCTCCTCTATTGCTGAGGAACTGAACCAGTGCCATCGTCGAGCTAATTACAGGTCTTGCCCAAACTTCTCCCGCTGGAAAGCCATCCCAGTGCCTCACAGCTCTTCCACTTTGCAAACATGAACTGAAGTTTGCTGATGGCCAGTTTAGACAAATTTCATTTTGCATCAGCATTAATCTGTGCCTCAGTTGCATTCCCTGCCTCCCTGGCATTTATGAGGATAACTGCTGGATTCACCCAGAGCAGTAACATTCCCTTGGCTTGACTGAACAAGCCATGTCTGCAGCCTCACCAAGGAGCCTGCCCAGAGCTGTGGTGGTCTCCAGAACCATAAACCACAGCTGTGCAGAGAATTCCAGGGGTCTTTCCAGAGCCTTTTACACTGAAACGTCCCTTGCTCCACTGTTATTATCAGCTCCCTGATAACACCCTAGGACACCATTTGCCTGTTAATCTGCCTGCCCATAGCGAAGATTCCCAGTTGGATTCTTGCTACACTCCCATTTCCCTTCCTTTTTCCACATTCTCCATGTGTTCCAAAAGGGGAAAAACACAGATTGTTACCTCAGAGAAATCCAGCATAAAATTCCCATCTACCTGGAACAACAAGCAGGCAAAGGAAAAGGGTTCTTGGGAAAAGCATCTGGAGACAGAAAAAACTCCCAAAGGACTGAACCAAGAAACATCAAGAAACACCAACTCACATGGTGGGCACAAGTGGGATTTCGATGTTGGTTATGAGGAAAGGAAAATCAGGATGGGCACTAAAGGAGAATGAAAGGAAGAGAGGGACCACATTGCTCAAGGAGAACGTGTGATGATCCAGTCAATAGGTTTTGAAGGACTAAATTCCATTACAAAGCCACATGATGACACGACCAGGGCCTAAATTTCTATTCCTGGTATGCTGCAGTGAAGTTAATTTGCCTGAAATTTGTCCTGACTTCCGTGGGAACTGAGTTTTCCTCATGCTGTAAGTGCCAGGTTATACTCCAGCATATGAAAGATGCCCTGATCACCCTCCTGGACATTTGCTGTGGAAAACTGACCAGAAATTCTGAATAACAAACAGCAACAATGGCACAAAGGAAGCAAATAAGGTGATTTAACTGCTACAAAAGCAAGGCTTTAATCAACAGAATTAATTTGTTTGAAAAGCGAAAAAATCCCTGGATTTCAGAAATGCTGACCAGAAATTCTTTCGGGAGAGTGAGTTTCCAGCAGACAATGCCAAACCTGCACACTCCAAACATCACCTGGAGATGGTTTGGTGCTGGAACATTTGAACAGACCCTCCCTGGCTGACAACAACCCCCCCAGCCCTGGGAGGGTAATGGGGATTTGCCTTTCCATCCCAGCCCCTTGGCAAAGTGCCTTGCAGTTCCCACAGCTCCCAGTGCCGGGATGGCCCCCCTCCAGGGCAGCTCCCGGGGGTAGGGGAAGCAGGACTCCCTGGCTCCCCACCAGGAGCTGATGTGGAGCCAGAGCCTGCAACCAAAGCTAAGCCAGACACTTTGGAGCCGTGGCTCCTCAGACTTCCAGTTTCCTGGCTTCCCTTCAGCCCACCTGGCAGATTAAAGGGCAGCCCAGAGCTTGGAAACATCATTCCCAGGACTGTGTGTCGTAAGGAGCCCATGGCTCCACACACCCCCCAGGTAGCTTGTCCCGAGTCAGGGCCCGTTCCCTTTACAGGGAATTTCACAGCTTTGGCTTTTCCTGCAACCCTGAGCGATCCCACAGCTTTTAATGGCCGAGCCCTCTCTCGGTGGTCATCACCTTTCTCCACACAGCTCCAACCTGAAACCTTCAAAAACACAAACAAGTCCATCTAGGGGGGAGAGCAGGAGCCAGCGGTTCCCAGTTTTGCAGATCACAGAGATTCTCTGCTTGTGTTTGTGCCCTGCAGATGTCATGAAGCTGCTTCCAGGATGTGGATACAACACTGCCTGTGGTGCTTCCCTTGAACACACCTCCAGAGCTCCCAACCTGTGCCAAGAGGTGCTGGGACACTCCAGAAAAGCTGCAACACAGCCCTGGGAGCAACAATTCCCATTAAAGTTCTCGGGAGTGGAAAAAGATCCAGGAGAGAAAATCACATATGTAATTTTACAGCTCTCTAACCCAGCTTTATATGAAACAAAGAATGAAATGAAGAACAGTGAAATGAAACGTAACCTCAAAACAAGAGACTGGTCCTGAAGGTCTGGAAGTGCTTTAAAACTTCCTGACACAAAACCTGCTGATGTTCCAGATCAGCCCTGAGCTCTCTCCAGGACAGATGCTCCATCAAAAGTTCTCACCCAAATTTTTTTGAAATTATCAGCCACAGCCCTGTGGGCACCCCTTGAAGCCAGTATATGCAGATAGGCTTTAAAAAGATTCCCTTAAAAACAGCAGGACCCACCAGCTGTCCCCTGGAATACTGAAAGGCAAACACAGGTGTTGCCCTGGCCCGCAGGAAGAGGAAATACCATACTGACTAAACCTTGAACCACACTCCCAGGACAGACCTGACCCTCCTCCCGCCCTCCTTAGGCCTCCTCTCCCCAGTTCTTCCAGGCCAATGAACGGGAAAGCATCATTTGTAGCTCATCCCAGGATTTGCACGTGTAATTGGATAACCTCCAGGAGTCAGGAGCGCGGGGCGGAAGCAGCGCTGGCCCACAGGGATGGGGTTACCAACATCACAGCTCTCCAGTTTCCATCAGAACAAATCACCCTAAGAAACACATCCCAATTCCCAAGACACTGTTTCTTATTCCTAGCAGCTCTTCCAAAACACCCTTTTCCAAGTCCTTCCTCTTCTGATGAGCATACAAGATTCCATCCTGCTCCCTCTCTCTCTCTCTCTCTCCTTTCCCTTCCCCTGCTTCCCTTTTTGCAGCTAGGCTGGAACACACCCCTGAGCACTTCAGAGCTGCACTCCCTGGTTTATATGAACAGAGAGAAACAAATGAAAAACTCCCAGCTCACTGTTTCCAAAGGTCTTCTATCCCATGTGGGAACTGCGATCCGGCAGTGTTGGGATCAAGGTGTTACTCTGAACTGTGTGACCCAGGCATGGCCTCAGCCCCCCAAATTTGCAGCTCTGTGAGTGTGATCAGCTCGTGGAGAGACGAAATCCCTCCTTTGGGAGCGGAGTTGAATGTTCTTTTCCTGCTACAGCAACGCCTTTGGAGCGGGAGGAGAAGCGGGTCATGCGAGGGCTCTGTGCTCCTCTGGCCTCTCCAGGCACTCCCAGCTCATGGATCCCAAATCCATCGTGGTGTGCAGAGAAAGTGTTAAATCAGGAATTCTCTTCCAGCTCAAGTCTCAATGAAACCACAGCAGCTTTTTGGTCCTTTTCCCAAAAACTGGCCCACCAGTGCTCACTTTCTTTAGGAGCCAAACAGCATTCTTGGAGAGCAGTTCAATATCTCTAGAGGTGTAAATCACCACCCTCTATCTTATTAGAAACATTCGAAAGAGGGCAAATGCTTCCAGAGCCACAAACTCGGGATTCCATCTGTGTTCCAAAGCTGCAGCGAACACACATTCCTGACTCGAGCTGCTTTTAATTTGCAGTCCCTTGAAAGCACAAAAGTCTAAATAAGGAATCAACTTAAATAACAACAACAACCCATTGAAAAAATTGTCCCTTTGCAGCTTTCTAAAATAAACTGGAATTAGGAATCCCTCAAACGCCAACGATGTGTGTCCAGTGCAAAGGCAGCCGGAGCTTCCCAGGAAATGCTTCCCAGGAGCGCTGGAAACCAAAGCAGCAACTCTCCCTGCCTGCTGCAAAAGGCTAAAAATCCCAGGTTACAATGAGAAGAGCAGAATGGAGATCACATGAGAGCTGAAGAGCAAGGAAAAGTTGCTGCATCCTTTGTGAACACAGTCCTGAGGAGCCGTACCTGGAACAAGCACAGCCCAGGATTTCTCAGCAGGGGACTGGCAGGGGGTCCTTTAATTAAAGATACTGCCAGTTATCTCCAACCACAATCACTGTCCCAGGATCAGATGGAAGCCAGGATTTGGCACATTCCCTAAGGAAATCATGGTGCCAACCATGGCAAGAGCAGAGCTTTCAAATGCACTTTAAATGCACAAACCCAGCAGAATTCCCACTCATGGAGTGGATAAAAACTGATGCAAACCATTGATGTGCTTGCAAATGCCTAATTAAAACATCAAGTCTTGGTGAGAATCCTCAGGGAACATGGACTGTTGTGGAATTGTGGAAGTGCAATTTGAAATCATGACTGGGCGGGAAACACTTTTCTTCCCATGTATAACCTGCAAGAATGGAAATCTTTCCGAATAGTTTTCAGTCTTTCATTAGAACTTAAAATCCAAGTGACAAACTTTTAAGGAAAAATGGAAAAAAATTCCCTAGAAAACTTTGCTTTTAATGAAGAAGTGGACTTCTTCCCTTGCTCCAAAGTTCCAGCCAAGACTCTCTGTAAGGTGGCAGGAATTTACTGTATTTTACTTGCACAGCTGCTGCTCTGCATTCACAGAAAGCACCTTTTGTCAGAGCAGGGGAAGGGCTGAATAAAGAGCAAGAGAATAAGTGTCATTTAATCACTGGGGAGCTGCCTCCTTCCTCCCTAATCCATTGTCAAGAGAAAAAGCTGGATTATTGGAAGCAGATTAGGGACAATATGGACTTGTACTGAAACACAGGACACATCCAGAAGGTTTCCCTGATGGCACTGAGGGTTCAAGAAATATTATTAACCTCAAGTATGATCACTTAGCAGATTGATTTTAACCCCTCAAAGTCGATGAGACAGAAAGTATTCAACCTCTGAGCAGCCTGATCCAATGGCAAAGCTGTATTTCGCTTCTCTCCCATCCCTGGAAGTGTCCAAGGCCAGGCTGAGCAACTTGGTGTAGTGGGAGGTGTCCTGCCCATGGAAGGGATGAGCTTTATGAGCCTTTCCACTCAAACCATTCATGATTCAGCCCAAGCTGCTCTGTGATTTTAGGTTTATTCCCCAGAAGTATTTAAAGACACTGAATGTACAGATAATGCAAATCACAGGCCTTCAATACACATTCCAAACACTGCTCATTGTTTACCTTGTTTTCAGTACAGGAAAAAAATACTAAATAAGCTGTCAGGATTAATAATGCCTTGCCACCATGCACTGCATACATACATATTAGACACATATAAAATATAATGTATGATATTAGGTATAATGATCTCCCACTGGCTAGCAAACTTCAAAAGGAACAGAACAATAAGAACCACTTCTAAGCAGCCTTTAAAATCCTGAGTTTCCTAACAAGTTGGAACAAGGATAAAACATGCCATGACCTTACATTGTACTTTTTGGACTACACAGAAACTTAAACTTCTCCTAAAAATACCATATGATGAGGCAGTAAATTCTGTCAAGTGAGTCTTCACTAAATCCTGATTGCTATCCTTGGAAGCAAAATTAAGTAATTCCAAATCATTACCTCTGGAATGATGAAAATATGAGGCTTAGATGGAATTAGTGGGGGAAAAAAAAAAAAAAAAGCCCAATATTTTTTCCAGTAGGGAAAAAAAATGCCTGTCACAGGTGTTCCTGCAATAACAACACCTGAGGCCGTGATGGTTTGGGGTCAAAGAAGGTGGCAGAGATCAGGTCAGGTCAGTGCCTTGCTGTGAGACCTCCAGGTGAAGGTAAAAATGCCATGGGGAATTCCGAGGGTGATTCCCTGAAGGTGACACTGAGGAGGTTCATGCTGTGGAAAAAGCAAGTGACTGTGGTTTTCCATGTGCTGCTTCCCGTGGGAGGGTCTTAACCACTTGTGGTTATTCCCAAAGCAGAGAGGGAGTTTTTAACTCCAGTGAAATGGAGCGTTTCGTTCTGGAAACAAAAAATAACAAAGCAGAACCAACAGAAAAACACAAACCCCAGAAAAAGCTCAGGAAAAAGAGCTCTGAGAAAGCAGCAGAAATGAGGAAAACCTCGTCAGGAAAGGGACACACAAGGAAGGAGCTGCAAGGTGAGTGAGGAGGGGGTTACTCCCTGTCAGTCGCTGCTCCTGCTCATTCCCTGATCCAGCAGCTCCCCAAAAAGAAGAGGAATTCATTGTACCTCACCCCTCCAGACTGAGCTCTGAGCACAGACAGGGGCTCGGATCAAAGGCTCTGTTATCAGGCAAAGGAAGTTTCCATGATATTCTCCATCTCCATTCTTCAACCAAAATGAGGAAAAGTTATCTCAAGGCAGAAATGAAATCCCCCTACAGGACTGCAACCCTCGCATTCTCTTCTTAGTGGTTTTTCCCCCTTCCTCTACATTTTTCTGTATCATGTACCAGTTTGTGTGGTTTAGTCATGGGATAAGACTCCCAAACCTATGGATTAGCAGAGGGATGAAAGGCAATGGCACACAGGAATAAAGACCTGGTTTTTCCCTTTGAAGTGAGTGACTAAAGGCTGCCAGCTTGGAAAGAGGAAAAATATCTTTTCCTTGCGTGCCAACACAGCTCCTGAGGATCCCTTCTTATGAGTAACTCTGCAGGCAGAGTCATTTATATATATATATATATACACATATATACACACACACACAAGACTTTCCACACTTCCCAACCACCAGTTAAGCTTTTTATCTGTATCAGCTGCTTTACTGATTTTATTTTGCACTAAGACATTTCCCAGGCAAGTCTTGAAGGAGAAGCACAAAAACGGTGCTTCCCTGGGAGCGCTACCACATGACAGGTACACTGAGAGAAGTCAAAAGACAGTTTTTGGTTTTTGCCCCATGTGCAGACAGATTTCTACTGTATATCCTCCATTATTCCAGAACCTGCCCCTGCACGTGCCTTTGGCAAAGGATTCCGGTCAGGAGTCACAGGCTGACAGATGGTGCAGGACACCAGCAGTGGGAAACGAAGCTTCCTGGGTTTGTTTGGTTTGCAGAGTTCTTGCCAAGAAGTGAACCCTTTCTAAACTGTCTTCAAACCAGTTTAACGGGAGCAAATGACAGATACACAAAAGAATCTCCCTCTCCATCCTCCAGCTGATCCCCCAGGATCCCAGCCCCACACCTGCAGTGCTGGAACAGGAGCAATCCTGTGAACAGTTCTCCCCCTCCATTCACCTTTCAGATTCATTCCTGGCACTACCAAACCCTAATTCCTCCATGAACCCAACAGAGAAGAAAAACATTAGCATGGACATCACCTGATGGATTGTACTTTACTGATCAAAGCCCACTAAGACTCACTGTGAGTCTTCCCTGTTGACCCAACAGACTTTGGGTCAGGCTTAGTTTTATAGACTTACTTAATATCAATGTTGGCATTTGGATGTTTTCAGGATGAAACTACCAAATGTCTGATGTTTGGTGAAATCTCTGGCTTGGGCTGGGAGAGCTGGGGGTGTTCATCTGCAGAAGAGAAGGCTCCAGGGAGACCTTAGAGCCTCTTCCAGTGCCTAAAGGGGCTCCAAGGGAGCTGGAGAGGGACCTTGGACAACAGCCTGGAGGGACAGGAGAAGGCAGAATGGCTTCCCACTCCCAGAAGGCAGGGTTAGTGGGATATTGGGAAAAAATCCTTCCCTGTGAGGATGGTGAGGCCCTGGCACAGGTTGCCCAGAGAAGCTGTGGCTGCCCCATCCCTGGAAGTGTCCATGGCCAGGCTGGTCAGGGCTTGAAGCAACCTGGGCTAGTGGAAGGTGTCCCTGCCCATGGCAGGGGGTGGCACTGGATGGGCTTTAAGGTCCCTTCCAATCCAAACCAGTCTGGGATTCTGTGTCTCCAGATACATTACGGAATTAAAATTGGTTAAAGTTGAGAGCAGGAACAGTCAGGAAAACATATATTTATTTCCAAATAGAAAAAGCATGAAGCAGTCCTGGAATACCATTGCCATGACAAGTGAAATCTGGACATTTGCTTCAGCACTGGATTAGCAGCAGGTCCCCGTGCTCCCCTTTAACACCATTTGCTGGGCTTGTGCTGCAGTTTAAAGCCAGGCCTGACTTAGCCAGGACCAGGCAGGTGCTTTTCATTTCTCCACACCCGTTCCAGAGCCCAGCTTTGTCTGTGGGCAGTCAGGGAGATCCTCCCAGCACATTTCACTAACAGTCCTCAGCCAGAGACCAAGTCATGAATTATTAAGTTGTTAAGAAATTAAACCCACCTTTCACTTAAGCAGGAGGGGGCTTTCTCTGACTAGTTTTTCATTATTTCCACAAAAGAGAGAAGTAAAAATAACACAGAACCCCCCCATCTGCCTCAGCACTGTCCTGAAAATTATTAAAATTGCCAAAATATTCTGTGTCTGTTCTAAAGAAACACTGTGGGGTCAGGTACTGATCACTTACAGATTCACTAATTCACACCTGGAGCAAAGGTGGCAAAGCAAACACGGTGTCAGACAGACAACAGCTCCAACAACAAAACTGACCCAAGTTAAAATCAATTACCACTGTTCATGGACATGAACAATTACAATTGTAATTGATCATTAACAATTATAAAATCAATTGCCACGTGTCATGTTCATGGTGCTTTCACCCAGCAAGTAGATCATGTTCCTGGAAATCCCACTGCTCATCCCACGAGAAAAACGATTCTCTGCAGCTACAATAGATTGTCAGAAGGCCAGCAGTCACACACTGAATTATTACAATTAGTACATTGCTCATTAATTATAATTTTCAATATAAAGTTAGTGCCAAGCAATCTCATTTTTCAGCCTCTGGTTTCTAAATGAGTCCTCATAATTTTCTGCTTAAAAATTCCCAGGATTAAATTGGAATTTTCATCTTCCCACTTACGTTGATATCACAGAAGTGGCAAACAAAGACTCTGACAAAATGCAAGTTTTCCAACAGTTTCGTGCACAGACCCAATGGAGACAACAGAGCAATAGATTCAAACAACTGGAATTAACCAAATTCATTTTTATCCTTTCTTTTTTTAAAAAAAGAAGGACTATTTGAATATTCTGGGCTGTGTTTTGGAAACCATTTCTACCTTATTTTTCTTGGTAAAACAATTTCACGCTACAAAAAAAGGCAGCAAAGGATGAAAAGCATTTGTTTCTTTCTAGTTCTTAAGTAAAACCAGCAATGTTAAACAGGTCAGATATAATAAATACAGCTATTTCAAGGCAAAGAAAAATGTTTTCCTGTCCTAACTTTGAGTGACAAGAGAAAATTTTTACCAGCTTGCAACTCCACTTTATTAAAAGTGTCCAATTGGATTTAATTGGATAGAGATGTCTGTGTTATATTGGGCTGCTTTGGTGCGTTTTTCAAATTAATCATACACCACCAAAGCAGCATTCTGAAGTGAGTGGATGTTCTAGACACCTTTCAAAGTCCTGGGCTGTGGCAGCCACAGTCTCCCACCCCTTATTTTCCAGTTCTGATCCTTGGATTCCCCCGGCAGGAAGGCGATGGGCCTTGAATGGAGCTTTTTGTTCAGCCTCCTAATCGCTTCCAGCACTTGCCCCAGCCCACAAGATACATACCAAATTTAGACAGACATCCAGCACAGACAGGGAGAATTGCTCTGCAGATCCACTAAAATCAACCACTGGAACATTTTGGCTCCTTGAGGGTGAGGAGGAGACAGTAAGGCAGCTCAGAAGTTCATAATTGAGGCTACAACCTTCCCCAAGCCCTGGAACTTCCCTATTTTAGCTTAAAAATAAGAATTGCCCATCCTTAGGTGAATTCAACACTATATCCTGAGAATGAGGCTGCTGTATTTCTATGTATCTCTTTTTCTATTTCTGTATCTGGTTTTTGAAGTCCAGTGTGCCATGGGATAACCCTGGAGCTCAAATCCGCCGCGTGTTTCCCCAGGAAGGCACTAAAACATCTCAGCTCCTCTCTTCCCAATTTGTTTCAGAATTGTTACCAAGGGTTTAAACCTAATAGAAGGAACTGGGAGGCAATTTGTGCTCTTGCATTAAATTGTTGTGGTTTAAAGCCATTTACTGTGATCTTGTCACACTAATCCTCTCCCACGCAGAACTGGTACAAAGGGAATATATTTCTCTTCCCCAGAATGATTTACCAGCTGCAAAGGGCAGAGGGTGGTGGAAGACCCCCCAACCAGAGCCTGGCAGAGTTCGGCCTTGCCTCCTGCTGAACGTGCAGGATGGACACTCCAGGCGGGAATGGCCCGTGAGGTATTTCCTGACCCACAGCCCACGCTCCAGAGGGTTGGGGATTTGGGAAGAATTTCCCTGTGGGGTGGGCAATGGCACAGTGGGAGAACTGCAGAGGCCAGAGCCTGGGGAGTGAAACCGCAGGGCTGCGATGGGGGATCCATGCGAGGCCTTCTGGGAGACCATGAGAACCCACTGCAGAATTCCAGCCCAGCTCCAGCCCCACGCTCCTCATTTGGAAGTAATTGCCCTGTGCAATCCATCAAAAGGGGCCAGAGAAGATATCTGTGTGAAGTGGAAAAAAAGGAGTTCTTAATTTATACATGACAATTAAACCAAATTGGATTGATTTCTTTTTTCTTTTTTTTTGGTCCCTTCTCTTTTTTTTCTTTGGAAGACTTTAAAATGAACTATAAGTCAGAAGATCTGCCAAGGCTCCCTTCCCTAATTAAACACATAATTCCTATGAAAAACCTTTTTAATCCAGCTGCTGGGAGACTGGGGAATTGTGGAGATGTATAGTTTGTGGGAAACATTGTGTTCCTTCTTGAATTCTTCAGCTTTCACAAAAGACACCATGTGAAAACTTTCCATAAATACAAACTGGGTTTTCCAATTAAACTACTGTCACTTCTATGTAATAGCAAGAAACCAAATGAAAGCTTAGACAAATATTTTTAAAGTTAAAGTAACCAGCTTCAAATGAAATATGTGACTCCTCACTCCAGCCGTACCTTCAGTAACTCAAGCGACAGTTTTTTAAAATAAGTAATAAAATATCCCTGGTTTAGACAAGGCATTGCCACCAAGATTCTACAGCACACCAAGGGTGTGGGTAATAAAAGAGAGAAAAATCCTACTTTAGAAGGAAATCTCTTCTGTAGCTACACCGGCCTCAGAGTTTTGAATGAAATGCACATTTCTTACAAAAAACTACTTTCCCCCCTACAATTTAAGAGCTTATTTATCAGTGTTGGTTATTAGAGAGAGACATGAGTTTGATCTTTAACTACCTCCATTCCCCTGGAAGTGCACACGAAGATTATATGAAATATTATATCCTTGCTCGAGGAACCAAAGGGTTCCCTTTGCTGCATTTGTTGGTTTATGACTATCAGATTGGCTCTGCACAAACACGGCTCTGCAGGTATTACATGCTCAAAGCTTACAAAAACAGAATAACTGGGAAATATCAAAGCCCTAATCCTATGCAAACAGCTCTTGCTTTGAAAAACCCAACTGTTTCCAGCCCTAAAGCAGCCAATTTACTGTACATTTGCAAGGCTCCGCTCTCGGGTCAGGCCTTGCAGAGCCCAGCCTGGCTGAGTCACACTTACATCACCTCCTTCCCAGAGCCCCCGCGTCAGGCTCTGTCAAACAGCGCCTTTGGAAACCAGCCTGAGCCACTTAATGCCTTCTGCAGAAAGTCCTTCTGCCGGGCTGAGATCATTTCCAAGGACAAATTAATGGATCGGGAAGCCAACAGCTCTCACTGTTCCCCAAACAGAACCAGTTGCCCTCTTCCACCCCAATCTGCTACAGAGGGTTTATTGTATCCCTGGGTCCTTCATTCATTTTCGGTGTACCAGATTTTCTTCCATCAAATCCTAAAACAAATAACCTGCTTCCAGCTCGAGAAGTTCTTAACCCTGTGAGGCCCCTGTTCCTCAGTGTTTCCCAGGTGGGGTCTCCTGGGCATCCCTCCCTCAGTGACACCCTGAGACAATCTGGCAGGTCTGTGTCTGTCTCCCAATCCCACAACCAACCAACACGCAGGGAAGAACAGCTCCTTAGCAGGGAATCGGCTTTGGCACCCACTGATGTGGATCAGCACATCTGCCATTGTCCCAGACTACTCAGAGGAGTTTCCAGCTTTTTTCAGGAGGCTCTGAATGACCCATCGTGCAGAGACCTCACCAGGGGAAATGGGCTCTTCCATTCCCATTAACAACCCTCAGCTTCCTTTTGTCATGGAAGCACCTTGGCACCTCTGAATTCACAAACCCAGAGCGGCCTTTCCCTAAGTGACAGCAGCAGCTCCAGGTAACATCCCTTCGGAGACCTGACCTGCTGCTCCCTTGATCACAGCTGAACGAAAATGACATTATGGCTTGCCCGTTTCCAGCATGAAATTCCCCAAATTGTCTCCCAACTCACCTCCTTTTAGAGCAGCACAAGATCCTTCCTCTCCTTCCACCCTCAGGTCATCTCTACAAAACCTGGACCCTTTATCACAAACAGATTCCCGTGCAATTCTGTCTCAAAGAGAAGCAGGAAGGCTCCTGGAAAGCACCTGGAGCACAGGTTGCAACAGCCATTGTGCAAGCCCCAATATCTCCTTCCAAGAGAACGTCACAGACGCTCCAAAGCAAAAATATTGATACATGTAGATAAACTCAGCCCAAGGAAAGAGCACCATTCCCAAAGCATTCCTGAACAGAGCAGAAATCCAAAGTATCCAGAACTATCCCCAATTAAAGAATCTGTCCAGGGAAGCCACCCTGGCTGGGCTCTGCCAAGAATTCAGAAGGTTAATTAAAAGGATCATCAGTTTGTTGGATTGGAGTCTCCTGAATCCCAGAGTTAAGACAGTCTAAGCTGCAATAAACCTCCCTGGAATGACACAAATATTCATTCAACTGTTGTGCCCCAGAGACTGCCACAAACTCAGGAGAAATGATTTCTAAGCCTCAATCAGAGCGAGTTCAGGATCACATGTTCACAGGAGGCA
Source organism: Lophotriccus pileatus (assembly GCA_035583135.1). Taxonomy (NCBI): domain Eukaryota; kingdom Metazoa; phylum Chordata; class Aves; order Passeriformes; family Tyrannidae; genus Lophotriccus; species Lophotriccus pileatus. The sequence goes on from JAWWES010000006.1 coordinate 2,050,258, forward strand.
TCTGCTGGAACTGATGGCAGGGAAATTCAGGATGAGTCTGTCCAAGAGCTCAGTTTGAGTTATTCCAACCACTGCACTGCTCATGGGGAAAGGTGAGTTAGGCCAATCCTTAAAGCAGGAAATTGGTGCTACTGCCAGCTGTACACTGGGAGCCATGGGATCATGAATTATTAATTCTTGTTTCAAAGAGAATTTTAAAAACAGAAATATTTTGAAGATAATTTAAAAAAATAGCTTCCTTTCCATCATGTCTGGTTTTACAACAAAGAGGTACTTTCCCGGCATAAAAAAAAAAAAAACTCAATATTTCACTTTCCCTTTAAACCATCTACAGCAAGTCACTCGACCTGAACATAAAAGTTGGGCATTAACTGACTTTATCCATCTTCTCTGCTCTATAAATGAAAAGAAACAGTTTATAAGTGAGGAAAACCCCACAAAGTTGAACATTACAAAGTCAGATTTTGGGACTGCTGGTTCATACAAAGCTGTGTGTGTTACCCAGAGCTTATCAGTAATTAATAACAGACCTGGATTTAGTTACGCTTAATTACACAAACAACATCCAAGCAGTGGTTAATAATGAAATACAAGCATCTGTAATAACAAATTGATCAAGTGACAGGAACAAAATCATATTATTATACACTGAAATCTCAATTTGAATATTGTAAAGAAAAATTATCTGAAAGCGTCAGTTTGTTTTTTTCCAAGAAAGGGAGGCAAGTCCCAATCATTCTGAGGATTTCATAATTCTTGCCACTTTTTTAAATTGGAAAACATAAGGAAAAGCACAGGTAATAATTACCATCACCTTCAGTACTATTTGCAGCAATATTAGGTAAAAAGTTTCAAAACCATGTCACTACTTTCATTTGAAGCATCACTTTCAAATACTGTCCTTAAAAACTATTAATTATTTTTTCCCATTGATACAACATCAGCAAAAGCCCCAGTGTGGGACATTTAATATTATTTGCATATTTGCATTTTTATAGAGACACACAGGCAACTATGGCATTTCTGTCCCCAGAGCTTCCCGGTTCAAGTCCTTTGGAACAAGTACTTGAAAAATCACCCAAGAGGCGGTGCACACACACTTGATTTTTATGGAAAGTCATTGGAATTCCATGTGCTTACAAGCTCTTTCCACAGCCCTGTGCTCCTGACAGAATACATCAAATCAATGAGCTCCTTGGGAAGGAATAAAGTTATGAATCAGCTCAACAAACAAGGACCATCCTAGTGGCTTAATAGATCTTATCACTGGAAAATAATGCCAGGAATGTGCCTCATCCCAGTGCCCCCACGGCAGGAAGCACAGTGCAGCCACTCCTGACTCCTTGCAGGCATTAAAGCCCAGCCAGGGTTGCAAAGATAAACAGGCTTTTTGCCCAGGCTTTGATGGAGTGAGATTTATTCTCCAGAATTACTGGAGCCGCTCACAGCTTTCAGGGAGAAAAGAAAGGAAAGGAAAATCCATAGGCTGCTGGAGTGAGACTAATGATGATCTATGCTTGACATGAGAAGTGCTAAAACCAGGCTGTGCGTTGGTAAATTGGGTCACGCACCTGGAGTTTGGGCTCTGGAGCAGGAGCTGCTGTTCACAACAACTCCTTTTGTTGGCCTGGCCAAGCCATCGCTCCCCTTCTGCTGTGGAGAGGAAAGTCCAGCGCTCACCCACCACTCCAAGGCTTCAGCTTGGAGTTCCAACACGCCTGAAGAAGTGCAACCTCACCATGCACGTTCCTGGCTCTGCTGTTACGAACCCAGCACTGCGGCTGGACGAGTGCAAACAGCAGGAAGGAAAGAACAGCTCCCAGAGCATGACGTGACATTCTGCCCAACCTCTCTGTCACAATCACATCAACCCTGATCATTTAATGCAGTGCTGATGTTCACGTTCCTTCTCTTTTACCCAGCGTATCCATTGTTTTCTTCTGGAAACAAACAGCCCAAGAAAAAGCCATGGTGGGGGGGTGCTGTGTCCCAGCTCTGCTGTCCAGTCCAGGGGAGCAGTTCAGTGAACAGGCAGAGAAATGAGTCTGCAGCTGAGTGACTTCACACTCCAAACAGAGAAAAGCCACCAGTTATCTGCAGATATGGCCATCAACAGCAGGTCCAACAAAAATAAGCAAGACAAACACTGGAGAAGAGATGAGAATCCTCACTTTTTCACTACAGGAAAGCTAACAAACCTACCTGAATCACCTCCAAATCATGTGCATGCTTTTCTTATTCAAATTGGAATTATTGAAAAATATTTAATTTAAAAATCCATTCCATCTCTACTCGCTTCAGACTCATTCTGAAAGTCTCCAGCAACAGCAGCTGCTTAGTCTTACCTGACCTGAAAAACAAAGCACAGCTCACCCCAACACCCCCAAAACCCAGCACTGAGCAATTCATGCAGCAGGACTTTGGCGAGGAAGTGTGAAACCTCAGACCTGCTGGATATGTGGATACCTGCACTGCAGTGACATCCCAATTTCCTCTCTCATGGACTCACAGTTGTTCAATGTGTGCAGTGTGCCACATCAGTCCAGATTCAACATGCTCCAAACAGAAGATTTATAAGGTAAAACATAAGCCAGCAAAAAGAAAACAGACTTTTTATTTGCTCATTTTAATACTGACTAGAAGGAATTTTTGCAAAAAGCAGCTGTGAGGAAACAGAACAAAGCACAGATTTTCTCAAAAAAAA
>JAWWES010000006.1:2053061-2078554 GCA_035583135.1 Lophotriccus pileatus
TGTCTCACCACAGAGTCACAGAATCACAGCAAGTGCTGAGGCGAAAGGGACCCAAACCAGGGCCTCACACGAGTGCAACAGGCTGTGAGACTCAAGGTGGATATTTTATGTTTATCCTTTTTAATCATAATGCAGAGAGCACTCGAATGCTGATACCTCAGATTCACTCCCTGGGACAACAGGTTTTCTGATCCCACACTTGTTATTTTCGGATCCTTCCCCTCAGGCATGACGAGCGGCCTGAACGCTGTCCCGTGGACGTTACTGATTAACAGCAGCGAGGGAGAAACCTTCAGCTGATCCTGTTATAATTCCAGGACAAAAAGCCAGGGCTCGGCATGGCCAGCCCACCAGCAACACAAGCACCATGTTAAAGCAACACTGAGCTCCCTCCCGGAGCAGCCCCGACAATGGGCCCATTGTTCCGCAGCCTCATCCCCGCGCAGGGCCACCCACATCTTCCCCACTCCAGGGACAAGTCAAACCCTTCCAGCTCAATAGACATCCAGGCAGAGGAGAAAGCATCTTTACAAGGCCTGTGCATTTTTCTTGGATAAGAGGAGAGCTCAGCCTTTGCCTCCAAGCCAAGTCCCCGAAAGGAAGCGAAGGAGTTTGAAGTTGCTGGAGATGGACAAGCCTCCAGCTCAGGCATTTTGTCTCACACAAGATTGATTTCCTCCAACTACAAGAGGCCTCGGGTGAAAACGATCCTTCAGAGCCCCGTGGCTCGGAGCCAGCAAGAGGCTGGAACACAAAGGAGGCATCGTGCTTGCCTCGAGATGTCAGGGGCTTTTGATAAATTCAATTCATTCTGGTAAATGAAAAATTCCTGGGATCTTTTGTTCATGTTAACATGTGCAGTAATATTTCACATTTAAATAAATTACAGTAAAAAAAATTTAAAAAATTAGTCAGGCCTTCCAAAAATCATATATCCATTTTTTTAAAGTTTTAAGTTCTATGTCTTTTTACCTGCTGTAAGAAAGGAAAAATAATGCAAGCAACCCCAAAAGTGCTGGAGAAATGGAAGGGGAGGGAAAACAACAGAAATAATGTGTCATGTCAGATAAAGCCCAAACAAGCTGTGTCCGAAATCAGCTCTGAGTACACAGCACCAAATACTTGCCAGGACAGGGGGGACAACACTGAAGGACGGAGCAGATCCCACAGTGTTCAAAGAACATCCTATTAAGTTCTAAGACTTTTCAGGATTCACCTACAGACCAGAAGAGGTTCTGGAAATAAGATTTGCCAGATGTCCCAATAAAAATCAGGATTTTTAATATTTCTCCTGACATCCCATTAACCTCTCCAGCATTCCCACACATGCCATGTGGCAAAACTCTCAGGATGTCCAGTGGAACTTGGAGACACGTGTTATGGGCAGAGACGGACAAGGGAGAAGCCCTCCCAAGCCTGAATTTGATTCCTTCAGTTTTCCACACCTGGAACAGGGGAAGGAGAACAAGGAGACAAAAGAACAGCTTGTATGTAAAATAAGCACAGGAAGAGTGAACTCAGCCCAGATCCTGCATGCTGCTCCAGGAAAGGAGGACAGCTCAGGTGGGAAGGAGAAAAGGATATTCTTTTATCATGCTCACTTGAAGATAAACTTGCTGCAGCCTAAAATAAACACTCCTGTTGAAGTACATTCAAACACACCACAATTAGTATCCTGATATTCTCAGCTGGAAGGCTACAGGCTTGTCCTGATGTAGGGTCACTGCTATCAAGCAAACTAACTTTTCTTATATAAAAATAATCCCCCCATCTAATCAGTAAGGACTTGTCCCTCAGATGAAAGGTTGTTTTCTTTCTTTTTTAATAATGAGAATATTTACAACAGCTAACAGGGAAACTTAATCAGCCCTTTGAAAGTATTTAGGTACAAAGAGGTGCACAGGCTCATTGCTCTCCCCATTCCAAAGCAGAAATGGGATATTCCTGGAGAGCTGAAAGGGATCTGGTTTATCATGTCCACTGAACACCTGCCTCCATTTAACCCTTTGGGGACTTTCTGCTTCAGCTCATTTTTTCAAAGGGGTTTGTGGATCAACAGGGCTCCAAATTCTTCAGAAACTGTTCTCCCCCTGCCTCTTTTCAACAATATCTTACCAGTCAGTCTTTCAACACAGGGTCTCCATCCTTATGGTTTTCCAAAAGACTCCAACTGAGGGATCACAGAAAGTCAGGACAAGGCAGTTTTTGTTCCTGACAAGTATTTGAGCTCAGATCCCCCCCTTCATCACGTCAATCACTTCTCTGGGCTGGGGCAGGAGTTATTTGGAGATCCAGAGGCAATACAGGTTTTTATGGAGCATCTGTCTGCTTGTCCTGCTCCAGGCAAAAGTATTCCTGCACCTCCATGCTCCATATCCAGGCACAGATGTACAGAATTTCTGCAATATGTATCCAGTGTATTTCTTGTGTACAGAGAACTCATCTCCCCATGTCAAATTTATAGCAGATTTCTTTGTCTGTTTTTGTTTTTAAAAAAATTAGGGTTGAAAGCAAAGTGTACACAGCAAAAAGGGAAACAACACTAAGGAAAATGCGCTTGGGGCTTCATTAACATGGAAGTCAAACGTCTTCTCTTTTGTTGGGAGGTTCATGTAAAATGCCTGCACTAAGTGAGCAGCAGCAGGGAGAAGCTGACAGCAGAAATCAGGTCCTGTGCCTTTGCTGTGGCACACAGCAACACATTACCACAGGAGCTTTTGAGAGACAAAAATTACATTAGCCCAGTCAAAACTTGGAAGCTTTACTCCTAAAAAAAACCAGGATAAGATTAACCCAGCAGCACAATCTCAGCATACAAGTAGAAGTGTGCTCCATTTATTTACAAACTCTATTCTGAAACTTACTGAATGGCCTTAGTTGCAGAGCAAAGCCCCTCTCCCTCAGCCTGTTTAAATAAAACTGGTATTCTTCCAGATTATTCTAATTTTTTAAGCCTAAATGCCTTATGGCTGAAATTGGAAGGATGTTTGCCTTTTGGAGCCCAGTGCTACAGAAATCTGGCATCAAAACTACAACAGAAACCAGAGTTTGGTGGGAAGTTCAGATGCCTGTCTACCCTGCTCTGAATAGAGCAGAAAACTTCCATTAGTTCCCTGCTGTTCCAGCCAGGGCAGGTCAGTTCCCTCCACAGCCAGTGGACTCCTCCAGCATTAACCCCCTTCGTGCTGCCATGGACACAAACACCCACTGCCTGTGCCAAGCTCGCCAAAAATCAAACTCTGGGACATGTCCAGGCCAACTATTTGAAAAGCTAGGATAATCTGGCCCAGAAATCAGGCCGTTACCTGACAGCATGTGCAGTGCCACGAGCTGTGTCGCAAACACAACCAGGGTTTCCGCTCAGAGCTGACAGAGTAAGAGCAGCTTCAAACCTTGTTTTTTCATTGCACGTAAAGCACAAAGTGCTCAAACCAGGAATAGTTAACCCAAAATACAGGACAAAAATTGCTTCAAGCACAGCCCATGAAGGAATAGGGTGTTGGCACTGCATGTTAAGTATTGAACAGCTGATTAAAAATCGTTTTATAAACACTAACTCATGTTTGTGGTTATGCTTTAATATATCCCAACAGTTTTTGCCATTTCATACTTAAAAGCTGAACGAAGTACCTGATGCTGCAGCAACAGTGTCAGGACAAGTACCTGCCAAAAGTACTGCAACAGATACATTGCTGTAAATTCAAGGTTTCCAACTAAAATCAGATTTATTAAGAAAAAGGCAATAAAAAGTAACCCCAAGTCATTTGTCATCTAAATATGTGAGTGAGGATTTCTCAACTAGAGTTTGAACCCACCCTGAAATGGAACCGGGTTGAGGTTCTTGTGCAGCTTGGGGTAAGGTGAGAGCAGGATGAGGTGGTTTCACCTGGAGAAGGTCTGCCACCCCCTGCGGGCTCCAGTACCTGTCTGAGCAAGGAGAGCTCAAGGTCTGACCCCTGCATAATTATCTTTTTGTCCAGTGGCATCCTACACAAAGTCATTTAACTTGTCCATGGATCCATTTCCCAACTGTACAAGTGAATAGAAGTAAAAAAAATAGCACTAGAAACTTCCTTCCTCAGAAGGAATTAATGAGAAAAATGATGTCAAGGATCATAAGGGTTTGGGGTATTTATAGTGAGCACCAGAAGACAGGAAAAAATGGTGTCTTATCCAAAAATCAGTATGGAAATCAGTTCACAGTGCTCTGAAGGGGAGCACAGGTTCAGCTCAGCAGTATTAATAAGATGGATGGGGACTGAAGCATCTCCATCCCTCCTTGTGCTGTGAGCAAAGAACCACCTGCACAGAGAGGGAACTGCCCCTGAGCAACAACCTTCCCCTGGGCTGAAACTAAGAACAACCCGTCATTTGGCTCATTTTAGTCACATTATGGCATCCCAATGCTCAGGGATGCAGAGATTTTGGCTTCCCCAATGCCATCCAGGGGGATGAACACACACACGCAGAGCCCCCAAGGCTGCTCCAGCCGGGAAAGAAGAAATGAGTCTGCTGTGCCCAGTTAAAATACTTTCTTCCTCTCCTTTATACTCCGCTAAGACAACACTCTAAGCACATGTTCAGTGTCCAAATGCATCTTTCCAATGGAAAAACACATTTAGAAAAGCTTAAATGGCTGTGGGAAAGAATTCATTTTCAGGAGAGGATCCAAAATGGTGGCCACAAATGTGCCCTGTGGATTTTGGGAAGGCAGAAGGAGAGGAGTCCAGGCCGCCTCTGTTTCTGTGCAGCTGCGCCGTGCTGTGCAAGGACTGAAAAAGTGTCTTCCCACTTCCCACAAAAATAAGTGGTAAAGTCTCAGCAGTGCCAAAGCTCAGAGGATGACAAAGAAACCAACAAAACAACAAAAAGACCAGCTGTTATTTTCCCAAACAATTCTAGGAACAAAAATATGGGTTTATAGATTGAAGTAATTTTTCTTAATGGAAAAAAAGAAAGAGGGCTCTAATACCAAAGACTTCTATAAACTCCAACAAAAGCTGATTTCTAAGAGGAAAGTTTTAAATACCTAAGAAGCAGATTTTTATGCCAAGAAGCCAAGCGGCTGCCACGTGCCAGCAGAAGGGATCCACGGACTGTGAGGAGCTCCATTGTCTAAGGAACTGATGTGCTGAGATATGGGCACTGCAAAGCCAAAGGCCCTCAAAGTCCCCTCCAGTGTGGTGGCCACATCCAGGCACAGGCATCCCACTATTATTCTGTTAACTGCAGATGGCAGGGAACGAGGGAGGAAGAACACAATATGCCCCAGTTGTTTCCCACAGAGACTGAGCAATATCAGGGGATCATACTGTGTTATTTAAATCTGGGAGACTAAAAATACAGCCCTTTATTCCTGTGGAATGTGAAGCCTATGGGCAGTTACACAATCTGAGGTACCAAACCTAAGGATGTACCCCAGTTCCTGTGGATTTGCTGTGCCTTACGTCACTGCAGACCTTCTTCCCTTAGGAAAACGAACACACAAACAAGCACATGCTACTAATTCTATTTACATTACACATTATCCACCAAATCTAGACTTGGGGTTCTTTCAAGACCACCAAGGCTCCAGTTACAGGGACTTAGCATTAAGCAGAGAAACAAAAAAACATTAAAAAAACCCACTAGAAAAATCTTCCAACTTCAATATTAATAAAATAGGTGCAAGTTTATGAAAATGTTTATGAAAATCCAGGAGAGGAATAAAAAAGATACATTACCATTTCTATCAATCATATATTAAAAAAATACTCTCTAAAGTCTGAGATCATTAAATAATGACAGTAAATTTGACCCTATCACTCATTCCCAACTCCAGTAAAGGAAACCTGCAAACTTGCACTGACAGTTAAACAAGACAGAGACCACAGGAACAGAAGATGCATCTTCAGTCAGGAAAGGTCTGACCCAGAGCAAGCTCAAAGGCTCCCATTGACTTCCCCAGGTGCTGGACCAACCTGTACATCCAAGCACTGCCAAGCAGGACTTGCTGCCAGAAACATAATCCCCCCCAGTTCTGCCCAGTCCAATTTAAACACCTCAGGCACTGCAGCTTCAATAACCTCCCCTGCAAGGTTATTCAGTCCATCCAACAGATCTGACTGTCAGGAAACTCTGGAGGCTTCCTTGGCTGCACTGGCTCTCTCCTATTTACAGCCATGGCTTCCTTTGCATTGCTCTGAATAACACCCCTGGCCCTGCTGGGGTCACAAACCATCGCCCCTCTGAACTGCAACAGGTTTTCACTTGCCCTAAATAAAAGCACAGAATCCATTTTCAGTTTTTTCCATTAAGGTTTCCTCCAGTTTGTTGAAAACTTTTGCAGCGTTACCTTTCCCATAGAAGTATATAATATTGTAGGTGTGTTCCCTGTCATATATACTATATATATAATACATACAATATATATAATATATATACAGCCCTCTGTACAGAATATTACAGGGGTGCTCCCACACAGCCCCCTGACCTTGCTGTGTACATTCATTTTTAGGTTCCTTTCAGCCAAACATCAGAAACCGGGTTTGGGTGATGTTTTTATGAACAAGTGCCTATTTATTATTGCCTAAATCCCTTCTCCTCCCTTTGTGACAACACCATACAGAAGGGAAAAAAAACCAGTCTGACTCCAAGCTGGAGGTTGGACCAGGTGACCCCAAGTCCCCTGGAGCAGCATTATGAGGATTCCACGATTCTATAAAATCCAGACATTCTGCATCCTGGAAAACAACGAGATTCTGGCACAACTGACTGACACCATTATACAAAACTTCCCACCTAAAGTCTGATTAATAAATATGCAAAGGTTGAACTTGACCCTGCCAGAAGAGCAGCAGCACAAAGAGGGTGATGCTAGATGGAGGTTGCTGTGGCAAAACAGCCTTGCTGGGGTTTCCAAAACAAGGAAGAAAAGCTAAACACAGCCCTCAGACCCACGAGACCACAGGCCAGTCCATTTGAATAAAAAATTGAGTATTAAAAAAGGCGGGGGGGGGCAATATGTGTCTAGATGTGTTTTGGGGGGAAGGAGAAAGAGGAAAGCAATCCTTGTTATTTGAGCAGGGCATGCCTTTTTTTCTTGGCAATCTCTGCCTTCTCTTTTCAACAGACACATCCTTTGGGGCCTAAATTGTGAGTTAGACACATGTACAGAGAGAAACAGGCCTCTGTTTTCTGGAGAACGACAGACTACTTATTTTTCAGTACAGACAGCCCCTGATATCTGGTATTTAACTTACATGTAAACTAGTCCCAGCAGAGCTCCCCCTCTTAATGGCTCACACAACTTTGGAAAACACTTTTTTTTTTCTGCTCTTGGCCTGGACTCATCACTGGTGCATTAACTCAAAACGACAGTGAACCCAAGTCTATCCAGTTTTGTGGCTGGTGTCGAGTGATGAGGCTTCTTGGCAGACTTGGAACTACTTGGGAAGTCAGAAGTGAATCAGAGACTATTACACAGATACAGAGAAAACATTAGAGATCCTGACAGACTCAATCCTTTCAAAATGTTTGATGTTTTGCTGTTCTCCAGTGACTCATGTGATTAATAAAGGAGACATATTTGTCATCTCTTTGGACAGAACTAGAAATGTATTTTGTTAGGAGGAAAGATGAATAGGCTTTTAGGGGAACACCACAGGTGAATCCCACCCACAGCATGAGGTGTGCTCTGCACGAACACCCTTTTTAGGGGAATTCCCAGGAGCAAGGACAGAAGAGGGTTTCAGGATCAAGTACTACAGTTCAGGTCTGAGCAATGTTTGTTTTCTGTGAGTTTTCATATAAAAAACCATCTTATACTCACGTCTGCAGTGAGAAACAATTTAGGTATGATGCTATAACTGCTTTTTAATGAGTATATTTGTAAAGGCCTGAATAAATAGGTGTAAGAAATATTCACTAAATGGAGCTTAGGGAAGCTGGTTTCTCTGGGAACCATTTGGAGTCACCAAGGTAACCAGGGTGATAGAGACGGGGCAGAGCCCTCTTGCCATATCCCTCCCCAAACTGTGTCCTAACAGATGAAAACCTCATTTCTTGTAAAAACACAGCCCTCACAGCCTCCCAAGACTACGAAGAGCTTTATTCTCCTTAGCCTGGCAAGTTTTATTCCCCTCATATCTAAATTAAATCTATCCTGGTTTAAATTAAGTCAAATATATTTTGTCCCAGCAATCAGTGCCACTGGGAATAAGCTGCTTTTCCCCTCCCTGTGACATCTTACATCCCAGTAACTTGTATCATCTGCCTTTTTCTTTTCACCCCCTCCTTTCTGGTGATGCAATCACAGTTCATCCATCCTTATGGATCCTATGTTTTCTTAGCTCTATGATTCTTGCTGTTCTCACTGGCCTTTCCCCAGCTGATCCACACTTTTCCCAAGACATGCTTCCCAAAACCAGGCCCATATTCCTCCTCCTGAGGTCTCTCCTGTGATGAGCAGAGGGACAGACGAGTTCTTGTCCCATTCCCCCAGTTGTGTTGTTGTTGATGCAGCCAAACACAATGTCTGCTTCTCCTCACAGAGCACCACTGTTGGCCTGGCTCTGCTTCTGCTGCATGAACGCTCCAAAATCATTTCTGAAGAGCTGAAGCCCCACCACACTCCTGCTCTGTGGTTCCTCCTGCAAAGGTTTAATACAGTGCACTTACTCCACCTCATCATACTTCATCTTTTAGAAGAAAAGAAGAAATGGTTTAGAAAGACCATTTTGAAACTTGCCTGCCAACACCCCTCCAGTCCCTCCAGCACAACTGCTCCTCCCTTTCCCAGTTTGCCAGAGAAGTAACCACTGGGCCTGAGGCTTTCCAGTTATTTTCCTGCAAACTCCAAGAGCAATCCTTGGCATGGAACAACTCCAGTTCTGCCTTTCCATAGTCTTCCTCAGCCCCATGTCTGTCTCTGACTCGTGGGAACGGCACATGGGATGTGATATCAGGAGATAACAGAACTCCAGATACCTCATGTGGTGTTCCCACAGGACTCCATAGGCAGCTGGAAGGGGAAAAGAGATCAAGTGTGATTTGTCCCTGACAAAATCATTTTAACTTGCTATTTATCTCCTTGTTACCTTCCAGCTGCTTGCAAATCATTTATCTGTTGTTGAGCAGATTGATGTTGAAATCCTTCACATTTCTCTTTTTAACAGGCTTTATGTTTGTCCTCCTTTCATTCCCCATTTTCTAGGCTTCCCCCCATCAGCACAGTGTCTCACTGTGAAACTGACCTGGACTGAGGTTAAAGACCTGTCAGGAGAAATCCTAAAACATCTAGTTTATCCAAGCATTCCCTAACATTCCTGTTCTGTCTGAGCTTGCAGCCCTTACATCTTTGCATTCATGGTATCTGCTGGTTTCTGGTTTCTGCCTTTGGTTTCACTATCCAGGACGTTGCCTGAGCTCTAGATCCCAAGTCAGCATTTCTCTTGGCTTTCTCTTTTTCTGCTTCCCTCATTATCACTCAGAGCTTTAGTTCCATCCTGTGCCCCAGCTTTTCTGACTTTGTTGCTGTTTTCATCCTACATTTTGTGCCCATCTCTGGCAATCTCACTCAAAGAATTTAGACAACTACCTCGTTATCTGGGGCCTTCACCTCTCTTTTATTCACACCCATCATTCCCATATCCTAAGAGGATCTCCTCACATCAGAAATATAATAATAATAATCTCTGCAAGTAATTAGAGATTCCCTTAAATACTTTGTCTCTTCAGATTTGCTTCCCGCAGGATCTTCCTTACTTACGAACCTTAGCCTTTACCAAATCACAATACCTTTATATCATCCCTACTTCCCAAGGATTTTGAACTCCATCATTCAAGATGGTTAATTAAAATACTTTCCAAAGTCAAGACAGCAAATCTATAAGCACTTTGTCATTTTATATTTGAGGAAAGAACATTTCAATCTCGCGTTGTGCAATTTCAGGAAACATCAGAAAATGCATTTATTTTAAGAAGGTAACAACTTTGAAATAATTGGCAGCTTCAAAGCCAAATTGAAGATTTCTTTTCACCAACATCCTGCACCCCCCCCTCTCCAAATCCATACACCTGGGGTGTGAGGGGTAAGAAATAAAGATTGAGCTCACGACATTTCTTTTAGATGGAACACTGAAAGGATCTCCCTTTTTCTGGTGCCTGCCAGACTGCAACAAGAACCACATTTTCTGCATGAAACTTTACACCCAGAAGGAACTGTAAAGGACCAGAAGGGTCTCGTGTCCCTGCACACTTATTACTGCTGGAAGCTCCAGAAGCATATGGAAAGAACACTTTCTAGGTTGACTGGAGATGCTGGAAATACAGGTAAGTGCCTTCATCTGTTTAAGGAATAAAAAGAAAAAAAAAAACCCTAGAGATCTTATTAAATAAGTTATCTCAAAAATATGAAGGTACATGTCTGCAGTACATGAGTCCAGGCACATCATTTTTTACATGTTTTATCTGCTTTTTCCTTTCGCTGCTCTGCAGGTTTCTCAGGGCCCAGAGAAAAACCAAGAGAATATTCTGACACCAAGATTTATTTGGGTCCTCCCCACCCTGATGGAACACGTATCAGTGGCCTGAGCTACGTATTCTCAGCAGCCAAGAATATCAGTCAAGAAACAATCCCAAGACAGGTCTTCAAAACCTGCTTTTTATCCTCCTCCTGCTTTCCATCACACACTGTACCTACTCCAGCTTCCCTAAGCCAGGAAAAGCGAGTGCAAATATTAACTTCAATATAGAAACTGTGCACATTTCTCCACGAGTGCCTCCTCTTCCATAGCCGGCTCCTTGAGGAAAACCAGCTGCTCCAGCCCAGACCAGGGTAAATCCAAACAGATTACACTCAAGTACTGCTTTATGTGAGATTTAGGAGAGACCACAATAATCCTAACCCTGATCCTCTGCATGACACATGCTGCAATTCCCGACATCCAGCAATCCTTGTGCACATCCCACTGCGGCTGGGAGCACATTGTTCCCAAAGTCAGCCCTGATTTAAAGGCTTCCCAGTGATGAAGAGCCTCCCACAACATTTGACCATTTGTTTTCAACAAATTGCTGCTTCCAAAGTAGGAAAATTGAAGTTGGCTCCCTTTCATTCAAGCTGTAGATATTGAATCCCACTGCAAACCACAGGGACATGGAGAATTCCAGGAGTCAGCTGGACACCAGGAACGGAGCACCAGAAGGTCTGTGTGAGGGAATGGCCTTGGCTGAAGCATCATCAGCCACAGAGACCTCCCTCAGGCACCCAGAATAAATGATGTGTTTCCACACTAAACCAGCCTGATTCATTTCTCCAGAGGTAAGTCAGTGTATTTCAAACAAACTCTGAACGAAAATAGCTTTTTTGTTTATAAGGCTTTGCTTTCCAAATCATTCCTGGGCACTTGGCTCTAAAGATAGCACTTTCCAAACAGTCAGTCCTCTGGACACTGAGGAATCCTTCAGGAATGCACCTGGGTGACTTCAGGACCTTCACTGTGACTACTGGAGGCTCAGTCCTCAGCACCCATCCTTCCACAGGGATGGTGCACGTGGATCCCAAGGAAGATACTGCCTTGGGAATGTGCTTATACTGGAAGAGCCAATTTCAGGATCACACCTCAGCCTTCATCTTGCGGCGCTTTAATAAGGAACTACAAAGTGAGATCAAATCTGCAGCAATATGAGGATTAGCCCAGCACAAGACTAGGTAAGGAAGGACAAAAGCTGTTCTCATGACAGAGAACACCCTGACACCCCCTTTCATCCTGATCTCCCTGACTGCTTTTATGAAGTGCAATCAAAAATTACATTTTGTTATAGTCCAGTCAAAGTTTGGATGGAACCAAAAGAAACCCCACATGGGCTGCAGCCTGTTAATGATACTGTGCTCTCCTCTGGCTCCCTGCCAGGGAGTGAACAGTGCCAACATTTGCAGACTTCCAACAGGAAATTAAATAACTGCCCTGTTGGAAATATAAACCCATTTACAGTGGTCAGACTTGCATTTTCCAAAACAACCATACAGTTTGTACACGTAAAGCTCCGGGAGAATTTGTCAGAAGATTTGGCCACAGGAATATGAAACAAAGCCTTGTGAAAAAGTGTTTTACACAGGTCTACAAATTAGGGCTTTGTCAGGTGTATTTCCTGACCTAAGGCTCCTGTAGGAACAATTCCAGGATCTTTAGTGCTGTACACACACATTCCCCTGGTCCATGGCTGAAGATTAACAAAAGACCTGCTTATTTCATAATTTTCTGTATTCTTATATTGACTTCTTCAGAAGTGTTTTGGGCAGCTCACAAAGTGCTGCTGGAGCTGGGGAGAGCCTGAGCTTTATTTTTAACCTGTTGTATGACTTTTGGTCATACCTCTGCTCCAGGCTTCTGTTCCTCCTCAAACACTGCATCATATAAAACCATAGAATCACACACTGGTTTGGGTTGGAAGGGATCTTAAAGATCATCTCCTTCTACCCCCTGCCATGGGCAGGGACACCTTCCACTATCCCAGGTTGCTCCAAGCCCTGTCCAACCTGGCCTTGGATGCTTCCAGGGATGGGGCAGCCGCAGCTTCCCTGGGCAACCTGTGCCAGGGCCTCACCACTCTCCCAGGGAACAAATTCTTTCTTATACCCAGTCTAAACCTACTCTCAGTTTGAAGCCATTCCCCCTTGCCCATCACTACGTGTCCTTGACGAAAGTTTCCCTCCATCTTTCCTGCGTGTGCACTGAGGAGAGAGGCAAACTCCTGTCACTGCTGGACCCAAAGGAGTTTCACCACCACTGAGACCTAAACTATGAAGGCACCAGAGAAAGGAGCCTGTTCTCTCACAGGTATTTGTACCACCTGGAGTGTGGCATAAACCTTGTCCAGGCCCCACACAATAAAAATGATATTATTCTGTAAGTATTATTGGACTCTCATCTTAATTCCTCTTCATCACCCAGCTATTGCAACCTTTTTCCTTTTCCAGCTCCTCTTCATCGCCCTGCCATTTAGAGTCAGAAAGGACACAGATACACAATCCAGGAGAGGATCAATCCAGGAGACAGCATCTTAGGCAGAAGCAGAATGTTCAGTAACAGAAATATGCCACAGGAACAGCAGCAGCAGAATTTCCACACTTAAAGGATTAGAAAACTGACCTTCACATTTTTGCCAATCCTAAGATAATGACAACTGTAGCATTATTCTTGATATCATTTCTTTTCAAAGCAATTCCATGCAGTAGTGCAAACAAGCTACCCCTCACCTACTAACGAAAAGTTCCCTACATTCCCTGTAAACTGTCCAAAGCTGCAGGTACAGAATGGCCCCCTGCCCCCAGCAGTGCTACCCTGTAGTTCTGCACAGTAGGGCCTTTCATTCGAGGATCTGAACTTGTATTACACAGGTGGGTAAACATTATTATCCAGCTTCACACAGATTGGGAAGGAGACGGATTGTTGTGGAGTAAATCCATGGCAAACCTGCAGCAGAGGGGCATTCCCTGAGGGAAAGCTCCTCTGGAGCCAGCACTCAGCTCTCTGCAGCAAAGACAAATTGCAAAGAACATAGTTTGTGGGAACAAGCCCACTAAGCAAGTTCCTCCCAGGAATGAAAGCAAAAATAATTGCTTGAAAAAATCCTGTTCTCTTAAGAAGCTCTTCTAAACTGAAGAGTCACAAAAAGACACAGATTATCTAGGTATGTTAAAACCTTACCTAGAGTTCTCTGTGTACTGAGACAAAACTAAGAATTTTACAGATTTAATGCCACCAAACAGAAAGCTGCCTCTACATCACTGCTTTTTTATTGCTCCTTCCCTTCCTCCTCTTCCACCACACAAGTTGGGTTGAGGCCCTTGAACAACCTGCCCAGTTCCACCATGCCCCTGGCATGCAGGGAATTATCTGCATCTCCCAGATTCACATTCTGCATGAGCCATTTGACTTGTGAGCAGGAAAACAAGCCCAGGAAAAGCAGCACCTTGGCAAGTGGCAGGAAAAGCAGCAGCAGGGACAGAGCCCGAGAAAGCCTCTCTGGGCTCCCCAATGCCCCAGGACCGCACTAAGCACTGGGCAGGTCTCACTTTCAAGTCTCGCTCCTGTAAATGAACAACAGCTCCAAGTCTCACTCACTTAGGCCCCGGTCCAGAAAGGCACTCAGGCGAGGCTCTAACCTTAAACACAGAACTGGTCCCGCTTAAATCAGCGGCAGTGTTTACACTTCCAGTGATGGGTAAGTGCTCTGCTGGACACGGGCCTCGAGCAGCCATTGTTATTTAACACTTTCCTCAAGTTATTGTGCCACTTCCTTGTGCCTCAACAAACTTCATTTATTTTCCATCCTCTGCATCTCCTGTTGCTTCTTGAACAAACACAGATGTCCCCAGTTTGAACACTTCACGTGCTGCCACCGCAGCAATCCAGGAACCAGCAGATACTGAATTAAAAGGAGAGTTACTATATTCGAAGTTTTCCTCGAAACAAGAATAAATTAGCACCTCTCGCTGTCAGTACACGGAAAAAGGCAAACACAGGCAGTGGGACCAAGGGAGCCTTCAGGAGAGGGGAAAACAAAGTAGCCCTAAGGAGGAGGTAACAGCTTGAGGTGTTTTTCCTGGGTAAGAGGATGAACAGGAGGAGTTCGCACTTCTTGCTGGGGCTAATAAAACACCAGAGCTTGCCACAGGAGCTGGGAATGACCAGTAGAGCCTTCTCCAGCTTCCCCAGCAGTCTCTCCTTGCCAAGACTCCTTGACACAGTCCCCAGGCTGGGTTGACAAGCCAGGGATGTGCAAGGACACACCCCACTTGGATGAGCCATCACCACAGCACGTGGATGAGGAGCACTGGCAGCTCTTCCCCCACAAAGGCACTGATCACACACAGCAATGGAATTATTTAAGGAATCAAAGGGAACAACTTCTTTTCAATCAGGGCTGAAGAAACTGCTTAGACAGACCTCAGAATAGTCAGCAGGGGATCACTTTGGAAATACAATATTCCCAAGGACCAGGAAGAAAAAACCCCACTGGAGAACAGAGATTAGAAAAGAGGAAAGAAACAGCATGAAGAGGAAGAAGTATCATGTGCTCTGCTCACTGCACCTCTTAATTAAAAGAACACAACCCTGGCTCAGTGAATTAATGTCACTGCACATCCCCGCTGGAACACACATTTTTAAAAGGATACAGTCCCCTTCTCCCAAATGCTGCAGGATTTCCATTCATCTGGCTCCAGCATGGCACAGAACTGCAGTACAACAAGATAATCTCTCGAAAGCCGGGGCTGTTATTCATATATTGAAACATAAGTAAGATATTATTGGTTTGGAAGCTGTCAAGGCACTTCTCTGTGTGCAGCAACAGGAGTCAGAATGAGACATTATCCAGCCCCTACCAAAGGCTTCCATTGGACAGTGGGAAAATCAAAGCCCAGAAATCCTTTGGGGTGTTGACATTACTTTTCTAAACTAAACCATCACAAGTACAGTTCCAGTTCCCATAAAACTAATTTTATTTGAGATATAAAGCTTCTAATATAAGCAAAGGTTTCGAAAGAAAAACAGGTCAATCATTTCAGCTGCCACACCAACTAATATTGCAGATTTTTCATTTGCTAATACCATTCCAGAGGCTGGGCACGTGAACATGTGCAATCCTGCTCCAAGTGGGACAGATGGATTTATTTATTTTTTCAATAACCCCACTCACTAAAAAAATGGAAAATGAGAGAAAAAGCATTGGAAACTGCACTGTCATTAGTGGGCCCTCCACACAGTCTTTATTAAGCGGCTCAGACGAGCAGGCAAGACCTGCAGTGTGCTTGGAAAGCCAAGAAATTTGGAGTCTTGCTGAACCAAAGGAACTGGAAGCTTTCAAAATCATGGGCTCTCCAACAGTTTATTACCAGCATCAGTCACGGGAGGCATTTATTCTGCACTTCCATCAGTGTAAGGAAGAACAGGTTTGCTCAAAATATCTGCCTGGGACTTCAAAGGCCCAATTAAGCAAAGCACATCCCAAAATTAAAGGGGTGTTAACAGAAACCGAAGCAGTTGTTGGCTGACACAAGAATACACTGAAACTCAAACAACCCCCAGGACTTGGAGTTGCCAACAGAAATGATCCATCAGAGCAGATCCACAGTCCCAAGTGTGCTCTGCTCCTCCTGAAGGAATGTGAGTGGAAAAGCAGCTGCACTGTGGGAAGACGCTTTCGAGTCTCTCAGCATTTCTGATTGTATAACTCTCAAAGTCCAGTCTAGGTCATTTGGCCTCCAAATCTCAAACAACCCGGTTCCTCAGAGGGCAAGTTCATCATTAAAACACAAGAAAGCAACAAAAATACACCCTGGCAAGCAGCACAAGCATTGAATTCCCAAATACTTAGTGTTTGTGCCCTCCAGGGGTGACCCTCCTGTATCCTACATCTTCAGACACACCAGTATCCAGAAATGACATGGAAACCCAAGAAATATCTTGGATTAAAGTGGCCCAGGACAGAACTTGTTGGTGCAGGTCAGAAAAGGGCTGTCAGAGCCTCCCCTGCCAGGTGCACCCCTTTTCCAGCACATTTCCACCTGGGCTTATATCCAAAATAAACCACTGAAGTCCCAAATCCCAAACATCAAAGATGAATGAACACAAAGCATCCAAAATGTTTCCCAGTTTGGCTCAAACCAGTAAATTCTGCAGAACTCAAGCAAGGATCAGACTCTGGGCAAGAGGAAAGAGAAACTTGAAGCTGTTTTCCATTTCACTTCATCTGAACAAATGTTGGATATATTTGAGCAAAACAGAAAAATCCTGAAGATTATAAAATCCTTTTCCTAAATAGACAAAAATCAGTCACTGCAGAACTCTATACAGGGATAAGAAAACTAAGAAAAGCTAAAAAAGCCACATAAGAGACTAAACCAGGAGTGGTTTCCCAACCAAGAGAGATGATTTAAATGCACAACATTAAACATTTCTTTTTTTATCTCTTCATATTCCTCCAAAATGGGAAAAGCTCCTGCTCAGAGAACTATTATCTCCTTGAACTGCACATGCAGTGACCAAATATGGGTTTCAGGAACAAATATTGTCTCAAACAGCAACAGGTTTCACCAAATACTGTAAATGTTTTCCTGATGTAGAAGTGGACGTAAAATTGGGAATTTATTTCAAGTCCCACATTCAGTCTACGAGAAATATTTCTCGTAGAAACAAACAGTTTCCTTTCATTAGGATTTGACTGAGTTCTATACAAAAGGCAGATGAGAGGCCTTTTAATCTCCCAGTAGATATTTTTTCAGGAAAAAAGTGGGATATTATGGATGAGGTTGGTGGAGGGCACGAGAACATCTACGGAACAACAAGTGCAACCATTTGGCTGTTCATTTGAACCCTATTATGGTATGAAAGTCATGCAAATAATATTTTGTTTGGAGAAACCCAATCCCCTCTGAGCAGCTACTTCGCTTGTATGCCAAGCACTGTTTTTCTCCATGGAAGAACAGCCGCTTGCTCACACGGCCAGTGCTGGAAGTGACACTTGTCTTTCATCCCTGGAAGCTGAGCCAGCCACACACCACAGCAGGGATCAAAGCCATCCCTCCTCCCATGGCACCTGGGGCAGGAAGCAAAGGCAACACGAGATCCTGCTTGAAGACAAAATCCCAAGTATTCCAATTTCACACGTTCTGCAGCAGATATTTGCCATCTCTGGGATGTGAACTCCAGGCTGGCCCCATTTGCCAGTTTTCCCACACACAAAAACCATCTCTGTGATACCACCAGACATTTGAACACCACCAAAGCTGAGGGGAAACACTCGGGAGTTGGAAGGTCTTGAAAGCACTGCCTGTACTTTGAGTCCCTGCAAAGTCAGAGGGAAGAGCTGCACTTCCCTGATCTTGAGGATAAGATACTCCAGGACACTCTGCACTGTAAGGGGACTCCCCTGGCTCACTGCTGGAAACAAAGCAGCAAAAGCAGTTTCTAGGGGAAAAAAGTGGGTTTGGTTTTAAAAATAAGGAACAAACACCATCATTAGCAGGATCGAGTTCACACTTCGAGTTCTTTTAGAGCAATAATATCCCACACAAGGGGTGGGCACATCAGCACTTTCACGGGGAAAGTGGCTCTGTTTTCCCCAGGAGTCCCAAGAAAAGCTTACAGAATGATTCTACTCAGGTCAAAATTAAGACAGACAAGTCTTTTTTTAAAGGTTAAATAACTCACCTTGACCCCTTATTTCAGTAAAACAGAAATGCTGACTAGCTTCAGACACCTGGATTACTTATTATGCTACAGTTTGGAAAAAACAACTTGGAACCCAGGAATGTTATAGAACAAGTCCAAATCCAAACACAAAACACTGATCATGAGAAAAAGATATCTGTAAGGAGAAGATGCCATGAATCCAGCCTGTTACTTCTGACAGGACAGAACCTCCCATCACCAGCCCAGCAGAGCAGGGATCCCTTTACACAGGAAATATTCCAGCTGACTGAAAGCAATTGCCCACTCCATTTATTAAGAGATTCATTAGGTGTATTTTCAAAGGACCCAAGCAGAAAATCTGCCAGGTTCTACTGCTCAGATTATTTTAATCAGCATTAGTGAATGACTGAGCCCATAACCACTTGCAGGATCTTGAAGAGAACAAAGCAAGAAGATCAAAAATTAGTATTTCCCTCCTGCACCTCAGTCACTGTAATCCCCAACCATCTCTGGTGGCAGTAATTTACAGTAAGAGCAGAGTTACAAATAGCAGGGTAATATCAAGCCTTAATACCTGATGAAATGAAAGCTAAATGAGCACAATAATCCTTCAACAACATAAGTGCCTTCTCAAGGAGCCTGACACCAGCTTATACAGGCAAGGGGAGAAAAAAGTGTATCAAATCGGCTTCAATGGGATAATGCAACAAAAGTTGAAGAAAGTTGAGCCTCCTATCACCACATATCTCTCCTTTGCAACATTTCAAATGATTTTACAGTTCTCCTGACAGATGTTACAGAGACACCTCTCACAAATTACACAGAATATACACACACCTAATCCCCTTCTTGCAACGCTGAGACAGAATTCTTGCCCTCAGGCCCTTTCAGTTATTACAATTAGTCCATGTGAAGTTACCCTTGATAATCTCAGGAGATAATAACTGGCAGGAGGAATAGGATAACAGAACATCCGACAATTACGTGGTTTGGAGAGGGGATTTCTGCAGAGCTGACAAAAAAATAAACACCACCTAATGTAGGAACCTCTGCAGAACCCTAAACTGGGGTATTCCAAAGCATTGCTGTCCCTGCTGTGACCCTGCTGGATGGTCTGGGATGCCTGAGGCAACACCTTCACTCATCTACTGACAGAGAAACAACAACCAGTTAAGACTTTGGGGCCGCACTCAGTCAAAATCTTCCTGAGAAAGGGGACTGCTCTTGGAGCTACCTATGGATTTTTAAAGCTGGATGGGACCATTATACCAGAGGTACTTCATGATAAATGTGTCAGAGACCAAAAAATTCCCCCAGTGCTTCAGAACAGCCTGGGATGACAGAACTGAACATGCCCCCCAAATGACAACAGAGCAGCCTTTGATGTTCGGGTTCCCAACAATCCTTGGAGAGGTCCCATGTTCACAGAAGCCACTTCCACCCGTGGCACTCACCATGAGATTCTGTTACCCACCCAGGCCTTATGGCAAGGAGAAGCAGTGAGTTTGCAGGTGGGCTCTGCTCCTTTACTGAACAAGTTCACTGAAAATTCGCTGTACCTGCTGTCGACACTGAGAAAACCTTTTCCTCCTTCCCCCAGCACCAGCTATCAACTTCGTAAATTTGCAAAATAGATCAAACAACCTGAAGTTTTAGGATCTACAGAACCACAGAGACACAGGTGTGATCAGTGATAAATGTGGCTCCCCATTAAAATCAGTTCAGTTCAGGAAGGAATGGGCCAGTTGCTTAATGCCCACCCTAATCTGTCTCAACCAACAAAACAAACCAAATCAGTCTGACTTTGACATTCCCTGGAGATTTTCGGCCCAAAATGAGAAGGGTTGATCACAGAGCTCCTCATATCAGGACCATATTTGCTGCTATGAAAAATAAGATTTTAAGAGAGAAGTCCATAGAGAATGTCCAAGTTTTGCATATAAAATACTTCCAAGTTTTGTGAACCTTTTACTATTGCTCAGGGTTCACTACACCACCAGTTATAAGTCAGAAATACTCATTAGGATTTAAAAAAAGGTGGTGTAAAAAAAAATAAATCACAAACAGAGAATGCAAGAACATAAATCACATCCTACAAACAGACTCTCCAAGGAAAAATGGCAAATCAGATATCATTTCTCCCTGTGTAATGGAAGAAAAGCAGGAGAACATCTTCTTTTAGTCCCTGATGAAATAGAATTTTGCTAATGACTAAGATTCCTCTATAGTGAGAGGATTCCTTTACAGATCCTTCCCTTGCCTGGGCCTCTTTTGGAGAATTTACATAGCAGTGAGGACTAAAAGCAGCAAAAACCCTTCAGCAGTTTTTAGCTGGGTGTTCAAAGGCCTTCCTAAAGCCCTTGGCTGCTCTAAAAATCTCCTTCCTACACATGTAAGATGCTACTGTTCTTAATGTCATGAGAACACACATTTTCAACATCACAGAGCAACAAATCACACACAGAAAAGGTAACAACAACACCCCACTCGTGGCCTGGTCAGGGAATAACCCAGAACTTGGGAGAAAGGAGTGGAGAGCTCCAGTGGTCCTCCACTGCTGCATCCACCAGAATGCAGCCTGTTAGCCCACAGCAGGTTTCAATTATTCATCTCTTAATCAACTTCAGACTCACTTATTTAAAAGGATACAATTTTAACAATAAATCTCAAGGACAGTGTTAATTAAAAGCTAAATCTTGCCCTAAGCTGGACTTCCAAGGTCTATGAGAATGTTCACAGCCCATTTATTTATTCCAGCATTGTGTCAGTTATTAAATTACAGTAAATTAAAAACACAGTGACAGAGCAATAGCTAAAATAAGTGAGGCTTGTTGCATCTCACTTACAAAGGTTGCCAGACTTGTGCTCTGACAGGCTGCCAAGAAAAGTGAATGTAAAAGTCAGGGGCCCTCAGTTCAAAAACGTCCCATCGTGAGCGTGAAGCGTTTCAGGCTCAGAGATGCCAGCAAAGATCCACCTACTGATATTCCCTGGCCTCCTGAAAGCATTTAATGATATAAATCCATCTTCCTGACAATCAACTGGGAATTAAATGACCTCTTGTCATTTTAGGTGAAACACACTGAAAGCAGAGCTCAACGTGGTGCTCTCTCCACTCAGCACGTTGTGGAGAAAAAGGGATGTCTCCATCATGCTGCAGATTCGCAGAGAATACACAGAGAGATGATGTGCTTTAGAAAGAAAAATCAAAACACATGGAATGAATAATTAACACATACGAAAAAACCCTAAAACGAAAATGCATAGAACGCTTGTTACTTATACAGCACATCAACTGCTTCAGAGTAAACAAAACAATTACAAAGACACCTCCTTTCATCTGAAGCCAAGTTAATTTTGGAGGAGAGATGTTCACCCATGATAACTGACCTACTACAGGAAAAACTGGGAGAGGCAAAATCTCCTGTAAATACAGTGTAGGCTCCACAGTGCTCAGATATACAGGAACTCTACCGAGGTGTCACAGCTGAGGGATATTCCCTGTTAAAGGAGGATGATCCTTCTCCAAGAAGAGAGGTGAGGTAACAAAAGCTTTGCAGAGAGATCTTCACTTGATCAAAAATGGATTTAGTCTTAGTTCTAACACTGATTTTAATTTGTTTTATCATTTGGCCAAGCTTCTGTTTTCTCTTAGAGACTGCTCTGTTCACAATCACACTTCTCTTGGAGGGCAGAATTACTGAAACCAACTTCAACAGGAAGAAAACAAACCCCATCTCCAAGTTACACATTCCACAAACATGGACATAAACATGCTAAGACCTAAAGGTCCCCATGAGTTTTGAGACTAAGGCCACACGGATCCAAATCCCTCCTTCTCCAGCACGTTTCTCACGCTGAGGCAGTTTCCCTGAAGGAGCAGCCACGGTGGTCTGGACTGCCCAGCCACACTGCGGACACTCAGGCAGCTCATCACACTTCCACCATCCATCCTTCAAAGCTTGGCTTAACATCTTCAGGAGGGATTGGGCCACCTCCTTCAGTGGGGGACACAACAGCTGTCCTCGAAGAGGAATGTTCATACTGTGCATGTGGCAGTGCATATCCTTCCACAGATAATCTCAAATTCTGAGGGTAAGAAAAGCATATTCCCAGTCTCTGGAGGGAATGTGTGAGGAGGTTATAAAGATGCCAAACGTTTTTCCTTGCTTATCTCTGATCTTGCCATTTCCCATGGCCTGCTGCTGTGCTCGGACACAGAGCTCCACCACTGCGGCTCTTCCCGGATCCACAGATGTTCAGAGCTGTGCAGACAGACAGAGCATCTGGGAACGGGACAGAAGGACACACAAGGGACACCCCTTGGAGGAAAGGAGCACAAGGTCACAGGAAGCCCTCGTGCAGTATCAGTTTCAACATGTGACCTGAGCAGATTGAAAAAAAAGCTTTTAATAAAATGCAGGCTTCCCCTGGAGCCTCCACTAACTGTTCTCAAAAACTCATCTATTTATGAAACTTCCCCGCTAAATGTTGGGATGGCAAAGCCTGAACATAAAGCTGGGCCCAAATATCTGTTAGTGAGTGAAAGCACAGCTTTGCAAGGCCAGATCAGGGCATCAGCAGAGCTTATAAAAACCATGCAACATCTGCACAAAGTTACCAGCACTTCTGCTCCAGCTCTCTGGGAGTGTGTCTTGCCTCCACATACAGGGACTTGCCTTACTTTTTTTTAATTTTTTTTTTTTTTTTTTTAACTTTCCCTGACACCAAGGCCAGACAGATCTCCTTTGCCTTCAACATTCCCAAAACATCAGGAATATGCTCAGGATCCCTGTCTCCAATGTGACATCACAGGATCATAAAATATCCTGAGTTGGAAGGGGCCCATCAGGATCATCAGTCCAGCTCCTGGCCCTGCACAGACACCCCAATAATCCCCTACTGTCCCTGGGAGTATCATCCAAACACTCCCTGAGCTCTGGCAGCCTTGGTGCTGTGCCCACTGCCCTGGGGAACATGTTCAGTGCCCAACCACCCTGTGGGGGAAGAACCTTTATCTGAGATGCAATCTAAACCTCTCCCAGCTCAGCTCCATCCCATTCCGAGTCCTGTCACTGGTCACAGGAGTGAAGAGACAAGAAGTCTCAGGAAGGCCCATGTGGGTTAAGCTGTGCCAGGACCAGCAGCACCAAAGTGGCCCGTTTTCCCCACAGGCCACACTGACTGTCCCTGCTGACAGTGACACAGTGACACAGCACACTGCCTGCAGGAGAGCCCACTCTGCTGCTCTTGCCCCTCCTGTGAAGCTGCTCTGTAGCATACTCTGACCACACAGGCACAGCCTCCACACAGCTCTCCAAAGGGCTTTGTTAGAGCAGGATCTCAAATACAATTAGTCTGTGAAACTTAAAAGATGTAACAAGGCAGACTTGACCTGAGCTTTCTTCTGCCTCTGCCTTGGGCAGGAACTCCAGGTAATGACTTGTTGAAACACAGCAGAAAGAGCCCAGCTCTGTACAGAGCCCTGCTGGAACACAGCCCTGGCCCCACAGCTCATTTGTACCTGTCAGCTCCTCCTCCAGGGCAGTGCCTGCCTCTCTGTCCCTGTTGGTGACCACTCCATTTTTATTTTTTCGGGAATCCTATCTAATAACGAGCCTCCAAGTCTGTGTCCATCCCACCAATGAGCACCACAGGGTTCCTTTCACGAGCCACCAGCCACTTCCTTTCATGTAGTGCTGAGCAGATTTACTTGGAAACAGTGGCACTCCAATGTCTCCACTTCAGGAGGAGATCCTGGAAAGCAATCTTCCTCACTACGGGATGCTGGCATGGAAGTATGCTGAGGAGTCTGCCTTATTGCTTTCCCTCACTAAAGGGTTCCTTTCCCAAGCTACTTCTTTTTCCCAAGCTGCCTGACTTTGGCAGAGCATCATTTTCAATATCACATTGCATTAGATTCCAAATATCTTTATTTATATATTATATATATAAAATATATTTATTTTACATTATATTCCCAAGGAGACCTAAAAGAACTTTGCTATTGAATAATAGTAATATTTTGAGCTTTATTATTACATAACACACCAGTGGTATCTGTTTAAGCTGAAATTATTCCATTTTCCCACCTTAGCAAACTCCATAGCCCTCCTGTGCATTGTCTTTTCAGCCCAATTAAATGACCTGAAACACATCCAAGCCTCTCACATGCCACACTCCTGGCAGGGACAGCAGTGACTCTGCTTGTAATCACACAGAAAAAATTGTAACTTCTTCTGCAGCACCTGATCAAATGCAATTTTACACCAGATATAAAATTTCAGGTATTTTACATCATTCCTTTCCTCACAAAGTGTGTAAAACTGCAATCACCAAACCTACAGAAGCATCCTTCAGCTAACACCAGGATTTTGTTATTCTTTCCAAAGAATCACAGACAACTGCTCTCACATTCGTTTCACTATTGTTCCATTTAAACATGTGCAGATTCCTTGACTTTCAACATCTCCACAATTAGAATGAAAAAGAAACCAGGATGGAAGAAGCCCTACAAAGTCACTTAACTGTTCAACTGTTTGGAGCTGCCCCAGCCCCAAATTAATTTCTTTAAGCTCAGCTTTAGGGAGTTGGTTTTGAAGACACAGCCCCCACTTCGCTGATTTTTAAGAGCAGAAACTTGGATCAAAACCAGCATCTTAACAATAAAATAACTTCATCTGATATTCCTTGAAGTGTTCCAAGGCGTAGGAGTCACTGTCAAAACTCAAGCTGGGTTATCCCTGTCACACCTCCACCTCCACAAGGCTGGGTGTGAGACTCTCCAGCTGTGCCAAGGCTGCCCAGATTCCTTTGGCTCAGGGAGCAATTTCCCCTGTGAAGCACCAGCACAGATTACCTGGACACCCACAGCAAGGTGAGAACATCACTCTGACACAGGAGATAAACCTCAAGGCTTTGCAGCAGGAAAATAACTCCAGCTCAAGAGTCAGCCAGAGTCCTAAAAACTGTTCCTTTGGATACAGCATTTCAAAACATGCACAATTGTGAACATCAAATTCGCAATTGAGGATGACCGAGGGTTTTTTTTTATAGGGCTTGGGGAAGAAAAGGTTTACACTTTTTCTTTTGTGTGAGTTAACTTTCTACATACTTCTGGCTTGCAAGACAATCGCTGCGTGCAAAGCAGCTGCATTTAGTTAGAGACCTTTTAAAAGAGTTTTCAACTCTGAGGTGCTCTTTTCAGTCTCAGAAGACTTCTGCATTTCTACATCTGTTTCCAAAGAGTGGGATCCAGTGTCACCCCTCCGGGACCCTCTGCCGGGGGGGGGGGGGGGGGGGGGGGGGGGGGGGGGG
>JAWWES010000006.1:2078654-2133725 GCA_035583135.1 Lophotriccus pileatus
CCCGCCCCCCCCCCCCCCCCTTGCCAGCTTAAATCCAAACACAAGCTTTAACACACTCCCCTGCCCAGGTCTCATTTGCAGTGCTTTAAATCCCTGTGAGTACATAATTAACACAGCAGCTGCAGTAGATGTTAATTACAGAAACAAAGAAATTGTGTCCTGAAGATAATTTGCTGATACTTGAAGCCACTTTTGTCAAAAAATACCAGACTACAAGCTCAAACAGTGCCATCTACTCTCATCCTCTAAGAGGCTTACGGCAACAAAAGCATTTTGTTTGTTTGTAAACTCGTTCCTGGATTGTGGCTGAACCAGCAGCCTGTGACCCATGGATGAAACAATTAACCACAGGGACTAATCAAGAGCTGGGGAACTTTATCTCACAAGTTTCAAGGAAATCAGCAGTACCTGTAATCTAAAACATGATCTAGAGATCTGTGGGTTTACTACACACTTTTAAAATGCTCTTATACTATTAATGATTCTTCCATTGTGACTTCTGGCAAAGTGACATGATCTGGAATAATAATAATAATAAAGCTGAACTGGGAATATCCAGAGTCACAAACTGCAAAAAACATCCAAGTGGAGAGTTCCTGTTGCTGATATTGACATTACCTTTGTGCTTTAATTCAGAACACTTGGGCCAGCCCATGAGCACCTTGGGAAGAGCATTAAAGACAGTGGGAATGAACAAGGGAAAATGTGCTTTTTGGGTTGTTTTGCTCAGGGACAAAAAGGGAGCAGCAGCAGACAGTGGTCCACATTCTGTTTTTTAAAATATCACTCTAAAAAGGGCAGGGACTGAAGGGTTCTATGTGTCTGGAGCAAAATCTGTTTACTCAACCACTCCACTTACCTTCAAGAAATTTGTAAAACATTTTATAATAGCTTTTTCTTTGTTTGTTTTTTTTAATTAGTGTTAGATGTTCGGCTTCTCTTATTCTTCCACAAAACCCAGATCTTTAACAAGTGTGGGGGAAGACAAAAGTGTGTGGTTGTAACATGTGATAGATGTCTATCTATAAAAAAATAAATAAATCACTTGAGCTGCCCATGAATCAACACTGTTAAGCATTTGCCAAAGATATTACTTAAAATACAGGAAATACTTCAGGGTGGAAAATAACTGTAAATAGTCACAGATCACAGTCCAGGTTGGAAGGGAACTGGAAAGATCACCAAGGGAGCCCAGCTGAGATTATCCAGTCTCATCTTGGAAATCTTTCTCATGTTGAGCTGAAACCCCTCTTGGTGTAACTTGTACTATAATGACTATACGAAGTCACACATAAAGATGGATTCATACAATGAAAGATGTTTCCCAACAGAATTCACAGTAAATAAGAAATGGCCAGTTTTGGACCCGATGAGATCAGCTGCTTTATGCTCATAGGGTTTGTTTCCCTTTCAGACTCTTAGAAACCCATAAAAATTCATGTTACAACCCTAAGGTTTTGAAATTATCTGAAAAACAGGGAAAAAAAGGAGCTGAAAAAAAGGAGCCTTTAAAAATTACAAGCATTTGTTAAGCACACACAGCATTCCCTGGGGACTCTAGAAAACAACTTTTGAAAATTTTCCCATTGAGATGTCATGAAGAATTCCTACGCTAAGCCAGAACTCATCCAGCCACTGAATCTGCAGCAGGAGACTGGAATATCGGGGAGTCATTCAAACAGATCACTCCCTAACGCACAGTCCCAGGTAACGGCATCATTAGGGAATCCTGAAACACCGGAATTCAGGCACAGGGATATGACAAGGGTTGTATCCGTTAGCTATGATCAACTTTCAAAGACAGTTATCCCACAATATTTGCAGCTTGGCTTGAATTTGAGCTTTTTCAGTTCTGAACTGAAACTCAATCAGCGTTATCTCTTTAGCGTTCAGTTTTTCGCCTTCTAAAATACTAAATACAGCCATATTATCAACCAGGACTTCTCCGAAGTGGCTCGTGATTTAAATGTGCCCACCATAAAACACTTTTAAGGAGCCGGAGTTCACGAACATCCAATTCTTACCGAAATTCTCATGCAGGCGTCCAAAAACACTGCTCACTTTTTACTGACTTGGCCCCGAGAACTCAGTCCTTGCCCAGTTCCAGCTATCCCAATTCCAAGGTCCCTTTATGCATGTGCTACGCTACCCTTTACACGTAAATCACTGGCAAAAAAGGGCTGAAACCAGAACCCCGATAAAACAGAGGGATCGCGGGATAAATATCAGTCGTTAAAAGCAAACCGAAGAAGCTTTCGGTAAATAAATTAATAAATAGATAAATAAACAGAT
Source organism: Lophotriccus pileatus (assembly GCA_035583135.1). Lineage (NCBI taxonomy): Eukaryota > Metazoa > Chordata > Aves > Passeriformes > Tyrannidae > Lophotriccus > Lophotriccus pileatus. The sequence goes on from JAWWES010000006.1 coordinate 2,080,947, forward strand.
AAACATTTTTGAGGGATACAAGGGGAGCGCGATGGCAAAACATTCCCCCCTCCCCGAGCTGGATCTAAAGCACAAGTCACAAGTGTGGTAACGCACCTCGGGCACCATCAATCACGGACCGCAAAGCGGGACCGCCTGGGAATAGTTACGCCGGGAACAGTTACCGGCCCGAACACTTGGAAAGAGCGTTTTTACGAAGCAGTTAAATGCAGACCGAGTATAAAACCCCGGGTTGGTTAACGGGAGGCGGCGGGGCTGCTCTGCCCTCTCCGCTCAGCCCCGCGATCCGCGGGATCCCCGCCGTGTCCCCTTACCTTGCGTGGCGTCCCCGGGCTCGGCGCGGCTGCCCGCGCGCAGCAGCAGGAGCAGCGGGAGCAGCAGCGGGAGGCTCCGGTCCGCGCCGCCCGGCTGCTGCATTCCTGAGCCGGCGCCGCTCCCGCATCCACCGCGGGGCCGCCGCTCCTCCGTCCCGCGCTGTGCCGGCGGGCGGGGAAGGCAGCGCGGAGCCGCCACCTCCGCCTCCCTCAGCCCCTGCCCGCTGTCACCGCCCGCCCGCCCCGCGCTGCCGGGCCCGCAGCGCCCCCTGCCGGCCCGCCCCGCCCCGCGCCGCCGCCATTTTGTGCCCCCGGAGCGGCGGGGCCGCCCTCGGGCCGAGCCGGGACCGCGGCACTGGGGCATGGCATCCCTTCCAAGGGGCCGCTCCTCAGAGGGTGACTGCAGTCCGCGGGAAACACTTTTCACAGGATCACGGAAGGCGTTGGAAAAGCCTCCGGGATCGAGTCCAGCCCGTGCCCGATCCCCACCGTGTCACCCACGTGCCGCATCCAGTCGTTCCTTGGACACCTCCAGGGATGGGCACTCCACCACCGCCCTGGGCAGCCCCAGTGGTACTTAGCGACCCTTTCCATGAAGAGATTCCTCCTAGCGTCCAACAAATCCAAACTTTTCCAGGCAGAGTCCAGTTTTGTTCCATCCCTGGAAGGGGCATCACTCGCTGCCCAGATACAGTCAGGGCTATGGGGAGGGCAGAGGATCAGTCATTACATGATTTAAATTTATCCCACTGATATCCACAGATGTGTTTTGCTTTTTTAGAGTCTTTCCATTAAAACAGGCAAAGAAACTGAGAGCCAGCAGTGTGGAAAAATGATTTCTCCACTATTCTTCAAACATGGGTTGATAGTTAAAAGCTTCTATTTTTTTCCCTCACAACATTTCAGATTTACTGGATATGTCCTATTATTACAGTCAGGAACTCATAAGTCTAGGGACACCTTCCACTAGCCCAGGTTGCTCCAAGCCCTGTCCAGCCTGGCCTTGGACACTTCCAGGGGTGGAGCAGCCACGGCTTCTCTGGGCAACCTGTGCCAGGGCCTCACCACCCTCACAGGGGAGAATTTCTTCCTAATATCTCATCTAACTGCCCTCTGACAGTGGAAAGCCATTCCCCCTTATCCTGTCTCTCCAGGCCCTTGTCCCAAGTCCCTCTCCAGTTCTCTTGGAGCCCCTTTAGGCACTGGAAGGGGCTCTAAGGTCTCCCTGGAACCTTCTCCAGGTGAACACCCCCAGCTCTCCCAGCCTTGCTCCAGAGCAGTGGGAGGATTTCACCTAAGTGAAATGATTATTGAACAGACTGATTTCTCCTAACCCTTCCTGAAAAGGAGACAGGACACTGCCAAAGCTCATTGAAGCTCCAGGAGTGATAACTACTTTCCATTCAGGAGAATGATCACATTCCTGGGATGCTTGATTAGGTTTAAAATTTCAAAAGTCAGCAAGTGTTTAATAAAAAGCTCGTAAGCAGAGTGGAAACAAGGACAAGATTACAGGAATTTCCTTCTCACTTCCTGCTAGATCAGATCCCTTAGGCTTGCCTTGTGCCATATGAATCTTGTATTTCTTGTCAGACACTAATAGAGTTTTAAGAAGAGGAAGAAACCCAGATAAGCATCTGGCTGCATGTTGAGGAAGGAGATTGAGGTCTGGAACCACCTTCTCCTCTCACATACACACATGCACATATTCCTCCTCACACCAGGGAGGACAAGGACGAGAGATTATCCATTCCTCATGAAAGCTCACTAATACACAGACATGAATTAAATGGAAGAGGCAGGCCAAGGTGGATACTGTTCTAGCATCTGATGTGACACATGGGAGGGACTGTCAGCTGCTGGTGCCTGTGTTTCTGCCAATTTAGGTCCTTGAACCACTACCCCCAGTAGAGGTGAACAAGGCAGGCCTGGGTCCAGCCAAGAGTCTGGATCATCGGGCACGGTCTGACATCACGCTGAGAAGTCAGCTACAGGTCAGGGTCCACTCCTCAGGATCCATTCCAGCACGTCTGCAGGGATAAGACAGGTCTGAGGTCAAGCAGGAAAGTCCATCCACCCCTCAGTGTCCAGCCCAGCAGGGTCCATAGCCAGGCACGGGGATGAGGGAGTGACAGACTCCCCCTCCCAGGCGGGAGCTGAGGGGGGTCAGGGCTGAGCTTGAAGAGAGCCTCTGGGCAAGGGTGGGGTTGGAGGCCCCAGCTGAGGGTGGTCAGTCTTAAGAGCAATGAGCGCCCTCAGGGTCCTGACATTTATCATGGAGACAGGGAATACCGGAGCTGGTGCCAGTGGGAAGGTCAGGCCGTGCAGCTGGGGTTGGATTGCTGCAGCACCAGCCCAGGCTTGCCTCCCCTGACCCTCTGAAGTGACATTTCACGTTACTTCTGACTGATCTAACAGCAAAAAAAAAACTCTTTTGTTTCTTGTATGTTCGCCCAGGCAAGGCCATTCAACTAAACCTGTGATGAGAGAAAATAGGAGCGATGTTCCTCCAGATGAGCCAGCTGGGTCAGTTCCCCACAGCTGCTGGAGTGTTGGATCCAGCAAAGGCAAGTGGGACCCTTCTCCAGGGCCTTCAGTTATCCTTTTGGCAGCAACCTGCTGTTACACTTCTTCAGCTGCAACACAAAAGTGTTTCCTTCACCTCTCTGTTTGTTGTGCAATGAAGTGAAACGTCCATGAGATCCAGATTCCTCTGAGTTGGGCACTCCTGGCCTAAAGATACCAAAAAATTCTACGGCAGATGGAGAAACTGAAAGCAGATTCTCTAAGTTTTCATTTAGCTACATGCAGTGTGAGAGGATAAATCATTTATAATGAAAAAACAAACCACTTATTTTTAGCTGCAAATCTACCAAAGTGCATGCAATTAGCAAATCTAAATGGCTTCCTGGCTCAGACTGTTCAGCACAGCACAGCACTGAAAGTTAAACCATACGTTTGGGGAGCGCGTGGTACATCTGCTCTCAATCTGCAGCCTTTGGAAATCAATACAAATATTCTCCCTGCTTTAACATGCTGCAGTCTGTCAGCCCACAGTGGAAGGGCTAAAAATATATTGAACAAAAGAACAGAGTGGACACAGCCTGAACACCAAAAAATGGACAGCACGGAGTATCCTTAGTGATGGCAAAAAGTAGCGAAGGTAAGGACAAGCACTGGCTTGGGAGGACAAATTAGGGTTTCTCCTGTATGGCTCTGGAGATGGAGTGCACAGATAGAGCTCTAGAAGGTGACTCTGGGGAGAAGAATCAACCATTTGGTCCATGTCCGCATATTTTAAAACAACGACAGGCCTGTAGTCAATATCTTTGTGGAATTAGTTCCCGCAGGGAAAATGTATTACACACAAAACTTTTTTATGATTTTTTTTTCTTAATGAAAAGATAGCAAAGAAGCTGTCTGGGAATGATTTGTAAGTACAATAAACCTCACAAGAGGATGATAAGCAAAGTATTGTAAGAGAATCATGTCACAAGTACAGCAAAATAAAAGAGAAACATTTCACATTTGTAGTTACTGACAATGTGTGTTCTTAAGTATCATGTCACATTATAAAAGAATCCTTGTTTTCCTTTCCATCTTTCACTAATATTCCTATTAATCTATTCCAGATTTCTTGATTCCAGCATTTGAAGCCGCATCAGTCATCCTTCCTCTTGAAATTCAACTGGAATTACACCAGCGTGTTCAGAGTTCCACAGTGGACCCTGGAGGTCAGGTTGGAACTTCCCATGGATTACTAGAATCTGTGCATCCAAGAAAACACCACGTGTAAATCTGATTTCACCGTAGATATTTCAATTATAGGATGGAGAACAATTGCTGTTACTTTTTAAAGATGGAAGATTTAGACATATCTTACACTCAGTTCTTGAGAAAAGGTGAAGACTTATCCACTTGATGTGTCTTTCATTTTCTAGTGGAATTTCAGGAGCAAACAACAACATGTTTCTATGAAAAGAACAAGAGATATGAGCATAAATCTGAATTCCCTAAAAGAAATTAGCCACGGCATAGAGAACAGGCACGTACAAGACAGACATGCCTGTGTGATAGGTGTCCTGTAAAAGTCAGTTTAAGAAATACAGATAGTGGCCAATGTGCATGTGAAACATTTTACTTTACACTGTCCTGTAGCAAAAAAAAGGATCATTTTCCTTTTGTTCACAGGTCCATGAGAAATGGTTGATAAACCTGGTGATCACAACAGGACACTATTAACAGTGGCCCAAGGTATGTCCACAGGTAGTGGGATACAGATCCCCTTCCAGGGGTAACAGGTTAGACCAGTGCCTTTGCGCCAGTCTTTGCAACAGCTCTGTCTCCTTCTCAGGCTGCATTTTTCCTTTGCCTTTAGAGGAAACCAAAGGATCAGGGAGCCTTAGAGAACATGGCAGAGAGCACTGCTGGGGCAGGAATGACACAGGGAGCATCAGGACGTCCAGGTCAGCCTTGTTCAGATCATCTACTTCAGTTGTGGTCTGGGAGTACTTTGAAAATTGGCAGGAGAGTATGGAAAATATAAAAGGAAAAGCCTTGAAACAGACCACAATTCTTTCATATGTGTGTTACACTGGAATTATTTATATAAATATATATGTATATATATATGTGTATATACACCAGGAGGACTCTGTTCTTTACATCCTTAAATTACAGACCTTCATAAGATGTAATGTCACCCTTCTGGAAAAATGAGGGTGATAGAATAGGACACAAACACCAGCAACTACTTAATAACATGTGCAAATATTGGCACGCTTGTTATGCCTTATTTTTGTTGTTGTTATTACTTTATTTTTGGAACTGTGTGTTGGCACTCCAGCACTGCCTTACATTTGAGCTCCACTGTGATACTTTGAAGGCCTTAATTTAACCAGCAGACATGGTGCAGTCAGAGGGAGAAGTGTGTAAGTCACACAGTGTGGGTATTTACACTTCCCATGCTGAGCTTTGTAGTCATCCTTTGGGAGGAAAGAGTTACAGTTATTTTATCTCTGTCTTTCTCATTAGCTCCAGAAGGAAGTCTTGGAAAGAAGGCAATGGGTTTATGGCTCAGTTTGGGTTGGTTGTCCTTTTCACAGAACATCTCAGGTAACTTCAGGTGAAACTCCTCCTCAACTTCAAAGTTCCTCGCACAGAGTTTGTTTGCTTTTCCCAAAAGGAATCAACTAACCCAGTCCTCAAAAATCCTGACTTAGGGAGGAGGCTGTTGAGACTCTCAGTTAAGACAAACTGAACTGGGGATCCATGGGTGGAATTTGCATGGAAGTTAGTGAGGTTTGGGTATCAGGTTTACAGCCTGATGTTGTACTATCTCCCATCTCGTATTTTCCACTCATTTTGCATGTAAAACTTTTATTGCTATCAGCATGAGTTTAGGGGGCCACTAAAACTGAGACTATGCCCCCAGGACCCAACATGATGTAAGGGACTCCCTTTACTTAGAACAATTTGGCTGCACTAAATCTTGATGTTGAATGTTTGGGTTAGTTCCCCCATAAACCTCGTCTGCTGGATTTATATATTTTGGCTCCTTTTATTTTGACTCTGGTGGCTAAATTTGCAATGGGCTTTAAGTGAATGCAATTCCACTCACACCAGCAGCAAATGTGCAGCACAGTGGGTATTTCTAGTTGTGTAAATACAGGGATGTATAAATACAGTCTGGGAGAATGCTGAGGGGACCCACTTGGTGGGGTTTTGGTGAGATCCGAGAGTGCTCAGCACCTCCAGGGAGAAATTCCAGCCCTTCCAACCTCCCCACAGTGTCTGTGGTCCCTTTCTGTAGCCCTTTGTCCCAGTCACAGCACACAGTGCATTTGCTTATCACCTTTTTTAATCACAAACTCTGAAATATTTATTTTCCTGTGTTCTAAAAGCACACTTCTATCTGCAACAAAGAATTATGTCAATTAGGAGGATGATGGAGATGTATTTTTCCCTCTACAGTTCTGTAAAATTTAGCTTTCTCTCACATGGGTGTGGGGTTTTTAAATAAAGTAGTATTTCAGTAATGGCTTCAGTGGGATTTTTTAATTCTTTTCCTCTATTTAGAGTTGGTGGTTTTTTTTAAATCCATTTCAATTCCAGTGAAAATGCCTCTGATCTGATAAAGGAGATGAAGTCACTGCCTAGGCTTACTATTTTATTTCCATAAGGTTTGAAAGTTTTGTTCCCTGCAGTGTTTTAGAGCCCAGGAGTATTCATCTGTTTTGTAAAAGGAAAGTTCTATGGAACAACATTTGGTCACTGTTGTCTGAATTTCATTATTCTGTTCTCCAGACTAGCAGAGGGGAAAAGTGCAAGTTAGCTGGGTCACAGTCTGAAATGTGAGAGCAGTCAACTTTTTCTGAAGTTTATGGGAATGAAAGGAAATTTAATACTGCTCAAAAGCAAGATTTAAAGTTGCATCATGTGAAAACAATTGGAGAAGTTTAATCCTGAGGTCTTGGGTTATTTGGTAACTTACATGACCATTTGTCAGCCCGCAAAAGATGGAGTTGGCTTTGCCTCTGTTAACAGTTGGCCTCTGTTTTGGAGTGGTAAGGGAACAAACACAAGTTATATTGGGTTTATAGACCCTACTAGTTCTATTCTTCTTTGTCCTTTCAGCCCCTGACATGTCTGCTTGTCTCCAGTGTGGATCTCCCACCGATCTGGGCAACACGTGCTGACAAGCCTTTCATGTGAGAGGGGCTGCGGGGCCTGACAGCTTCTCAGCCTTCTGAAAAGCTGAATACATATCCATAATTTAACCTTTACCTCTCAGGCCTCATACATCTCATTGTATGTGGAATAAAAGCCATGGGACCCCAGGATGTAACTGAATACTTCATGTTTTGTAATGTTTCCAGTGCATCGTTTATGCTAAAAGTTGTTGGTGAAACATTCTTTACATTTATAGCAGTTTCTATGGAGTGAATTGAAGTGAAAATCCACAGAGCTTTAAATGCATAAAAAATTAGAGATGTTTTCAAGAGTATTCCAGCAAAAATTCCATCAAATAACTTTTAGCAAAATCTCTTGCTGTTAGGAAAATACTCTGGGAAGGCAGCCTGTGTATTCTCCTGCCATGGACACGTCCTCTCTGCTTTTGGCATCAGCACCTTCTGTGTTTGGCCATCACTAACAGGCTCTCCACAGAGATTTAAAATAATGGTGATCATCATTAAAGTGAAAAAAATGGTGTCAAAACTTGTTTCTGAAGGACATTTCAAATGTTGTTTTGAGGGAGTTGAGTCCCACAACAAGACTAACGTTTCAGAAGATCTTCGGGGTGTGTGCAGGGTTGTGGCTGTGGAGCTGCTGCACAACTGGACAAGTGAGGTTTAATCCATCCAGCTCAGGATGGAGCACCTTCCCTTTTTTTTCTCAGTTTGAAGCTGTTTGTTTCTCAGATTCATTTATAAGTTGCTTTTACCAGCTCTGAAAATTGGGGTTTATGGAGTTTCTTTTCCATCTGACTGTACAGTAACTCCTCGGCCATCCAACTGGAGCTCCACGAAGGGAATTTTAGTCAATGCTGGAAGTAAGGACCAGAGGAGGGTTTGTAGATGATGTTAAATACTGATCATGAAGTCTTGTGTTCCCACAGTACTGCAGAAGAGAAAGGAAATCTAGAGAGGAAACATATTGTGTACGGAGGTGGCAAGTTGGAAAACTGAAGGAGGCTGCCAAGGAGGAAAAGCTGGAAACAAAGAAGGGAAAAAGGAGAGAAGAAACTCCAGAAGTTCAGATGAAAGATCCCACGTGCAAGCACTGAGCCACAAACCACTGTGCACAATTGGGCAGGAATTAGTGCACAGTGAGAGGAATCTGTTGCATTTCCCATCATCTACAAAACCATTCCCATGAAACACCGAGCACCAATTTGCTGTGATGGCAGAAGAAATCAGCACTGTTATTTCTACAGGAGCTGAGATATTTCTGTACCTTCTTCCACACACAGTAAGTTTCCCAGACATACATGGGGACATTCAGCTACTCTGGCTTTTCAAGGCCTGTATCTAAAATTGAAAAATGCAGCTCAGCTGCTTTTTATAAGACATCTACAAGAGCCAGTTCAAAGCTGAATGTCCAAGAGCTGCTTAAAAACTGACTTTGATTCCCCCTGATAGAGAGCTCACCAGTGCAGCTGGAGACCTGAAACCACTGATGTCTAATTTCATTGCTCTGCCCTTTAATTTGAACTGATCTATTCCATCTCTTTTTATTTTAAGAAAGCAGAAAAATAGGATGTCTTACATTGCTCGTACTGCCATAAATGTTATCAGCAGTAACTGCCTGAAATGCTGCCAGGAGCTGCACTGTCCCACCTGCTGCTGCCAGCAAGACACTGAGGAGCAGCCCTGGACATGGCACACACTTCTGCTTTGCAATAAAGTGAAAAATAAAGGGCTTCAATTTACATTACATTTCTCTACTCTCCATAAAACCTAACAATTCACCTTCCACTAAAGCACCAACTTTATCGGCAGGATACTCAAAGCTAAAAACCAGCGAGTGTGGGGTGTGCTCTGACCTCTTGGAACTGGTGGGAGCTCAAGTGAAAAAGGCACTTAACTGGGCTGTATCCATTTTACCATTCCAAAAAACTCCAACTGAGATATTTAAAGAACACCTACATACTAATTAACTTCTTCAGCCTAAGCTGCATGTAACTGATGCTTTCATTTTGCTTTGGAAAAGGCTGTGCTTCACCCTGGATAATGTAGGTGCCTGGAACTAGGCAGGACCATCATTTAACTGTATGTATATGTATTTCTTTCTCTGTCATCCCATGGCCAAACTCTCAAACAGTTGGAATTTCTTGCAAAGGGAGAAACACCTGAGCCAAATTAAACCCCAGCATTGTTTAAAAATCACGTTCTTTCATGTTGTGCCATGGACTGTAAGAGCTGAGCTGCTGATTCCTGCCCTCAGAAAGCTCTTCTTTGAGGCTGACTGTAATTACAGAGCATTTTAGCACTTTTATCTTCGGGCTGCACAGGGACAGGACAGATTTGTAGACCCTGTCTCCAGTTTTTTACCCAGAGAGGCTCTTTGCAGGCAGGTGACCCCAGAGGAGAAGGCAAAGCTCCTCCAGCCAGCCCAGGAGCAACTGTCCAAGTCCTCCCTCATGGATGTGGTGGAGCTGATCATTCCTGAAGGTCTCCCAGCCCCACCATGGGGGGTTAATGGCATTGTGAAGGGACACACATGACTGGGAATTTGTGCCAGAAACAACACAAGCACTCTGCTTGTGAACTTCCTAAACTCCTCCGCTTCCCTCCAGCTCCCCTCGTCTCCCAGGAGCGCTGGATAAACACGGAGTCAAATGATTCAAAGCTCTGCACACTCACTCACTGTGACACAGGGCTTTCTTTGCCTTTTATTCCCTCTACAACTTACCTTCTTTCCTTTCCTTTGTGCTGTGGATGCAGGAGGTTCACCAGGACTGGAAAGAGTGGAGGAGGGACTGCGGGGACAGGCAGGATTTTTTCACCAGCCTCTGCCTTGCTGTAGTAGAAGGGGCCTTAAGACCCATCCAGTCCCACCCCCTGCCACAGACAGGGACACCTTCCACTATCCCAGGTTGCTCCAAGCCCCGTCCAACCTGGCCATGGACACTTCCAGGGATGGGGCAGCCACAGCTTCTCTGGGCAACCTGTGCCAGGGCCTCTCCACCCTCACAGGCAAGAATTCCTTCTCAATATCCCATTTCATCCCAGTGCCCCTTTAGGCAGTGGAAGGGGCTCTAAGGTCTCCCTGGGGCCTTCTCTTCTCCAGGCTGAACAACTCCAGCTCTCTCATAGCAGAGGTTCTCCAGCCCTTGGAGCATCTGATCAACATCATCACTCACATGCCATATGAATCCATCCCAGCAGCTGCAGCCTTGGCTCCTCTCACACACTGTCACACGAGCCTGGATGAATTTCAGACCTGGACTGTTGCTCCTCACTAGGATTCCTCATCCTAATTAAAATTTAATTTGTTCCCTGCAATCAAGCTCTCTGTGTGTAGCTGAGTGTTCATCCACAGAGGAGAGTGAGAGTTTCCAGCACTGACGTGCAGGTGGGATGCTGTGAGCAGCAGGTTCTGTGCTGACCTCTAAAGCCATTTCCCAGATTGGGAAATAGGGCTGTTATCCCTGTTAAATCTGGCTCGGAATCACAACCTGTGAAAACAAAGGCAGTAAAACCAAATTCCTCCTTGTTTTGGAGCTTTAATTCTTTCCAGTCTTCATATAGACCCCCCCCACTGCTCCCACCTCCACCCCAGCACCAGCTCCTGATCCCATCCCATTCTTGCCAGGCTCCCCTGACCTGCTCCTTGTCCAGACCCTGCTCTTGCTGGTCCCACTTCACTATTTCTGGGATTTTTCAGAGCCTCACAGAGGTGGGGCATGCACAGGAACTAAGGGAAGAGATGAGAGCAGCTCTTCTGATGGTGGAGAAAGTGCACAGAGACACGGGGATGTGCTGATGGTCCCATGTCCCTGGTCGGTGTGTGAAAACATGGAGGGAGCAAATGAGAATTGGTCGATTTTAGTTGGTAGTTTGTTTAGTTCATCTGCAGCCACGGACCCCACCTGAGCCTGGGAACAGCTCTCAGTGCTGTGATGGGAACATGCCAAATAACACAATTTTTTCAATGGTACCTGGAAATTTTGCCCCAAACTCAGCAGGCTGAATATCTGGGGATTAGACTTTGGATTTATCACATGGAATTACCCCACCAATAACAGCACTGTGCAACTGTTTTAGCCAGTCTCAAAGCAACCTGTGGTTTGCCAGGCTGGGTTTCAGCTTTCTGAAGTCCACACTTAGGGCCCAGCTGGGCAGCTGGTGCACTCACCAAGGGCTTCAGAGATGCAGGAATTGTGACTGAATCCCTGGATTACTGGTGAAATCATGCTGGAGTGAGGTGTGCCAAGACCCTGGCTCAGTTGGAGACAGCCTGGAGACTCTTTACCAATGCTGCCATCTAGAGAGAGACAGTCTCTGCCAGGCTGGAAGATCCTACAGACAACCAGGATTTAGAGCTTTTCTGCCTGGACCACAAGGTGCATGTGCAGTAGAACCATCACCCCTTGTGCTGGGACACTCTAGACACTGGTTCCTGCCAGCTCCACTTCTGGCCACTCTGTGTGACCCCCTGGATGGGACAAGGAACTCCTGAGCTCTGCTCCAGGCTCAGCTGTGGCTGCTCTTCCCAGACTGCTCCTGTGATGGCTTTTCCTTTCTGTGCAGTGAAACTGCAGCCATGAGATCCTGCATTACGTAACCGCGGGGTGAAGCTTAAAACATAGGCTGGACACACATCTGGATCTAATTGGGCTCCTCCGGGACAGGAGTCCTGTGCTTTGGCCTGGAGAGAAGCAAGGAAAGAGCAGCAGTAATTTGTCATGCAAATTTCCAGCTGCAGAGGGGTCTGTGCAAACCCCCCTGGCCACAGCTTTGGCAAAGGTGGCCCATTAAGTGCTGCATGGACTGACGGTGCTCCCGCTCCTGCAGTCACTGACTGAGAAGGGATCTGCTGGAAAACGGGGTTTCCTGAGACAATCAGGACTAACTGGAGCTCAGAAGTCTCCTGTACCCAAAGCTGGACTGTTTATCCTGAACCACCAGCCACTGTCCCTTCCTTTCTGTCTGGTCAGGGACTGCTGGCACTGGGGCAGCTGCCAAGATCTACATCCTGCTCAGTGACCCCGCGGGCAAATCCGCCTGGGCTTTCCCAGGAGGGATCTCTGGCCTGCAGCCATGGAATCACAGAATCACTGAGGTTAGAAAAGCCCTCTAAGATCATCAAGTCTAACCATTAACCCTGCACTGACAATGCCACCACTAACCCGTGTTCCCAAGTGCCACATCCACATGGCTTTTAAATCCTTCCAGGGATGGGCACTCCTCCTGATGTTTAACCTGAACCTCCCCTGGTGCTCTGCCTCTTGTTCTGAAGGTGCTGAAAGAAGTCAGGAGCCCCAGGAGAAGAGAGCTGGTGTCACCAGAGAGGTGTTAGCACCAGTCAGCCCCAGGATGGGCAGAGAGCAGCTCTGAGCCCAGTTTGACTGAGCAGTGCTCACGGTGCCGTTAGGAGGAGCCCAGGTCTGACCTGCTTGAACAAGAGGCCAACCATAAACTCTGGGGTCACTTGTTCACCCAACACTTAAAAGGCAAATTAGAGCAGCCAAATTGTTTCCCCCCCCACTAATCCCAGCTTTCTGCTTTAGTGCTGTGCATTTGGCTGTAGGGAAACCTCCGGGACACCATCCTGCCAAGGGAAGTGCTGGGCAGGCATGGAAAACACAGCTCTCCAAACCTCAGGCACAGGCTTTTCCCAGGTCCTACCTCAGCTTTTAGCCTTCAGCACCTCCTCTTTTCTCTTTACCCCTAACACTGATCTAGATCATTTTATGGAGGAGCTTTAGGGCACTAACACAGTTTACAAACTCCATTATTTGCAATTCCAGTTGTTCTTTATAATCAAATCAAATGAAGCTCATTGGTGCAAATCTAAATTCTGTGGTCCCTTTGAGTATTCTATAATCACAGCTTTACACTGTTTTTACACAGCTAACATCAAACAGCTACACCTGTCTGCAAAGTGACCCTCTCTGTGCCCTTGGATAAGACATTGCACATTAATGCCTGCAAATCTGATTATTCCAAGGCTCTTACTGTCCACATCCAACAAAACGAGCTCATCAAAACCATCTTTTTGGGAGTTGTGATGTGGGCAAATAAAAGAGCCCTGAGCAGTAACTGTGGCCCATCCCTTTAATACCCTGCAATGCTCATTTCTGCTTGGAGGTTTGTTGGGGGGGTTTCATGCACAGAAGGCAAATGGAGATTCATTTTCATAACTGGTGTTTAAAAGGGAAAATCCACCTGAGCGAAAAATACTCGGCTTTAATACACAGCCACTGCTTATTTAACGACCGTGTGTTACCAAAAAGCATTTGTGCTTCTTTTCCAGGGGAGTTTCCACAATAGGAAAAAGCCCTCTGAATATTGAAAAATGCAGTCTTTTTGTTATTGCTAGTGGCTTTTGTTTAAGGAAAAGGCAAGAGTCCATGTGCTGACCCGAAGGTTGTCTAACGAGCACCACACACAACCCACGGGGACACAGAAAAGCAGCACAGGAACAGAACACGGGGTGCTGAGGGCTGGGGTTTATTGTTGTCTATCCTTAGCAGCAAAACAGTGTTCTTAAATACAAGGATAAAATGAACATTCCTCTCTCAGTGACAGATGGGACAAGGGGAGGTGGGCTGACCTCCTTCCCCACGTGCATCCGCGGCGCTGCCGCTCTATGTGATGACGGTGGGCCCGGTGCGGCCAGTCCGCTCGTGGAGCTGGGAGAGCTTCAGTGCAATGGAGATGAGAGGAGCCAACATCACCTGCAAGGGGGAGAGAGATGGCTCAGAACCACTGCAGCACATGGAGCTCTCACATGCCAGGACAGCCAAAGCTCAGCTCCGCTGACCAAAGGACAAGTTTGGGCTCACAAGTGCTGTGGGACCCGTGAGAGGGATGCAGTGCTCAGAGAGGAATCCCAAGGTCAGCTCCAGTGTTGCTGCTGCCCCCCTCCCTGTGCCACATCCCTAACTCTTGCATTATGGCACTGGACAGGGAAATCCTGAGTTCAGTTTGTTCCTCTCAGAATGTTGGATTTTTAGTCAATTTGTCAATAGTGGCACAGCAAGCTGTGCACAGAGAGCTCACAGAGTGTTTGCTGGTGAATATGAAATCACAGCACAGGCTGAGTTGGAAGGGACTCATCAGGATCATCAGTCCAGCTCCTGGCCCTGCACAGACACCCCAGCAAATCCCCCTGTCCCTGGGAGTATCATCCAAATGCTCTCTGGGCTCTGGCAGCCTTGGTACTGTGACCGCTGCCCTGGGGAGCCTGTTCAGTGCCCAACCACCCTCTGGATTGAACATTTTCCTGAGGTCCTAAATATAAGAGGATTCTTTTCCTCCCGTGCCTACAAGAGCACAGCAGTGTTTTTAAGCATAAAGAACAAGCACTGAACTCACTACAGAACAGGTCAGTGCCACCTTAGGTACAGCTGCATCCAGCTGGAATTCCACACCCACCTGTGGATCCTGATGGATCTTCTGGGCGTCCTTCTCGTAGCTGTCGATGTAGAGCCGCACGGTGGCTCCCGCGCTGCCGGTGCCACTCAGCCGGAAGATGATCCGGGAGCCGTCGGAGAAGATGAGCCGCAAGCCCTGGGCAGGGAGGAGGGAGGGAAGAGCCTCTCAGCTCTTGGGTATCCAAGGTATTTTCCACGAGAGCCAGTGTGGCTATGCCCAACCTGCACCATCCCTGTGCTCCTCCTCTTCAGGGAGCCACAGAAGGCTCTTTTGTTACCCTTTCCCCATTCCCACAGGGATTACTGTCCCTCCTACCCCATGCTGGAGAACTTGCCAGAACTCCTGAACACAAAGCACGTTGCTGCTGGGAGGTTCCTACCTCACCACATGCCTGGAAACAAGAGCTGCCGCACACAACATTCCCAACCCACTGCTATTCCATGTAAATAAAGAAAACACTCCTGTGCCCACCTGGTTTTTGGAGACACTTCCATCCACGGGGTCATTGTACTCAAAGTTATCAGCCTTCTCCACCGTGTAGGCCTTGTCCCCACACGACAGCTGCTTCCCCACGAAGGAGCGGTCGAACATCACTGCCTCCAAATCCTTCATCATTTTGTTGGCTGCGTCCGCATCCACTTCCTCATAGTCATACCTGCACCGGGCACCACATGGGTCAGGGAGGGGAGGTGCAGTGAGCACTGATGGTTTGTGATGCCCTTTCTGACCCCTGCCTTTTGCCCTGTGGGTGTCCTCTGCTCCCATGCTGCAGGGGAGCACGGGAAGAAATGGCACATAAAAAGCACCAGAACAGGTTGCCCTGAGCACCTGTGGCTGCCCCTGGATCTCTGGAAGTGTCCAAGGCCAGGTTGGACAGGGCTTGGAGCAACTTGGGATATTGGAAGGTGTCCCTGCCCATGGCAGAAGGTGGAATGAGATGAGCTTCTTCCAACCCAACCCAGTCTGGGATTCTATGAAAAGAGAGGAGGTACACCTCCATCCAGCACAGACTCCTGGGATGCACTGCAGCAGCTGGTGTCAGGAGATGGAAGCACAAAGTGCTGTCTCACACTGGGGGTGTGTTACAGACTCAGGGCCAGGCTCCAACTCCTGCCAGGAATTTGCTGTAATTCTGCCGACAGCATCTCAGCAAGGCCCCTCGTGGGCACAGCTGAACACCCTCGTGTGCACCCCTGCAAACAGCAGCTGTGACTGCACCAGGAGAACATCCCAGTGCCAGCTTTGAGAGACAGCAGAGAGTGACTCTGTATTCTGAGTGCCCGCGGGATTTGTGCCAGTTTATTTGCTGGTTGACCTGCCCACCCCTGCACTGAGTGTGCTCTGCAGACACCTGGGGTGCTAAAAGGCTGCCTTTTTACCCCAGACTTTGGCACTTCCCCCCAGGTCTCCATGACTCAGGTGTGTACTGGCTTTGCAGGGTGGGAGAAAAAGAAAGAAGAAGAAAAAAATAAAAAGGAAAAGGCAAGTTCTTTCATTTGGCAATTTGAGAGGGAGTTTTCATGTAGGTTTTCCAAGCTGAAAGATTTCTGATGCTTTCCCTCCAGGTGACATTCTCATCTCTGCTTGTGTGCAGGCTGGTTCTCACTCCTTCCCTATCCATCTTCCACATTTACTGCAGGGTAAATTAGAGTATTTTGGGACTGGACAGAAACTCATCCAGGTAAGTAACAGCCTGGGAGCTGGGCATTCCACAAGATACTGCTGTCACTGAAGGTATCACAAATTCGCTGCTGGTTTGAGCTTTCAAGAGCCCGACATACTGAACTGATGGCAAAAAAGACTTGAAAGGAAAAAATCATTAAAAAAAGATGCTTTGAGTGCATAAAATGTACAGCCTGGGCAGGCTTTTGATACCAGATTTACATCTAGAATAACAACCCTAAGCTGGACACGATGAAGGGTTCCAGTGAATCCCTTTCCGTGTGATCCAGGTGTGTTACAAACTGCTCAGGGAGTTTTAATTACTATGAGAGACACAGCAAGTGCCCTGAGCAGGAGCAGCCCACGGTGACACACCAGGGCCATCGGTGCTTTGGCTCTGACCTGGAGGGTTGGACACGGGACAGCAGGAAGTGTGAGGTGTTGGAAGCACTTCTCCCACCTGGTGAAGTAGTTCCTGCCGTACTTCTGCCAGTGGTCCTTCATGATGTCCTCCACGCTCTGCTTGCGGGTGGCCAGGATGGACAGCCAGGCCAGCACAGCCCACAGCCCATCCTTCTCCCGGATGTGGTCGGAGCCTGTGGAGGGAACAGCACAGACACAGCTCCCACTCCTTTCACCTTGTCTGTTCTCCTCCAGCCATCTGGCAGCACTACAGGCTCCCAAATGGAAGGCATTCCCACAGCTCCATCCCTGCTGCATCGTTAGAATGGGGCAGGACATCATCTGCTTTCAGCTACAGCCCAAGTAAAACATTTGGCCCCTTTCAACACACACACGCTCATTGTTCACAGATCCTTAACACTGTTCCCAAGGAAGGAACAGGGAATGCACAGTAAAAAGGTCATCAAATAAAAAAAAAAAAAAGGCAAATGCAAAGGAGCAGCTCAGGAAGAACATCAAGCTCCTCAGCAGCTGCCACGTTCTGTCTGCCAAACAGCACACTGGGATCAGCACAAATCCTGGCCCAGCACCAGGAGAAATGTCAGCCCTCCTGCGGAACCAAACCCCAGCAACTCTGGAATTACCCCAGCATGGGGAGGGAAGCAGCAGGTCAGAGAGCACCACCCATGGGGCTGGAAAACAGCAGGGCAGGGAGAGACTCCATCCACCTGTGGTGACCAGGAGAGCTCCTACACACCAGGCATGGAGGGGCTGGAAACTCCCTCTTTTGGATAAAGGAGGAGTCACAGAACTGCAGAACAGTTCAGGTTGGATGAGACCACAGTGGGTCATCTGCTTTGACCTCCCTGCTCCAGCAGGATCATCCCAGAGCACATGGCACAGGATTGCATCCAGGTTTTTCACTATCCCCAGTAAGGGGGACTCCACACATTCTCTGGACAATCTGTTCAGTGTTTGGCCGCTGCACAAGGAAGAAGTTCTCCTTCATGTCCAGGTGGAAGTTTCTGTGCCTGTTTGTGCCCGTTGCCTCTCATTCCTGATTCCCCCAAAGCTGGTACTGCACAAAGAGCAGGAAGCCACCAGAGCCCAGCCCAGCCTTGCCCTGGCAGCACAGCAGGTGGCTGGGAACACACAGGAAACTTGAGAGGGGCTGGAGCTTACACAGCACCCTGAGCACCCAAATGAAATGGGATCAAATGGCCCAGACCACCCCCAACCCACCCTCAGGGCTCCTGCCTCGTCAGCTCACGCTGTGCTCCACAGCTGCAAAGTTCTCTCCTTTCCACTCTGGACAACCTCCAAACAGGTATTAATGAAATCCCAGGGAGCTAATGCAGAGAGCACTCCAGAGCTGCCATGTCACCCTCTCCAGGAGTGCCAGAGTGGAGATTCTCTGGGAAAGGGCTGGGGGCAGGGCACGGGTCAGGTGGAGCTTTGCACAAATCCCACTATTGTGGACGCAGCGATAAATTATCCCCACGGTCCCTCAGGGAGGAGAGAGCTGGGCAGAGGTGATGGAGAGGAATGCTAAACAAACACCAGTCCCATGTGATGTATCAGCTTATGGCTGGAATAAAATACCCAAGGAAGCAAGCAGGAATTCTGTCACGTTGCATTACTCTAATTGCTCCTGGACTCCAATCCCACCAGGTCACAGTTTGTTTCAATTTTTACTGAGTCTATTTGGCTGCTCCTTCACCTCTCTCCCCTTCAACACTCACATTCTGTCCAGCTCCAAACAACTCCTCATTAACTTCCTATCAGCCACCCTTCCTCACCCCTTTTCATTCCTTTTTCATTCCTAAGTGCATTTGCCAGGTGGACAAACATCCTTTGCATTGTGGGGGGAGTGAACCCAGCTCTCCTGGGCCCTGTCCTACTCTGTCCCCCCAGACTGCTGCAGCCCCCAGCCACTTGGATTTGATGCTGTCTGGACAAAATCCCAGACCTCTCCCTCAGCTCCTGCTGCAAATGGAATCTATTTGGGATGGAGTCACTTCCCTGATGGGAGATGGGGAGAAACTGGGAGCTTGTTGCTCATACAACAGTTTTGGAGAGCTGCTCATCCCAGACCACATCCCATCAGCAGCTCCAGGAATGTGGAAAAGCATTTGCTGGGTTTTGGGTTGATTTATTTCCTGAAGCACCAGTGCCCTCTCATTAGCCAAGGTCCAGGATATAAACTCAGCACATGCTGAAATCACTCAGAGACTCCAAAATCTTTCTCTACTCACTATTTCCTTTGATATTTCTTTACAGAGATACCACATTTCCTGAAATTCCCCTTTCCTTCCAACCTGAGGCCAAATCCAGTGTATCAGAATAGCAACTGATTGCAAAAATATTGCCACTGAGGACTGCTCAGCCCCACAGAACCCTGCTGTCACCCAGAGCCTGGGATCCCCTTCCTCAGGCACAGGGAAGCTGGGGGAATCCTTTCCTGTCAACCTAAGCACCCCAGCTCCACAAAGCACTTCACCTCAGGCATTTGGGGATTTAAGGCACCCATGCACAGGCTAAAAGGTTTTTCTGGGGTGGTGGAATGAAAGCACACAAGCTCTGAGTGTGAAACCATCCACCCTAAATTGCCTCAAGACCCTGTGCCTTGCATATCCCACCAGAGGTCCTTAGAGAACAGAGAAAACAAGATCTCAGGAGAATTCAGACCAGGTAAAACTCGGCCTCTGTGTGGGAATGAGGTGCCCGTTCCACAGTCAGGATGTTAACACCATGTGGCAGATGCCACAGGAGAGCTCAGAAACTGCTCATGTCTCCCAGGAGTTCTGAGTGTCCTGCACACGCTGCTCCAGTGTGGAGCAAAACCTGCTCCCTTCAACTTCCCTGCACAAATAACAGTTGTGGGTCACGTGCACACCCCTAGAAATTCCTTGTGATGTTCACTTTGTTTCTCAGTAACCCAATAACTTGCTTAGACTGTTCAAAGGCAAGTGTTAATTTAAACTTTATAAATCATACCTTGTTTTCAGAACAGGAAAATGAGGGCCCTATTAAGCTCAGAGATTTAATAGTGACCTGAAACCTTCCCTAATAAAACTCCATGCTCCAAACCATATTTCTTTCCAGAAATGAAAACATTTAGAAGGCTTTCCTGGCCACCAAGAGTTGAAAAATACATTTAACATTGCACTTAATCCCCACAGACTCAATGACCGGGCTAGTAAAGAGGCCCTCAAACTTCCTGCATATCTCCACGTGCCTTCCTGAAGGACTGAGGGAGAACTGGCTTCTGCCTCACAAGGCCTCCAGCATTGTTTGTTTCCACACTGATTCTTCCAAGCCTTTTTTAATATTTTATTATTTTAGAAGCATTAACATTAGAGATGAAAGAGAAATCCCAAGCTATAAAGAATAAAGAACTAAGAGGAGGGATAACAGCATCCTGGGTGATGACAGGAACACT
Organism: Lophotriccus pileatus; assembly: GCA_035583135.1. NCBI lineage: Eukaryota > Metazoa > Chordata > Aves > Passeriformes > Tyrannidae > Lophotriccus > Lophotriccus pileatus. The sequence continues at coordinate 2,100,872 of JAWWES010000006.1, forward strand.
GACTTACCAGTTCCAAAACTTTCCTCTCCACACAGAGACAGTTTGTTTGCATCCATCAGGTTTCCAAAGAACTTCCAGCCTGTTGGAGTCTCATACAGAGCGATCTTTGTAGCCTGGGCCACCCTGCAAAGGTAAGAAGGGCAAGTCACATCCCAGCTGGATTCCTGGTGCTCCCATGTGAGATGCTGCAGTATCAGCCTCTCCCATGGGGTCACACTGCATGCAGGGAATGCTGCTGCTCTGGGGTTTTATCCTCCGTTTTACCCCAGTGTAACATTTGGAAGATGGGTGGGATGTGCATTCAAAGAACAGATACAAACACACAGCTCTTCTAAAGCAACTTTAAGTTGTGGATCTCCAAACATTTAACAAATTATCACTATAAAATTTCAGGCAAAAAAAAAGGTGGGGAGGGTCGTTTGTTTGGACTTAGCGTAGAGAAGAGCCAAGAGCACAGCCCAGCTCTGCTCCCTACTACGGAGATGTGTTAAATCCCAAAAAAGGGACAGGGCTCCCTCCCCCCTCCCACGTGAACAGCTGGTACCTGTCGAGGGCCCCGCTGGTGGGCATGCTCCGGGCAAATCCACGGACTCCAGTCTGCTGGAAGTACGGGATGCTGAGAATGTTGGCGGCGATGACGGCCACGGAGTCGGAGGGGTTGACGAAGAAGCCGTGTTTTCCCAGGATCATGTTGCGATCCTGGGGAGGACAAGAGGGGAACAGCTCTGCTCCCTGCTCAGCACAGGAGCTGCTCATAAACCCAACAGCTCCCAGGGATTTTCTGACTGCACTGGAATAAAAACAGAGCTTCGAAACACCTGGATAGTGTTTCACCTTCCTGCTGGCTTTTCACAGCCTTTAAAGTTTTTTAAATAGGGTTTGGGCTTCTTTATTGACACAGTAGCCAGCTATTGCCCTGGTGCCAAAATGCAGCAAGTGGTTCACTTCCATTCATGACTACAGAGGGAGAGAAAAAAGCTTTGCCTTCATCCTCTGCTTAAAATCAGCTGAGCATCAGTCCCCCACAGCTGGTTAGAAGGCCAAAAAGTGACCAGAGAACAGCTCATTTACCCCATCTCCATCAAAGGCAGCTCCAAAGTCGTACTCTCCCGTCTTCATGGTCTGGACCAGGTCGGCAGCGTAGGTTAGGTTGGGGTCAGGGTGGTGGCCCCCAAAGTCCTCCAGTGGGGTGCAGTTCACAGCTGAGTTTGCTGGGGCTCCCAGCTCCTCACACAGGATCTTCTTCACATAAGGGCCCACAACTGTCACAGAAAAACATGGAGAGAAAGGAGTTGTCTCTGCCCTCGGTCGGTTCCGCACCAGCCACGTCACCACCCACCCCTGGGCTGCTCAGGCTGGGGCAGTTTGTGTGGGCAGTGGTCCTAAAGCACAGGAGCTCCCATAGGATGGTCAGTTCGTGTGGTTTGTGGTCCTAAAGTCCAGGAGCTCCATAAATCTGGAGACAAGAGGAACAACATGCCAAGAAAGCCAGGGTGCTCCCAATGTCTGTGAAAGGGACTCACAAGTTTGGCTGATGTATTAAATTACATAAATCAGTCTAATGGTCCCACTTTTGCACTCAAAAATCTATGGGCACATCTTTGCCTAATTGCTGTGACCCCCATGGGACACTGACTGATGTGAAGTCAGGGCAGCTTTGATCACAGCTTCGTCCTCTGTCTCTCAAGTGCTGACTGACACATGTGAGCCCTCCAGCATCCCCCAAACTCCACCAATATTTCTGCCCCGGGGCAATTCCCAAGCCCAGACATTTCACGGTTTGTGTTGGAAGGGATCTCAAAGTTATCATCTCATCTCAACCTCCAAAATACAGTATTTGACAAAATAAAATAACATAAGGCATAAAATGTTTGCTTGCAAGAAGAAAAATCCAGGATGCTACAAAACAAAAATCAAACTTACAAGTGATGGATATAAATTCCAGTAAAATCTCTCTCTCTGAAGGAGAGCCCCTGGACCACCCAGCCCCCTAAAATGCCCCAAGCCCTCCTGGGGTACCTCCGTGCATGGCATCGATGCGGATCTTGAGGTGGTTTTTCCCTGAAAGCAGCTCCTTTAATGCACTGAAGTCAAAGATATTCCTCAGCATGTTGGCATAAGCTTCCACAGAGTCCACAATTTCCACTGGAAAAGGGAGCAGAGACCAACTCTTAGAGCCTGAAATCTTTGTAACAAAGTCCCTGTTGCTGTGCTGAGCATCCGCAGAGCACAGGGTCAGGGCTCAGCACAAAGCCTTCCACATCCCACAGGATCAGCTGATAAAGACAGGAACAATGGGGCCTAATTAAGAATTTAATTACAGGTTCTCACTGCTAAGCAGGTCACAGACAAATGGACCAACAAAATCCTTAAGGCAAACTCTGTTCCCAGCTATGACTCCCAAGAGGCTCAGTCCCACTTCACTTGCCTGGAGAGTGGGATTAAAGGAAAAGGGGAATATATAGATATATATAGATATATATAGATATATATAATCATTTAATTCCACCAAAGTCAGTGTGAATTGTGAACTTAATAGTTCAAAAAAGCTGCACCTTTGCAGTCAACAGGCAATATAAAAACCCCATTAACATAAAAATCCCACTACATAAATGGGTCCTGAGAGAAACACCAACTTTTATCATCTGTTAATTTATTTATTTTTTAATCAGCACAAGTCACAAGGAGATGGTAAAAAAATACTTGCAGTGTTTTTTCAAAAGTCTTCTTTTAATGCATTTTCATATTTCCCTGCTGACTGACAGAAATCACATATGAAATATAACAGCTTTCCCACTCACAGGGAGAGCTTTCATTTGTGAAACCATGGAAAAAATCAGTTACCAGATTAAACACTATATTTTTAATCAGGAAAATGCACTTTAACTGCAGAGGTGTCTGTTTTCAAGTACGAGTTTGCTTTCCAGACAAAACAGCCTTTGAATTTAGTGAAGTTTGATGGATCAAAATTTTCCCACTGAAGTGGAAACTTTTGTAGGACAGAAACTGATCTACATAAGGTAAGATGCAGGGCAAACCAATAAGTCCTTCTTGGATTATCCAGTGGATGAGAAGGAGGGGTCAGAATGGCCATGTCTGTCCTCAGACAAACCCAATTTCCTCGTCCTTTCCAAGAGGAAGAACATTTGTTTACCTGTAAAGGGTTTAAATTTGTTCTCCAAGTCAAACTGCTGCTTCCCAATGGTGCTTAAATCCACCTGGAGATCGGGGCAGATGGCATACTCCTCAATTTTCTTGCTGATTTGGAAAATTTTATCCGTGATGGCTTCAGGGGCAGGACCTGGGAGACAAAATGGGCAAGGGGGAAGATGGTAAAGAGGGATGTACTTCAGGAGTTCAGCAAAGACCCAGGGCTGGGAATCCCAGGGTATGAGGGGAGCAGGTTTGCTCTGTTCAAGGAAACCCACTGCTCAGGGCACTGGATCTCTGTGCTATTAAAGCAGAAATTGGGTTCCTTGGGGTCAACACGAGAAACAAGCAAACAAATGAAGCAAACAAGGGGCCAAGGGCCCTGACCTCCATTGGCAATGTTGAATTTGATGCCAAAGTCCCCGCTGGGCCCCCCGGGGTTGTGGCTGGCTGTCAGAATGATGCCTCCAATGGCCTTGATCTTCCGGATGATGCAGGACACGGCCGGGGTGGACAGGATCCCGTTCTGCCCGATGACCAAGCGCCCGATCTGGGGACGGAACAGCAAAACAAACTCCTGTGAGGCCCAAATCCCAAACCCACCAAACCCCAAACGCCTGCAACAGGTAAACCAGAGCCCTGGAGGCGTGTGGATGGCAGAGGTGCCCTCCTTGTTCCTGGGAGGCCTCCAAGCTCTCTGTGGTGCATCCAACCCCATGATGTTGTGCCTTTGGAGCGTTTTCTTTCAGGAATGCTGCAGCTCAGCTGGGCATGGTGCACTGGAGGGCTGAACTCTCCAGTTGTCTCTGTTTTGGTGTTGTTCATTTGTCTCTAAACAACACCAAAAACCAAAAAACCCCTTTGCCTGTGGTCTTGAACTTTGCTTTCCAAACACAAAATGGGATGGAGAGAAGCCAAAACAGCAAAAAATTGGACATCTTGGCTGCTCCCGTGGGACCAGCTGCAGGTTCTTCCAGTGGGTAACACACCTCCTTCCCATAAATTCAGTAATCTCACTAAGATTGCATCCAGAGCAACGTGCTGAGCAATACAAAGCAATCAGAACCAGTTGCTGGAGTGCACGTAATAAAGCAGAGGCTGAATATTTCCCTGGCAGAACACGCTCCTCATCACAGCCCCCAGATGAGGTGACAGGCATTTAAAAACATACCAAACTCTGCATCAGCTGAGATCAGAGAGAGAACGGAAAGAGAAAAGAGGGGGGATTCCATTCAAACACAAGATAAAGCAGGGATCAGGAGGAGTGTTCCCGACTGCAGGCCCACTGTGGGAGCTGGGCCAAGGGCATGGGATGAGTGTGATTCCGGGCCCCTGGCACTGCCAGGTGCTAAGCCCCAGCCTCCTGCCTGTCAGTTGGTGCATGGTACAGCTGTCACAGACCAGCTGCTCACAGATCTGCACCTCCAGCAAATAACAGCATAAACGTGAAACAGCAGTTTAGGAGCCCACAGTGAGACCCTGCTCATGGGGGGAGCTCGTGGGGCAGCAGCTCAGGGTGGAGCCCTCCTGGGCTTTCATTTGAAGTGGCCCAACCTACACAGGGTTTGCTTTTCCCCATTCTCAGCCCAAGCCAGTACACCTTGTCCTGTGCTTTCTTCCAGCCTCCAAGTTTCCCCAAGAATTCATGGGACCTCCAGGAAGCTCCTCTGCAAAACTTCACCTCTTGTTCCCCAGTTTCCTTTTGAGGGTCACATTCTGCAGCTCCCCCATGCTCTGCAGGCAGCTCAAGGGATGCTGCAGAGGACTGGCAAAACAAGGGATTTTCCCTCCCAAACCAGACAGGAGAGCTGGATAAGCCCATCAGGTCCTCCCCACACACCTGAACTGCAGCTTTTCCCCACAGTGAGGAAGGAAAGGAAGAAACACTTGTCTCCATAGGAGCTGCTCTCTGATTTAGGACATTCCTTGGCTTCCAGAGGTTTTCAGCTGTCATTCCCCACCCATCCAGTCCTCAATCCCTTGTGGTAGCCACTGGAAAGGACTGCTCATTGCAACAATGTGCTGAACAATTTACACTTAATGCTTTTTGATTCTCTAGAATTTCTTCTGAAAAAAACCTAAGGCTGGAAAAACACCTTTCATGGAATTCTCAAAACAGACCCACTCTGTGCAGCAATTTTGGGTTACAGCCCCTCAAAGCAATCCAGGCAACATTTGCACCCTTGTTTTTCTGAGAGACCACTAAGATGCACACACAGGAAATAAAGAACACCTAAAATTCCTAAGATCCAGGTCTCTCAGAATAACAAGAGATCCGGGATAGATAGCAGAGCCTTTTCTTCTTAAAAAGCAGAAGGAAACAGACACAAAACCCCAAAGCCCAAGAGCCTTGCAGTGCATGAATCACGATCCACCACAAACAGACAAGCCTGTCCTGCTTCCAAAACACAGAATTCCAGCACAACTGAGATCCACATAAAGGTTGCCACTCACTTCCTCACCCTCATCTCAGTTTTCAAAGGCTCCTGGAGTATTTATCACAACTTATATCTGGTGAGAAAGAAACAACCAAGTTTTACCTTTTCCTTTGCCACTCTGGTGGGTCTCCCTGTTACTTCATTTCTGAATAATATCAGGGCTTTATATTCTCATGGAAAGACTACAAAATCCAAGTGCCAACAGCCTGGGACTGTTGAGCCCCAAACCAAGAACACACAAACAACAAGCAGTATTTCTTTTCCATTCTCCAGGTGTATTCTGTACCCCACTGCATCCCTTAGAGTGAAATCAGTCATTTCTGTACTACCAAACTGGTTTTCCATTAAAAACTTAACTCCTACACTTGAATAAAGCCTTTGGGGAAGTTAAATCTCAGAGTGACTGATTTATTAAGGTCTCCTGCATTTACCAGCCACACACCAAGAGGAATTTAGGGATTTAACATTTACCAACCCCGTTGGCAGCAGCCATTTGGACAATCAGTTCCACTGCAGACTTATTGAGGTACCTCCCATCACCTCCAACGACCAGAGAAGATCCCTGGCGGTCTCTCAGGTCTATGGAAAAAAAGATACTCTGGAGGAAGTTCTGCAAATAGTTCATCTTGGATTCAAAGTAAAAGGTCTTCTTCCGTAATCCGCTGGTTCCCGGTTTCTGGTCATTGTAAGGAGCTGTTGGCACAGTTAGCACGGGCAGAGGAGCGTCTTCCATGTTCTTTTTTCATACAAATGCATTGAAAATGCAAAATATGCCAAAATTAATCCCCAACCTTGGCCCACCTATTAGACAGGAGTTCAGGGAAGCCGCTGGACACCCAAAAATAGCCACTTGAACCTTGAGCTGCCGCTGGTTTCTGTAACTGAAGACGCTTTCCTGCACTTGCTGGGGAGGATCAATGTCCCAGAGAACACACAATTCCACACTGCTGGGAAAAGGTTTCTGTCTTCTTTACCACCTGCTGGTTCCCACAGACACAGCTCCTGGCCATTCCCAAGCCCAGCGGGGTCGGTCCATGTGGTTTTCCCTCAGGGCAGGGGCGACGGGGAGGCAGGAGCAGCTCAGCTCCCGCTCGGATGTGCTGCTCCGGTGTTTTTGCCAGCCCAGCAGATCCACAGGGCAGTGCCAGGCCAGGCCAGCACGCTGGGTCCCTGGGAGGCAACCTTCCAGAGGGATCCTTCTGGAGTTATTTAGCAAAGTCTAGTGAGTTAAAGGTCACTCTTAAAATGGAAGGGAGCAGATCCGTTACCTCCCGTTTGCTCACGCGGCTCCTGCCCTGATAACCCGGCTGCTCCATGGGCTCCTCAAACACAGGGATGTTATCCACCAGGAACAGTGGGAAAAGCCCAGAGAAGCTGAAAAGCCACAGGAGCAATGGGTTCAACTGAACACCCCCAGCAAGTCTCAGTGAGATTAAAACCACAAAACCCCATCAAATGTTTTGGAAAACTGCATCCAGCAAAGCTACTCGTTTGGGAACAGCTTAAACACGTCCAGGAGAGACTCAGAGACCAAGAAACTTCTATGAAGCACCGTCTTCCTGAGATTGGGAAAGGTAAATGCCAGAAGGGAAGCTTGTAGACTCCTCATCCCTTGCAGTGTCCAAGGCCAGGCAGGATGGGAAAGGAGCACCCTGGTCTAGTGGAAGGTGTCCCTGCCCATGGCAGGGGGGGGATGAGGTGAGCATTAAGGTCCCTCCCCACCCAAACTATGTTATGATTCTAAATCAGACTTTCCTCCAAAGCTCTTCAGTAACACCGAGAATCCTTTGCGTGAGCTGCTGGAAACAATGTATGGATATTACTGGAGCAGTTACAGCACAGACACTTTGTACCAACTCCCTCTGTGCAGGTGTGTACCCAGCTGAAAGGGGACAGTTCACAAAGTTGCTCAGGGACTCTTTACCGAGGTGCCGAGTCTGTCACTGCTCCAGCCATTGATATATTTTCTTCCAAGGGGTACAGAGATCACAAAAGCATAAAGGTTGGAAAAGCCCTCTGAGATCACTGAGTCCCACCGCTGACCCAGCACTGCCAAGGCCATCACTTAACCCACAGCCCCCAGATCCTGTTTAATGCACTACTACATTAAAATCCAGTTGCATAATTTGTATAAGCCAACACATCTTTTACACCAACAATGAGATTTCCTGGGATACAGAAACAAATGGGTTGTGTTTTATCCATCCTGAGACTCCCTTAATTCCTAGGCACAGGTTTCCCTCTAGTGGTACAGAAACCACAATCCAGCTCCCAAAATTACACCTGGCAGAAAAAGGCCTAAGCAAGCTCTTTCCCTTCTTATTCTCAAGATAAACTTGGTGCCCTGTGAAATGTCGTGGCATTAAGTGACAGCAGGAGGGCACAGGCCACCTCCCAGCTCCTGTGACTGTACGTGGAATTACTGGCAGGGAAAAGGCCTGCAGTTGGGATCTGTGTGTGTAACAAAGCACACATGGACTGGACAGAGGAATCAAATTAAATTAAGCTGGAGAGGAGGGAGTTGGCCATTAGTGAAATATTTGTGTACATAAAGTGAAACACATTCTGTCAAATGAAATATAAAATAGGGCATAGAAAGCTTAGGGACAAGAACGGGGTAACAACAACCCTGGTTTTGGGGTGCTCACCTGCTCCCAGGGCTTTCCTGAAACGTTTGCATCACGACTGGGATAATCTAAATCACCACTAACTGGCCAACGAGGACTGGACAGGGCTTGGGCATCACAGGCTGCCAGAGGATTCAGAGGGAGAAAAGGTCACCAAAGGTGGATGCTGAGCACCTCTGGACTGGGGCAGGGTCATTAGATCTGTGATCTGGGAGGCTTTGATGGGATGACTGTGGTCATTACAGGTCACTCCCAGCTGGAAAGGAATTCAGGAATTCATCAGGTCCCTCCCCAGAACTGGTGCAGGATCAAATACACCCAGAAAGTTGATACAAGTTGTTCTTGAAATCTTTTTCTCCAGGTAATGCCAGTGCATCACAGCCTTGCAGCTGGAATTGTTTCCCCACAATCTGCTGGACATCTTCCTTGCAGTGGTGTAAGTCCTCCTGAGCTGACACAGGAAACAAATAAATCATAATCCTCTTCCTGACAGCTCCTCACACACTAGAAATCCTTTGGCTATAGACTCTGAGTGCCCTCTCTGCTACAGCAAACAACTCCACTCCCTTGAGCTTTTCCTTGTGGTTGTGTTTCCTGGGTCTCTTGTTCCTGATGGAATTCAGAGGTTGCTGAAGGCATCTCCCCACTGCCAGGGTATTTGTTGGCTTGGGTCCTTCTCCTGACCTGCACTTCAGACACACAAGAACTGAGTGAAAATAAATAACTAACTGCCCCACTCAGAGGCAGATAAAGACCATGTACCCTCTGTGGGGTTGTGTTCAGCTGCAATCCTTCTTTTCCAGCTTTGCAGGAATATCTGACAGCAACCAGCTGCTGACAGGCATCATCTCCTTACACCCTTCTTCTGTGCTTAGTCCAAAAGAGCACAAAATCCCAGGCAGCAAATGGAGTAAAATCACTTCACACGTATTTGGTGACTTTCCTTCAGGACAGAATCCCATTCCTGTGACTCCTGCCCTCAGAAAAGCATAGTTCCTGCACTGTCTGTGCACTTTGGCCATAAGAGGGTGCCAAGAGCCCTGAAAAACCCCATTGATCATCTGCCAAAACCTGGCACTGTATGCCTGAGGACGACTGTGGTCCAGGCAGCCACTGCTGTGACATTTGGCAATGCCAAGACAACTGGAGCCCGAGTCAAGTAAACAGACTGCAAGGCTGTTAGGGCTGTTAGTCAGACAAGGAGTGCTGCTCCAGCCACACAGCACTTTGTTTCTATCAGGAGTTAATTAAAAAGGCGGGTTTGGAAGTTGCTGCAGAAATTATGGAGGGGCAAAAAACTGTCTGGCACCATCTCCAGAGCACATCCACATGAATCACTCCAGAATTAGGAGACACTGTTCTGTCCCTGCACTGCATCCCACTTACAATAAGCAGACAGACTGAGTGGCACAGAAAGGGCCCAGCAGGGCTGGGAATGGAACCCCCATGTCCAGGTTTGTCCCCCTGGGACAGCCTTTCCCAGGGAAGTCCACAGCAGTGACCAGGATTGAGAAACTTGGTGTTCAAAGGTCAGCCCTTCAAAGCACACCCAAATCTGCATTTTATCTCCAATGTCCTGCCCCTGCACCAGGGAAAGGGTGGAGATTCCAGCTGGTTTGCCTTAAGCAGACCCAGGAATGCTCCAGGATTTCTGGCCCCAGCCTGCTGATTGACAGTACCTGTCCCTGAATCCTCTTAAAAACCAGCACCTGAACCCCAAAAAAATCCTCTTAGGCAGGAACCGTTCTCCTTACACTGACCTTCTCAAGGCAGCACATTCCTTTCCTTATCCTTAAGCTTCCAAAATGCCTCAACATTTGACCTTTTAATTCTTGCCCTGTCCCCAACAGGCCAGAGAACGACGTGACCTTGTCCCCTTCAGCCTCTCTGTGCTTCCCCATCCCTTGGCTCAGGTCATTCCCTCCTCACTGGGAATGAGTCCCCCTGTCCCTCCTCACAGAATCCCAGACTGGTTTGGATTGGAAGGGACATTGAAAGCTCATCTCTTTCCAGCCCTGCCATGGACAGGGTCACTTCCCACTATCCCCGGTTGCTCCAAGCCCTGTCCAGCCTAGCCTTGTACACTTCCAGGGATGGGGCAGCCACAGCTTCTCTGGGCAACCTGTGCCAGGGCCTCACCACCCTCACAGGGAGAAATTCCTTCCCTCCAGAGTGACCTCAGGCCATTCCTGCTGGTGTCTCCCCCAGCCACACTGGATCCTCTCTGAGGGTGGTGCCCCACGTCAGGACTTAAGTTCCTGGTGAGACTTTATCTCCTGGGTTTCACTTACACAGCCTGACTTTAAAATCTAGAAATGATGTTTTTCTGGATAACTGGACGATGCTGCTATCAGTGTTTGTCCTCTGCTCATCAGATCTGCTGCTCAGTGTGTTACTCTGCATCCTGTGCTATGAATATATACTATGTGCATATTACATTTCTTAGGACTTCGGCTTTCTTCACACTTTTTACTGATAATTCCTAAAATATGTTCCAGCTCCTCATTTGAAACATTAATCCATATCTTGGCTAACTCAGAACAATGACAGGGTGGGCAGGACCCCCCACAGTGCATTCCTAGATCCCCATGAGCTTGGCCTTGGCATCACACACATGGAGAGCAGCTCTCCAGCCCAATCCCTATCCCAAACTTTGCCTTGACAAAGAGAAGGCTTTAGGCTCCATCCTGCTTTCCTGCCAGCCCAGCCAGAGCTGAGGTGTCTGGTTATGCAGAGTCATTGTCCCAGAGATTACAATTAAATCCCTGTAGGATAAATTTCAACTCTGCCTGCTGGATTTGCAGAGATTAACTGCAAAGCACCTTAGCTCTGTCTCTGAGCTGGAGTTTCATTAGTATAGAGTTTAAAATTCCAAAGAGGCACTGAAACTGGACAACCTGACACTGCCTTAATCACCTTCCACTGTAAACTGGCATAAGCCAATTAACTTTACAGGCAGAAGGAGGCTAAGCTGGTGTAGCAGCAGCCTGCAACCTGTAAGAGCTGCTGCAGGAATATCTTTCTGTATGATCACTTTATTTTGCTATTTTTTAACACCAGGAGCTTTAACTTGAAGGAAAGATCCCAGTGGGAACTGGTCTGGAGGCTGTGACAGAACAACACAAAGGGAGCTCCAAAGTAGAGCAGTGGCAAATAAAGAGGGTTTAAACACTTGGTTTCCCTGGATAACTGAGTGGAGAAAAAGGTAAATAGCAGCCAAGTCAGGAAACCAAACTTCCTAGGGTACAGAGCAGCATTTCTAACAAAATACCCTGTCCTGCAGCTGTAAAACAAAGCTGGCCAGTATTTAGCATGCAAAGCACTGCCTGGCATTCAAAACACCTTCCAGCTACTTTGCAGCACTTGGAAAGCTGTTTAGTTGAGAAGGAACCAAGGGCACAGTAAATTTATGGAATAGCAGGTGACAGTGTCAGTGAATCAGCCTCATGCTGGTTATATGATCAGGTCTGGATTCACTGCTTCAGTTTTGTCATTTTTGGTTGTTTTTGAAATAAAGCTGTTGCACTGCTATCATTCTAACTCCACCAGGAGTTTTCGAGCTTTAGTTCATGTAATTAAAGAGTCAGACTCACTATGTGGGAATAACATCCACGAAACCTGGCACAGGGACCAAAACAAAGCAGGGAGGCAACACTGGATGCCAAGTGAGGATGGCAAACCCAACAATCTCTGCTGCAGTTTGCTTATATAAATGCAAACTTAAAAGGAAGATAAATGCTCCTTAATCTCACAACTCCAAACTGAGTTGCTGCCAGTGAAAAATAACCACTGAGTTACATATTAACCACTCCAGGTGGAGACAGAACTAAAACTCAGTATAGCATCCTTTCTTTTTACTTGGAAAACTAACAACCATCAGCGGTGGCCCTCAGGTCTCTCCTGTGTTTCCAGAGGACCATTCAGCCAGATCTTAACACCACATGGTTTTAAAGTATTCACCCAATCACCTCTTAATCCCTAGGACCAGAAATGCAGTTTTCCAGCACTTGTTTTCTCCATATTTCTCAGCACTTCTCACACTGAGTCTTTCCATGAGTCCTGGCTGCTGGAATCAGGAGATCCCCAAGAACTCCAGCACTCAGACAAAACCACAGGCTCCAAAAATGATTCTCCGTGTGCTGTTCCCTGTTCTGCAAGGCACTTTCTTACCAGTTAAGAGCAGTTGTCCACCCTTCTCTTTGAAGGGCTGGCAACTTCCAGTTACTTCACATTTACTATGAAGAAACAGGATTTTCATAGGCTCTTCCTTAACTACACTGTGGCAACCACTAGGAACTAATATTTGCAACCACAGGGAAAAACCACAAAGCAAGCATCCCTTAACCATTCCAAAACAGGAAGGCAAGCACAAAAAAAATGTATTACAATGTTATTAAAAACTACTATTTTGCATTTGCTAAAGAAACCCTGTTTTCAGTCACCTCATTTCTTGAGACTGGATGGTTTTGCCCTTGTTAAGTTTGGCAACACTTGCACTGCCTTCCACCAAATGTAGCCAGTAACTGTACCTCAGGTTTTCAGTGGCTCTGTAGATCACCCCCCTGACTCTCCTCTGGTTACTTTTCCAGGCTTTTCCTGCTGTCCGTTTATTAACCCACATATTCTTCCACATATGTTCTTCCTTCACTTCCCATTTTCCCTGTCTTTTGAGCAAAGTCTCTCCCAGCACTTTGAATTCACGTGGACAAAATGCTCCAAAGCAAACTGCTGTTGGCAAGGGCACCCCTTGGGACCCAGTGCAGCTCTGGCAGCGAGCTCAGCTCTGCACGTACGTGAGTGTCTGCACACCCTCCCAAAACACCTCCTCACACCCCAGCATGGCCCTGCCTCCAGGCCTCTCCTTACTCCTCGGATGGAGCTGAGGTGCAGTTGATGGAGAACTCGGTGCTTGGAAAGCTGCCACATCCCGTTCCCTGCTGGGCTTCCCTCGGGTTGCCCAAGTGACAGGACCAAGATGAAGAAACAGGAATGAATCCCAATCAGGGAGACACATTCCAGTGCCGCGGAAGGGAACGCTGCTCCCCTCCCAGACCTCACCACTTACACGTTGTGCCCTGGTTTGTGTTTCAGCTGGAAAACCCCCCGATGGCCCGAAGCAAGAAGGAATACGAGGAAAGTTGCTTTTGTCTCCTCCCTGGCCGATGTCCGCTCGCTCCCGCACGTACTGTGGCGGAGAAAGGCTGCCGGGGGGGTTCTCCTGCCTGGACCGCAAGCTGTGCCCACGGCAGCCCCGTCAGCTCATCTGTCACTCACCGAGTTACTTCCACGCCGCGGACACGCAAAGCGCCAGCGATTTCCGGGATTCCGGATCCCGGATCCTTACCCCATTGGCAGCGGCGATGCGGACGATGAGCTGGATGGCGTCCCTCATGTAGAAGCGGCCGTCGCCCCCCACCACGAGCGTGGCTTCCTGGCGCTCTGCGGGCGGCACCGTGGCCAGGATGCTCTGGATGAAGTTCTCGGTGTAGTGGACATTGCTCTGGAACACCGTGACCCGCTTGCGCAGCCCGCTGGTGCCCGGCTTCTGGTCGCCGTAGGGCTTGGTCTTCACGGTCTCGATCCGCACCATGGCCGGCGCCGGGAGAGTTCCGGGAGCCGGGGGGGCACCGAGCCGGACCGGCCCCGCCGCCAGCACCGCCCCAACACCGCCCCTTAAAGGCACCGCCCGCGCTGCCGCCCGGGCACCCAGCGGAGAGCAGGCACAGCATCCCTGCCCTGCCCTGCCGTGTCCTGCCCTGCTCGCAGAAGATGCGGGTGCCGCACTGCCGCGCTCGGGGTGTGCAGAAAGGAGCACTAAACATCTCTGTGGGCGAATGCTCTGCTTGGGCCCGGTGTCATGGAATCGTGAAATGGTGATGGAGTTCAACCATTTCCCCAGCAGTGCCAAGGCCACCACTAACACATGTCCCCAGGTGCCACATCCACAGGGCTTTTAAATCCCTCCAGGGATGGGCACTCCATCACTGCCCTTGGCAGCCCCTTCCAAAGCCTGACCACCCTTTCCATGAAGAAATTCTTCCTGATGTCCCACCTGAACCTCCCCTGGCACAGCTTGAGGCCGTTTCCCCTTGTCCTGTCCCTTGTTCCCTGGGAGCAGAGCCTGACCCCCACCTGGCTGCACCCTCCTGTCAGGGAGTTGCAGAAAGCCAGAAGATCCCCCCTGAGCCTCCTTTTCTCCAGGTTGAGCCCCCCCAGTTCCCTCAGCTGCTCCTGGTGCTCCAGACCCTTTGTGTCCCCACAGCCACCAGCAGGATGTCACCACAGGCCCTACAGGCAGGCCCTGACCTCAACTGACCACCCCACACAAGCAGGACTCCCCCAAAAGCCTGAGAAAGGTGCTCAGGGAAGGTCAGTGCTGGCAAAGCCATGAAGAAGCTGAATTTTGTTATAGCACCCGTTCTCAAAAGAAAAGTAATTCCAGAAACGAAAATCACAGGTGTTACAGACACTTTTTCTCCCAAATGTCTCCCCATGGAGAAAATAAGCTGGTACCTGTGTACAGCCCTGAAACAAGAGCTGGAATGTTTTTCTGTCTTGCTGGAGCTGGATTTGAAGCAAACTGGAAAAGAATCTGCAGATTCTGAGATCTCTATTTTCACCTCCTCCAGGGCCAGAAAGGCAGAGCCTGCCATGGAGAGCTTGCCCATGTTCTCACTTTAAAATCTGGGTAATTAAACCCTTCCTAGCAGCAAGAGGATCAGAAAATAAATGAAGTTCCCCTGTCGTTGTGCCCTGTTTTTTACCTGCAGAAAAACCAAGGCTGTCACAAGCAGTGATTTCTCCACTAAGCACTTCCTTCAGCCTCAATCATTCCTTTCCTAAAACGCAGAGAGAATTGCATATGAATTCCTGCCACATCTAAAAAGACTGATTTGACAAACAAGAGAAATGCAAATAATGGGCTGCTCACTTTGTAGTGTCTGTTCTACACAGAACGTGTCTCATTATTTCCTAACTCCTCCTTAGACACGTAGCTGCAACTTCTGATTTACCCACACCCTGCCTGAGGCAGCATTTCCAGAGCTCAGGCAGAGCTAGAAATCACCAAATATTTGTGTGGCCTCAACTTCTACCTCTTTTAGACAGTTCTGAAAATGAAAACTGTGTCTGCTGTACTCACTATGGGGAAAAAATGGGAAACTAAAAGATCACCAGGAAACCTGCCCCAGCACCACGTGTGTAAATCAGAGCCCAGCTCTCCTTTTGGCACTGACATTTCACTTGCCCAGTGTACGATTACAGCAGAGGAACAGCGGAGTGCAGGAGTTATGGCAGATAAAAATAGCTTTGTAACACTCCTCGCTGCCCTTACACACGAGGTCACGTACATTTAATGGCTATTTTAAACTCAGACACTTTTTAAGCATCCAGTGGGCAGGGTCATCCTATTTTTTTTTCCACATTAACAGACATTTAGAGGAACCAGAAAAATAAGATGAATATTTTTAGTACCTCAAAGTTGGTTTTCTTTGCTGTTGCAGCCTCAACTTGGTTGCACTTCAGTCTCCTTATTTCAGCTACCCTGGAAATAATTAATTGTTGTTAACAGTCAAGAGCCCAAGACAAACCTTCATTTTCCCCAAATGATAATATTTCTTTATTACATACGAAAAGGCAGACTTTATTTTACATAAAAGAGTATAAAATTAGGCAGTAATTATAGAAAAAGTGCAAGATGAGTATTATCAATGAGGGGGAAGAAGGGAAAGAGGCAAAATAAAATCTTGAGCCTCATCCCTTTATTCTTCTCACACCAAAACCACTTCAGTGTCTAATTAGGAACCCACCAGACCCATTCACCAAAGTAAGTTTTTCCTCAGTGAAGCAGTTCCAGCCTGTGATGAAACTACAAGTACAAAATCAGGGCATATTTAGGGAAACCAGCCTTTATAAAACACTATTATATTACAGCTGTTAGTTGTATCAGTGAACAGCACTAATATTTTTGTGCCTCAGTATTTTCATGCCAGTAATTTATTCTGCCAAAGGATTTTACACACTTACACTTAGTTCCCCCCTAATCTATCACTGTACGTGTTTCTTCACAGCCTGTAGCAGAAAGGAGTGATATCAGACATATGTGATTCGTTGGCTTTCACAAATCAAACTCTGCAGAGAACAAATGTATGGCAGCTTTTTGAGAAGGACAAGACTACAGATTGCCTGGAAGCTGCCAAAACCCACTCCTGGTTTGATGTGAATGTTCCCAGCTCTGTGACCAGAAGGTTTAACGCACAAGGGAGTGCACACAGTTATAAACCCACTCCTCCTGCTCGTTCAGAGGCACCACATGCTGACAGACCTGGGCAGGAGAGAGAAAACAGAGGTGAAATAGCTGGGGTTTGGAGAACTGTCACCTCACGTGCTGTGTAAGCAAAATGAACTGTTTCAGTACTTGCACCATTAAATGATGAACATTAATCATCCATGGTGACAGCCGATATGCAAACATTACTACGGAATTTAATGACATGACAGCAAAACATTCACAGGGGCACTGAACCCAGTACTGACTGAAGCCTAAATTACATTAAAAAACACCTTACAGGACCAGCCTATGGATATCTAAAGTGTCAGCAGCACTATTAGAATAGGCCCTAGCTCTGCCTGTGTCACGGGACCGTGCTGTTCACAATGGGTTTGAATCCACACTGGAAAGCTGGGAAATATAAAATAGCTTGGAAGCCTCTTCTTTTAAACAAAGAGACTGTACATTTAGAATAATAAAACCAGGATTTTATTCATAAATAAATGAAGAAAAATATCATCTGCATTTGTAATGCATTTTCACATTCTATCCCTGAGTTTTCACTACAGCCTGCCCAGCTCTGCAACAGGGATCACCAGATCAAAATGCCTCCTGGCTAAACACCCCTAAGCCAAGTTTAACAAAAGTAGCATCTGCAAATCCCACTGTGCAGAAGGACTGCAATGCATTTAGTGCATGCTCGGTCTGTCCCTCACAGGTATCAATGTCTCTGATTAAAATTTGCTAAGTGAAAAATAGAAAGAAAACACAGTCTTCGAAAGGGATTATTAAAAATATTAGTAAGTGGTATGTGTATTGGATGGACAACTGAGACAGGCCCATGTGTGAGAAACTGGAGAGTTATGGCCTTTTATAACAAAACACCAAGAACTACATCTGATCTGTACTGGTCACAAAGATGCCACTCTCCACATGCTCCTTCTCATAGTAAAAGACCTACAAAAGGAAACTATAAGGATATTACATGATTTTTTTATTGCTTAGATTTTCATTTGTCTGAGCAATAATAACGAAAAAAAAACCCTTACCATCATGGATTTTGGTGCCACTTCTACAGCAAAAACTGCAAGTCCCCTGCTATTTAGGCAGTTCTTACTCTGCTCATTGTTGACACGAATAATCACTTTGTTTTCAGACTGCAAGTGAAAAACATGAGGGAACCCATTAGCTTACTGGCTAAGTGTGTGTTCTTCCTGTAGCAACTGCACATCCCTCTGGCTTCCTCTGACTTCACTGTTTTCCAGGCCAGAAATGCTTTAAGGATGCTCTCTGAAGAGCAACGGTTTCAAATGTACCTTTGCACCAAGAGAGTCCAGATCTACTGCCAGAAGTCATTGAAGACTCACTGAAATACCAGAGAGCATCCAGCTGTCTGAGTGCAGACCTCATCTCCTTCTCTGACACTGCCTCAAACATATAAATAACTCTGCAATAGCCACCCTAAAGGGCAAAGTGCACATCTAAACCCAGAGTTCCAGCAGCCTAATATTAGTGCTCCAACCCATCCCCTTTTGCATGGCTCTCATTTTAAAAATATACTTCTTGCTGTGATCTTTTCAGATTTAAAGCACTGTAATTTCAGCATCTTACTGAGCTGGGTTTAACAACTCACAGTTCCTGATACAAATGAGACTGAGAAGGAACAGCAGGTTCATTATGTCCTATGCAGAAAGGTTTAAAATCTCTGCTTCTCACCAACCACTTCTGCCAAGATTTACAATTCTTAGCTTGGATTAGTAATAATCCTGTCAGACTAATCAGTTAAGAATTCATCCATTACACAGCCAATGCAAATCTCTGCTCTTTAACTTTCTTGTGGGCAGTAAAAATACTAAATAGTGTAAATGCTGTATTCTTTGCACTTTCTGTAATTTTATTTCTTATTTTTAGTGTTTGTTTTCTCATGTTATAATGATATTGTTTCTCCAATTATTATCAAAATACTGAAAAAATTGAAATGTGAACACAAAAATATTCAGACTCTATATGATAATTAGAAGTGTTTGCCCTTCTGACACTGATGTTTAGAAGTCTGAGTCATATGTCAAAAGGAGCACATCAGGCCCTGTTCTTTTTTTAATGAAATAGATACAAAAACTTGATAACAAAAAATGTAATTCTCAAATATGACAAAAGGAGGGGGGGAAGAACTGTAATAACAAACATTCACACAAAGCACCTTGCAGAGGTCCCATGCCATACCTTATTTTCAATAACAGAAGTGATTCTCCTGCCTGATCTGTAGGTGTGGACCATGATGTTCTCAGAGCCATCCAGTCCTTTGGGCTGTCCTTTGCTCACCACAGCCCTGCAAACAGCCCTGCTGAGCTGGGAGCCCCCTGCCTCCAGACACATGGCTTTCATTCTGGGCTTGCACCTCTCTGCGTAGATGTGGATGACAAAGGGACAGGCCTGCAGTGGGAAATACGGGTTTGATCATCACCTGAGCTGTGGGTTCTCCCCTCAGATTTTCATCCACAGCTCCTCAGTATTTTCATATCTGCTCTGAAGCAGAATTACCCAAATACAAGTATGTCCCTGAGTATCAAATACACCAAACCCCAGAGCTGGGGCAGTATTTTACAGGACAGATGACATTTTTCATGCCAGCCACAGGACACTCAATGTGTAGTTTGGTGCATTCAGTTCCAACACAGGAAACCCTTCCTTGGCCAGCAAAATGTACAGAAATTAGGTTGCAGTATGAATGTATTCCAGTGCCTGAAATAACCCTGACTCCTTTCCCTGTCACACTGTTGCTATTTGTGCCACTTCCCACATCTGCCCTGTTACATCAAGCAATGTTACTCCTGCTGTAACAACCAGCAGTTTGCATTTTTTCAGACACAGTAACAGCACCTCAGTTCCTTTCAAGTGCCTGCTGGAATCCACCAGGATTTCTCAAGTTCTGCCTTTAATTTGTTAGAGGCTCAATGCTCCCAAAACACCACTCTTGAAGTGTTTGAAATCAAGGAATTAAAGTGTTAAGTGATAGACACAAGTTAACAGATGGAGATATTTAGATTAATGTTGTCCTTTGGAAAGCAAAGGCTGGAGCCATAAACCACAGCTGGTGTAAGGCACAAAACACCTGCTTGAAATTCCCAACTGGATAAAAACCTCCCCAAAATGCTCTTTCTTGGAGGATTGCTCCCTCTCGCGGCTGAAATGCAGAAAAACAGTTTTGCAAGGGCTCTGCCACCACAACTTGGAGGAAAAGGAGAAACTGCTCCTCATGAAATCACTCAGCAAGATCCAAGATTTTCACTGAGAGCTGGTGTCTCTCATACTGACTGTTTTGGGGTCTGCATATATTTGTTGTGAAAGACAACAATAACAGACATAGTCATGTCTGAAAATTAGGAATTCTGAATCATGTGGAAAAAATTATCCATTTTAGCTGTGGTTTGGACCAGGAAAGTGACTTTTTTAAGGAGAGCAAGTGCTGCACTTTCTAAGTTTGCTGAGAGGTCACAGTTCACTATCACAGTCTGATCACATCTCACCAGCAAGGGCAATGAACTCTTCCAATGGTTATAATCTGAAATTTCTTCCTCTGTACCCCACAAAATCCCGTCCTTCTCTAAAGCAAAAGGAAAACTTCCGGTAATCCAGATGTTATCCTAAGAAACAGGGTAATGGACGTACAGTGTAAATCCTGAATGCACCGTGTTTGGAGTGGCTCCCTGAGCAGCTGGAATCAGTTCCTGGCAGACACAAACAGTGCTCCAGTTAAACATGAACAGCTGAGTTTGCTCTGTGTCCCTCATACCTCTGTCATTTCCAAGGCCTTGTTGTAGCCCAGGGACAACAGAGTGACCCAGAGGTCACTGGGATCCCCTTCCCGGTCCATGGCTTCCATGAGATTCAAATCCAGGAATCCTTGTCTTGTGAGTTCATTCTTCTTCATCTCAAAATTCTCTGTTTAAAGCAAATAGGAAGTAGCCCTCAAAAGTCTGTTCTCTCTGCAAGCACCCTTTACCCTTCCAAAGTCAAAGTTTAAAAGATGGAGCCATTTTGCAGCCTCGGGCTGTCCAATATTATTTGGGAAAGACTGTCCTTGACCAGGTACGTGCTCTTTGCAGAGCTTCCCTGTGGATGTGGGATAATGCCTGGAAACAGCTGGTCCCTTGGATAACCCAAAAGAGGGTGAGATTTCAAAACACAAACAGTTCATATTGACTTTTTTGCTTCATGCTAAAACTTTGTGGTTGAGTTCTGCAGAAAGGGGTATTTTAGGAATGGGAAATGAAAGTCAGCTGGAACCAGCACCCTTAGTGCTTGAGGTCCTTGATATAGAAATGATTTACTTAGTTCCTAAAAAGCAATAAAATTCCAGTAATCCTAACCCCCCTCTCTAGAGAGAATATCATAGATATCACTCTAATGTCAGCAAACACATAATTGAAATGTCCTTGTGTCAGAGAGTTTTAAAAATGGTTTTCTCATCTTCACAACAATGCTAAATCTTTACTATATATTATTAAAAAGGGATTACCAATTTAATAAATCTATCCAAGGGTACAGCTGCTGTAATAAATGGCTTGAACTTTGGTGTCAAGACTTATGATATTTGTCTGAACCCTTTCAACTGATTAATGACCTGGTAAAACATTCACCAGATTCTCCTCTTTGCTGCCTTATTTATTCACACACATTTACCCCTCCCTGCTTGTGTGGAGATAAGTGCAGAGGCATCACCTGACAGAGTCCAAGAGTGGAAAAGTACATACAGGGATGAAACAGAGGAGAAAGTTAGAGAAAAGGATTTTGTATGAGTTTTCTATCAGTTAGGAAAAAGCCCAACACCTTGGAGTGTTTTGGGGAGAAATGCTCAGTAGCATTTGCCAGATCTGAAGTATCTTGGCCGGTGTGTCACAGCCTACAAAGGAATTATGCCAAACGTGACGTGGGCTGATACACAAAGAGACACTGGCAATCCACAGGAACTCTGGATGCCATTTTAGAGCACCACAGACACTAATTAAATGAACCCCTCAGCTCTTTGTGAGATAGGAAAGCAGCCCCAGCCTGATCCGCACAAAGGACAGGGATTAAATGAATACCTGTTACAGTTTCATTCACCTCATGATCCAGGATTGGAAAACCTGTAGTTTTTGGCAGCTACAAAACAGTTAGGAGTGGGAAGAACTTTCTCAGCAGAAGGTCAGTGCCACACACACCAGAATGAAGCAAAACAAAGGACAGGAGACTGGAAAAGGGAAAAACAACAAAATAAAGGGAGAAGAGAACAACACCTCCATGTGTTCTTGGAATAGGCTACAAAATACTCAGTTCTTCTGTACTGTACACATACAACTTGGAAGTAGATTGATGGCCCTCACTAGTTTAAGTACAGCAATGAACTTACCTTTACACACAGTCCATGCTTCCTCATCACACTTCTCCCCACTAGTTCTCAGTTCAAAGAAATTGTATTCCTCCAGACTCAGGAGGCCATTCCCATCCAAATCTATTGTTTCAAATATATCCAATAAAACAGCCCTGAAATATTAAAAAAGGCAAAATTATTTCCAAAGGCTTCTGCCTGCTTTACTGGCTCATAATATTGTCAGGAACTGTTCAGTCCATTTGAGAACATCCTGTATAAAGAGCAGTTTAGGAGGATACAGCTTTCAAAAAGTTGCATTTTAGCTGGAGAACATTCTTTTACAAAGTTTGGGAATATGACTCACCTGAAGTCTTTGGTGAGGGCCAGCTCTCCATCTTCATCCCTATACACCAGTTTTGCTTCTCCAGTAATTTGTGTTTTCCTCTTCCTCAGCCTGCAGCCTGTTGTGAACGGGAGCAGCCAGTAATTCCCAGGTCCAAGCTCCCCTTTCCAGCCAAACATCTGCTCTTGGAGGAACACAGGCAAGTCTGTCACCCACCTCTCAAATGATGCCTTTCTTTATTACCAATAAAATCCATACAAACATGATTAATCACTTGAAAACACTGGTAAAAAAAATCCTGGGTGCTTTCCTTAAAGATGCCATTTTAAAGACAAAACCACTTAGTGAATCTCTTACAATAAAATTTAAAAAAACATAGAGGACCAGAGATGAGGGGAGAAGGGAGAACTAAGTTAATGCTGCCATTTCTCCTCTCTTGTTTCTGCCAGAGGATAAGAATATCCTGTGCTCTGTGAAGTTCGAAATTATATGTGGAAGGAGAAACAAAATTAGAG
The DNA here is from genome assembly GCA_035583135.1 of Lophotriccus pileatus. Lineage (NCBI taxonomy): Eukaryota > Metazoa > Chordata > Aves > Passeriformes > Tyrannidae > Lophotriccus > Lophotriccus pileatus. The sequence continues at coordinate 2,123,567 of JAWWES010000006.1, forward strand.
GAAATTTTAACACATTTTGCCTTTGAAATTTTAGGTTTGGGGGGGAAGGAATAAAGTGAGTTTCCAAGCTACTCAGCAATACTTGCTAACATATCACACAATAACACGGATCTCACATGAATTCCACGAAACTTCCATACAGGTGGAATTGCAGTTCTGTTACGTCCTACCTTGAACGAGTGTTGTCAGTTTTGAAAGGGAACATGCACGGAAAAAGTGCTGCTTCTCTCTAATCTGACCAGTGCAGCTTGAATTCCTCCCAGTCACATGGAACTCACCCATATAATATTAACACACACACCAAATAAATAACAACTAAAACAGGAACACAACATCAATATCTGACCTCTTTGTTTTGTACTTCAGTAAAGCTCACAAGCTGGAGACTCTCTTGGGTTTCATTCTCCTTCAGAATAAACAAAGCTGTATCCACTGACAACCAGTGACAAGATCTTCCTAAAAAGAAAAATATTCCACACAGAAGCACTTAATGATGGCACAAACCTGGTTTTTCTTGGACCTCAAAATGGATATATTCACAGTATTAATAATATTGATCCCTGTTAGTGTAAAATGGAAATTAAGAATCCATTATAGGATATTGGGATTTCCTTCCTATTTAGGCCAATCAGAGAAATTGTTCCAAGCCTTGTGATTGTCTTACAGATAATTATTCCTATTAATAGTTCTATCATTAGGAACTATTGATAGAATAGCTCTGTCATTAAGAGTCAGGAATACCAAGGAGTGGTTACACACCACACAGATTTGTTCAAAATGCGAAGACATTTTTCTCCTAAAAAGGTCACTGCTCTCCTAACATGCATCCCTTCCTTACACACCAGTATCGTGCCTTCCTCTCCACAAGAAAACACAGAGATATTTCTATACACAGGACAATGATGTTGTGTAAAAGTAGAATGTTTTTATACAAAAGACAAGGGTTTTTTTTGTTACAGAGAATGTCTGGACAATCCTGCAGAACTCTCCAAAGTACAGGTTCAAAGGGTGCCATAACACACCCAAAGTTCTGAGCAGAGCACTGAGACATTCTCAAATCTGTTAAATTACTTCCATCTGTCAGATTCAGATCCCTTTTTCCCCACTGGAGTCTGTTGATCAGCTTCCCATTTCAGCCAGGCAGTACCTGGAAAAAATGACTATTTTCCATCTGTTATTTGCAGGGAAGTTTTTATTACCAACCTCAGTCAGAATCAATCACCAACCTGTAGCACAACAGATGAGTCTAAACCAACTCTGGAATCTCATGGCCCCTGTTTTACAGGATTAGAAAAGAAATTTTCTATTCAGAGAGAAAATAATTGCAATGCAGCAACAAGATAAAGGCCTTTGGTAAACCACAAAGTGTTTGGAAAGCACTGACTGATTCCAGGTGGATCTAATGGTGGGTTTCACTCTTTTGAAGAGGATAATGAAATTAAAATACACTCACCTTCTACCTGGGGAACATTTAAAGGCTTGATGGTGACACAAACTGAGGACCTCTGAGGGAAGTGCACCCTGTACTTGTGACTGACGATTTCACCATCGTCTTCCAAGTAGAAGCAGCCTTTGGATTGCGCACACTGCCATTCCTGGGAACCGAGCAAGTGTTACATGTTATCTTTGATCAAGATAAAAGCACCTCCTCTGAAATATTGATTTTGTTATTTAATAAATCCTGCATAAAATACACCACAAGATACAGCACTGATACCCTTTTTTAAAAACAAGAATTATCTCAAAGAGTGCTTTTTGTAGTCAATTTTTATTGCTTCACTTGTGAAAATGCCTCAAAGTCAGATTCCCCCAGTGCTCAACCAGATGAAATCAAATTTGAATTGCCACTGAATTAATGAAACTCCCTGAACTATGTGATTTACCACCAAAAGGCTGGAATTTTGCTACATCCCTCAGGCCAACCAAGCAGAGAACACAACTGATTAGCTGAGCAAGGAGGGGTTATTTGCTCAGACAAATCACAAACACAAGTACTGGTCAAATAATGTGATTTTTCTTGACTTCTGTCAAAGCTGTTGGAAAGGCAAACTGAAAAGTGCTGTGTTTGTGAGTAATAAGGTTTCTAGAGATGCCATGATTTTGCTGAAACAGCTCCACACATCGATTCTTTATTTTTTCTAAACAGCAGCTCCCAATTTTTAATTTCAAATATCAGTAGAATTATACTTCTTTAGCAAAAAAAAAAAAACAACAAAAAAAACCAAAAAAGAGATAAAATAAATACAGACACACTGTATGCTTTGAGGAACGTGAGACATCCTTGATTTGCCTTCCCTGGTTTGGATTAATGGATACTCATGGATTTAAGAGCCTTAAGTTTTGCCACTGATTATTGTGGGAACTCTTAATCTCAAATTATTTATTGTTATGTTCATCCAAGATGTTGATCTAAAGGCAACAATTATTTCATCCTTAAAACATGACACAGCTGAGAGAAGTGGGCATTTGCTCATTTAGTCTCCCAGTTTAATACCTGACAAAACTGCTGGACAAAAAGCTTATCAAAGCTTTAGGAAATCAAATCCTGAACTGTTATTCTTGCAGAGAGCATAAGGTGGTGCTAAGTGCCCTAAATGTTACATCTGTAACTGGCTCTATTTTTCCTCCCAAAATTTACTGATATAGCTTTGAACACATCCCAAAACTCCGCTGACAAAAAGCAAACACATGGAAGAATGTACTAGGAGCACATTCCACAGTTTTTAAATTCAGATATTCCCCATGTTTTAACTTCCAGTGTTCTGCTCTGTCAGAAATGTTACACTGGCTTTGGTCCAACTTCCTCAGGGCAATGTTTTCTTACTGCCCCAAACCCACAGGTGAACAGCAAAAAAAAAAGTAAATATATATATCTGAATAGAAGATGAATAAGAAGGATTTCTGGGTGCTGCATTCTGATCCACACAAATGAATGCCTGGGTATTTATTCACTGATTCTAACAGTGAGCTTGCACTGTGCAAAATAGAGTTTATAAAAATTAACACTTCTACATCAGCCTTTTCATGTTTATTGATTGATTTCAGGCTTTGTATGATGCTAACCAGTACTAATTGATACCTGCAGCTGCTGTGGTTTTTTCAGTCAGTTCTTACTGGCTTGTGCAAAGAAAGAAGAATCCAATCTTGGCTGAGGGTGTGCTGCTTTCACACACCACACATCATGTTTGAACAAGGTGAAATTGCAGGTTAAATTGCATGGAGGTCCAGATACCCAAACAGACTGCAAAAAATTCCTCTGAGATGATGTTTTTAAATTTTCATATAGAACAAATGTCACCGTATAGCAATGTGGAAGATATAAAGGACTTCAGAGTTCAATAACAAATCCAGAGTTGTTATTTGAAACAAAAATGTAGCTCCTGAGAACAATCAGTTCAGTTTTCCAGCAGCAGTTACACTATGTGGTCATAACCATTTTTTCCCTTTTATACAGGAGTCTCCAGGTGCACATTTTTAATGTATCTGAGCACTTTCCAGTTAATGTTTTATATTTCTGCAGCTATTATTTTCTGGTGAAAGAAAACTAGTAAAGGTTCAGTCAAGAAAGGGAAAACAAAGGAAAAAGATCAATATTAACACTCTACAAATATTGACTTAGCAAAGTGACTTTGTTGTCTCTCTCCCACAGGAATTTATACTGAATGAGTGATTTATGCAAAAGAAAATACTGATAGAACATATTAGTTTAACTAAAAATCAATATTTTCAGGCTACAGCATATATTTAGAAAGTAATGCCCAACAAACTGAACATGCTCCCAGATCTGTTATTTATTTCCAATTACCTTTCATGTAAAGGTTTATGATACACAATCTTTCAGACTACTTAAGCATTTAAAGTTCTCACCAACCTAATAAATTATTAAACTTTAAATTTCTCAAGAAGTCATTAAAACGTTTTCTCCAACAGTGGTTTCATTTATAAAAAAACACACTTGGTTCTATTAAACCTTCACACCTGAAAAATTATTTTCAATAACTAGATGTCAGCAAAACCAACAGTATATAAAAATGTTAATAATAACACATATCAAGCTCTCAGTAGTTTATGGCTGCCCTTGACAAACTCTTAATAAAACATAAGAAGCCATTTTTCTCTGATTTTGAGCTTATTTAAAATGCAATAACATGTGTGCCAGGAGGAAAACAGCATAATTTCAGTGTGATACCTTCATTGTGTCGGGCTCAATTAGCTCTGTGCTCCTGTTGCTGCTGGAAGCCACACTGACAGCGGGACAAGCAGAAGCTTTGCCGCTTTGGGCTGATGAGGGTCTGGAAGGAGCTCTGCTGTCACCTACAAACACAGAGGTTTAGTTACAACTACATTATTGCAACCCCCTCCTAGTGCTGTTTATCACAAACCTTGTGTTTGCAAGCACAGGCAAACTGGGGCCCTTCATCACTGTTTTGTCAGAATGGTGTTTTGCATGGAATTGAAGCAACTGAAACCAGCACAAATTCCATGCAAATATTCCAGACATGGCACCTCTGCAGTCCGTTACCTGCGGTCTTTTTCCAGCTGGGGAAGGTTTTAAAGTACCTTTGTAACTCCAGGAAGAACACCGAAGTCCCCTATTGATTGTGCTCAAAGAGCAGCCTCAATAATTGAAACAAACACACAGTTTATTGATAAATGTTTAAGGTTTCATCTCTGATCTGCGAAGGGAATAAATAACTTGTCTGTGTTGCGACATCTGAGCATTCATTTTCTCTCTTCCCTCTGGGCTGTGTCACAAGAGAGCCAACAGAGTTCACCCCTAGGAATCTGAGAGCTTATTCTTCAAATTTGAGAATATATTCTCAGATATTTATGTGACTGTCACTGTAGAAATTACATGAATCAATAACATCCTCACTAATCAGAGAAAAATTCAACAAAAACTCAACTGCTCATGTACCCAGAGCTTCACCCCCAACAGAATGAAAACTCCCAATGTCAAATACAAACACCTTTTGGTAGTCTGTGGTCAGTTTTCTTGGAGATTCTGGGGGATGGTTTTGGCACTGGCAGTGTGATCCCTTCAGAGGAAGTTTCAGCTTGATTCCCAAACTGCTGCTGCCTCAACCTGCTGTCAACTTCCAGCCTCTCCCGGGCGGTCCTGCAGCTCTGCTCCCTGGTGGTCAGGTACAACTCACAAAACTGCACAGAAAGAAAGGGAATCTGCTAAGTCAAACATTCTTTCTCGTGGTTTTAAGGAGTAAAGTTAACATCAATAAGGAAAGGACAGGTCAGTAGATGTGATGCATTTTTTATTCAAGAACAATTTTAATTTTCCTGAATCAGAACAACCACTCAAGCAACACAGTGAAGTGGAGCCATTCAACACGGAGGTCCAAATACTGAATAAAAATTGTGACTTTCAACCCAACAGATGATTTATATTTCTTTCTAGAAATTTGAAGACAGAATCCATTGTTAAACATCATATTAGTTTTCCTCCAATGAAACTACACTTACGTACAAATCTTTGTGGGCTGTTTATCCAGTTCACAATTTAGTCACAGGCAATTTGGGACCCTGAGTAAGATCATCACTAGACACACAGAGGTGTTAATATTGTGTTTGAGAGAGTCAATAACACCAAGCCAGTAACACAACAAGAAGTATCTCTGTTTGCCATACCTTGCTGTAATCAAGTTTGCCACTGCAGTTAAAATCAGCCTGTTTAGTAATTGTGTTCACTTCATCCCAAGTCATTTTATCACCTCTCTACAACAAAAAAAAAACAAACTAATCATTCTTATACTCTAGGTTAGTTTTACTACCTCAATTCCAAAATTTCTACTAAAGATTGATAATTGAGGTTCTACTGCTACTTACTGTTGTAAGGATTTTATAGAGTTCATCATGTAAGATATATCCAGTTTTATCCGTGTCTATTTTTTCAAATGCTTCAAGCAGCTCAGTTTTTGTAACTGGCTTTTCTTGTTTTAAAATAGCACAAAAATCATCAAAATTCAGTGCAGTTGTTTGTGAAGTCCAATATTTATTAATGGTCTTCTGAGAGGGATTTCTTCCAGCCTGTTGAAGTACTGAACAATAAAACACAATATTAACTATATATTCAGCTGTCAGTAAAGGACTTTTCTCAAAACATCCTTGAATCACTTTCCATGTTCAGACCTTTTTTTTAAGCCAAATCACTCCAAGGGAAAAGTGGGTCTAAAGGAAGTTTTGGTTACAGTCTCAATCAAAATATCCACAAATTCAAAGACAAGTGTAAAATTCAGCCTACATCCTGTGTCTTAATATCAAGAGCACACTATTTGTAAACTTGCACACTTTTAGATCCTGTTTCTACTAAAATCTATAATGGTCTTTCCACTAAGTTTGCCAAAAACTGAAATCTAGTGTAGAATTTATCTGGAACAATATTTTATGTCACATCTACATAATCAAACGTATCAATTCAAATTACACAACATGAAAGGAAAAATGAAACCCCCAGATACATATTAAAGCCAACAGCCAATCCCACCCACGCAACCAGTGCCTTGGCTCTCACACCTGGCAATTCTTCAACATTAATTTGCTGGATCTAGTTTGCCTCTTCAAATTCTTTGCTCAAAACATCCTTTCCTCGGTTCTCAGTGTGATGAAGGTATGATGTTAAATTGAAATTAAACCCAAATGAACAGTCTGTGTGAATCCAGAGGGATGCCTCTATATCTTGCCATATAATCAAGTCTTTTAGGGAAGCACATGAGATCCTTCATCTCCACCTGGGCTGACATTTGATTTTGAGCCAGCTGAGCACTGCCCAGGCCTGTGCTGAGAACTGCCCAGGACCATCTGTGAAACGAGCTGGTGGCATCGTTACAATGCTTGGTGGGCAACTGTGTCACCATCAAAACAAACAAACGAAACCAAGCACCTTTGCTGCTAATCTGCAGCTGAATGCCAAGGACTAAATAAAGATTCCTGCCCTGTCACCTCTGCAGGCACAGCCAGGAGGACACAGCACAGTTTATATCTTTATCTGTGCCACGCTTGGGCACAGAGCAATTGTTTGGAGATCGCAGTGTCAAGGTCAGCCAAGGGAGGGCAGTTACTCCGTGTGGTTGGTTCTGTGGATAGCAGAGTTCCCTGGAATGTCAGTACAGCACAGTATTTGCTTATATTTAACAGATTATCCTTCAAATGTACAACTCTGTGCTTTCATATATCCAGGGAGATCAGCACTTCCATACCCTACCTGCCTCCCAAGTCTGTATTTGTGAAAATTCACCTTTTATTTATAATTCTTTCTGGATTGATTCTGCTAAATAACCTCAGTATTATTACAACTCACAGGAAGTGAAGCTACTATTTGTGAATAAGCAAAACTCCTAGAAATAAAGTGTCACGGGGCCAATCTTCAAGTGAATACTTTACAGTTTAGAATATCAGCCAAACATCACATAGAACGAGATGTCCAAACATTGGCATGTTTCAGAAATGCCAGAATTACAACGCAATATAATTCTGTAATTCTCAATGCTTACAAATGCTAAAACAAGTTCTTAAATACTTCTGAAAAGACTGGGAGCCTGAGCAACCAATTGCCCTCTCAAAGTTAACCTTGAAACCGAAATGTCCAAACACTTGCTATGGAGCCAAGTGGCACGTGGATAGAGATGAAAGCCAAAGCATATATTAAAGAGATGACACTTGTTCACACCACCCCATCTTAAAATCCAGATTATCCTAAACTATCATTAGGATGTTATAAAGGCACTTTTATTACAGCTGAGGAAGGCTGGAGAGCACTAAGTCACATGCTGGAAGAATGTGCCTGCTGCTGGGTAGGATTTCATGTACTGCTGCAGGGAGAGAAGCTCCAACCAGTGTAACACAGAGGTACAGTCAGATTCTACCAACATCTTCATTTAGTGCAGCTGAAGCAGTCAGAGATTTCTTTCCTGTTGTACAGCTGACAGGAACTACTTCAACACAAATAGAGTCTGGATTAAAAGATGAAAACTTTTTATTTTATTCTATGGAAGCATTCTAACTCAGTAAGAGTTGAAATACAGAGTAAGAATTCCTATGGAATAGCAGTTATGGTGATTTTCTGTGCCAGGGCAATTGCCCAACCTAAACCAAACTGAGAGTACTCATGCTGGTGATTTACAGAGAAAAAGCTCTGTCCGACATTCCCACTTCCATGAGTTGTCCAACACCCAGCAACAAAGACTAAGGATTTGAGGAAAATGAAAAACTTTGAAAAATCACTATGTGATATAACAGGAAAATGTCTGCAAAGACACTTAAATCTGAACCTTATCCAAAACTCCTGTGAATCCCTTAAAACAATTACTGAGCCTGTGCACTGGGATACTCTCAGTGCTGAACTGCTTGTACAGCACCCACAGTCCCCTCACACACAAGTACAGGGAAAAGGATCAAATCATTACCCAGGCTGAGCTGTTCTCTTGATTTGATGTTTTCTAAGCTGCTTTTCAGAACAGTCAGGTAAGCTGCTCTGCAGTTCATGTAGAAGTTTGCTTCTTCTGTATGCTGGGACTTCTTCCCGTGGGAATTTTCCGAGTGTGTGGCTTTCTGAATGGAGAGGGAAGTATTATTCCTGGGACTGCTGGCCATCCTGGGAAGGATACATTTACAGTTAGAATTTGTTACCATTTCCCTGCTTAATGATGGCTCTGTTTGTCTTATGAAACACACACCAATTATCCTAACATTTAGGTCATATCCTTCCCATTCCCTAAATCTGGGATGGGAATAACCACCTACACTTGTAGGTAGTACCATGAGATCCACAAAAGAAACAGCTTGAGCTCTACTTATTGCTCACAATTTATTCTTCATTGGCACTAAAAAAGTTTCACTTTATGGTATTTTATTTTAATTTCAGACATTTGCCATCACAATTATTATGTAGTATATACTACAAATATTATATAGTCATGTTTATTTAAAGCATAAAAACACATTTTCACATTATCTGTGAAACAAGACACTGATATCCATGGTTTCTCTTTTTGCAGCTGTAACTCAATAAAACATATGGATAATAGTAAAACTGGTCAAAATTGTCACCCTTAGTCTTTCAAATATGCCCAGTCAAGCACACAATTCTACTCCTAAGAGTTATCTAAATAATAAAAACAGATGTGCTTAAAACTTGAAAAATAAATATGCATAAAACTTTGAGCAACTTAGACCATATAATTGTAAACGAATGGAAAAAACCCCATAAAACTCTTTTTTTTCTCAATCATTAAAACAATTCCAAGCAGTAACTGATGCTGTTTGTTCACCAATGGCCAGTAAACTGTAACAGCAGCCTCCTGCTTTTTCCAAGGGTGATTAAGGTTTTTAGAAGGCCACCACAGAGGGCCACTAAATCCTGCTGTGCTGTTGCTCTAACAGCCCCTCATATTATTTTACCCAATGTTGACTTCAGAAAATATATTCCAGTATAATAAATGGAATATCCCAAGTTCAGCAACAAGACAACGGCATCAGAGGGTCCCCTCCAGGACTCATTGGATTTTTACTCGGGAGGCCTAAATTACTTGCACCTTGGTGAGTTATACAGGTCTTTTACACTTGGGAAAGGAAGATAATAATCTCTTCTCATGGATGAAGTACCCTATTTGTAATACCCAGCCTGCCTGCCTGACACTTTAATATTACACAGGCACTAGAAAGACCCCACAGGGACCCCCTGCCACAGTCTGGCTCCTGCAAACGGGTATCACTGTAATAAAGCACCAGTGTTACACACACAAAATGGAACTGGGGGGAAAGTCAAGGAGGAAAAGAAGAATAAATGTTAATTTTCCAGTAACCAGTTTGTAAAATGTGAACTCTCGTTTGTGCTCCTTGGACTTCCCATTGCTGAGATATTTCTTGTGTGGGCCACAGTTCCCATTGAGGGAAATCCAGGGAGCAGTGGTTCAGTGACAGCACTGCCAGCAGCCCAATGGCTCAGGCTGGGACATTTTTACTGGATAACTGACACTTTAGACAAAATAGATGGAAGGGAGCAATCCAGGCTGGGTTTTTAACCTGGAGAGAGTAGGTTTAGGTGGGATATTGGGATGAAATTGTTCCTCGTGAGGGTGGTGAGGCCCTGGCACAGGTTGCCCAGAGAAGCTGTGGCTGCCCCATCCCTGGAAGTGTCCAAGGCCAG
>JAWWES010000006.1:2133825-2145498 GCA_035583135.1 Lophotriccus pileatus
CGTTCCTTGGACACCTCCAGGGATGGGGACTCCACCACCTCCCTGGGCAGCCCCTTCCAATGCCTGACCACCCTTTCTGTGAAGAAATTATTCCAAATGTCCAAAGTCAGACCACTCACGACAACACTGACCTTCAGGACCGAGGCTCATCCATAGAGCACACCCATCCGCACAGGGAAGCTTCACCCTGCTCCGGCCTCGCCCACCTGAAACGAGGAAACTTTTACCTCATGGATCTTCTCACCTCCCTCACCGGTGGGCGCAGCCCCTTTCAAGGACTAAATTTACCACCCACCGTAGAAAACATCAGCGCGTCTGAAGGGGAACAACAACCCTCCCTTCCCTCCGCCCCCCAGGCGGCCTCTGAAGGCACTCCTGAGGTGCATTTGGCCGCCCCGAACCTCCCGCCCGAAGCTCCCCGGCCCGGCTCGTACCGCGCACGGCGGGGCCCGACGAGCCCGGCCCGGCCCAGCCTGTGCCCCGCCGCCCTGAGGGTTCCCCCGCCCCGGCCGGCCCGGCCCGCCCTCAGCGCCGTTTCCAGCCGGCGGCGTTTGGCGGGAGCACGGCGGGAGCTGCGAGGAGGCGGCGGGATCGGCGGCGGGATGTCGTGGGTATCGAGGGGCGAGCGGAGCCTTGCTGCTCCCCTTTCCTCCCTTCTCCCTCTGCTTCCCTTTCCTTCTCGCTTCCTCTTCTTCCCTCTCCCCTTTCGCTCCGCTCCCCTCACAGCGGCGGGGCGGCTCCCGAGCCCCTTCCCTGAGGGAAAAGCTGCGCCGAGGGTCGTCCCGGAGAGGGGAGGAGCGGCCCGGGAGAGGGCGGGGTTTGTTTCCAGCGGAAAACAGGGACCGGGAAATGCTTTGGATGGTGGTTCCCCCGGCGGGGCTGGGTGGGTGATGCTGCTGTGGGTGATACTCTCTGTGTTCTGTATTTCTGAAGAGGGCCGGGGGTGACTCCTTCCAGTGGTGCCCAGCGACAGGACAAGGAGCAATGGCCTTAAACTAAAGCACAGAGAGTTTCACCTCAGCACGAGGAAGAACTTCACACTGCGGGTGGCAGAGCACAGAACAGCTGCCCAGGCAGGGCGTGGAGTTTCCCTCCCTGTAGACATTCCAAACCCACCTGGGCTCGTTCCTGTGTCACCTGCTCCAGGTGACCCTGCCCTGGCAGGGGGCTGGACTGAACGATCTCCAGAGGTCCCTTCCTATCCCAGCTATTCTGTGATTCCGTATCTCTGCACACCCAATGGATAACACATGTGGCCTTGAGTGGGAGTGTGTGGGAGAGGAGCAGGAGAAAGGATCACAGGATGGGTCAGGTTGGAATGGACCACAGAGGGTCATCTGGTCCAACAGATGCTCCAGTAGAGTCATCCCAGATCACACAGCACAGGATTGCGTCCAGACAGTTCTGGAATATCCCCAGTGATGGAGACTCCACACCTTCTCTGGGCAATCCCAGTGCTTGGTCACTGCACAAGAAAGAGGTTTTTCCACATATTCAAATGGAATTTCCCGGACATCAGTTTCTGTCCTTTGCCTCTTGTCCCATTGCTGGGCACCCCCAAGCAGAGCCTGGTCCATCCTCTGACCCCTCCCTTGAAGAGACTGGCAAAAAGCAGGTTTTAATATGGATTTATGAAAGGGTGACTTTAAGAGAGTTCAGTGGCAAGGTTCACCCTATTACTACATAGGTGAAACATACACAGGAAAATAGGATCAGGATTCATTTAGGATGATTTACACGAAGACTGGGGATGCAGAAGGCTCAGGAGTGCAAAGGATTTGGATACAAAAGATCCGGGTGCAAAAGGTGTTGCCAACTTCAACGGCAGGAAAGTGAGGCCATAAGATCCATGATGCCTCTATACAGGCTTGGGATACTATCCCAGTTTATAACTCCTTATGAATTTCAAAGGTAAATGTTAGAGCTACCAGAGGTTCCAACCTCTGCCAGTTCTGACCATGGAATCTGTAGCAGTCATGGCAGGATACAAAGGAAATACAAAGGAAACTTGACAATACACAAACTGTGATTTGTTTGTTTGTTTGTTTAAGTGGGTTTCTCACTGGTCATACACTGACTTTCACCACTATTTAAGCTGAACATAGGAAATTATAGGATTTTTTTCTGCTTTTCCAATTGAAAAGACATTTTCACTGGCACGTTTGAAGATGGAGCAATATGTAAATACCAGAGAGGTGCTTTCTTTTTTCTCCAGTAAAAGCAGAACCTTAAGAGGAAGCGAACTGAACTGGCCTCAAAATGCACTACCATGCCCTCTAGGGCATTCTTAATGAAATAATGTGATCAAATCCCTGATTCTCTATGGGTTGTTGTGCATTAACCTTGGACATGGCTGTTGCTGTTGCATTCATTCACAAATTATAAAGGAGAGGAAGTGAAGTTCTTTAACCTGACAAATATTATGGGCAAAATAATCATTGCAGGTTGGACAGCTGGCTGGAAACACGTGCCATCATACTCTGCATGGTCAAGAAAATAAACTAAGTTGTCAGGCTACAATTCAAGGGCAGAAAACTCAGACTGAGTTGTTAAATACTGTCACCACATCTACCTCATCTTTCCATCTCCTTTCCTTGTTCACAGCCTGACATTTGGTTCTGCACTGGAGCCAAAGTGAGGCTTTTCCATCTGTATAAAAAGGATAAACCAAACTAAAATTGCCAATCTTCGTGTTGTTCCCTAAAATACTTCAGGAATTTTGTTTGCATGTGTTGGTTGTTCATCTTTTGGAAGATCGGAGGGAAGACAGTTTGGACAGGAGGGTTTTCATGTTGGGTGTGGGGATGAATTTTGCTTTGGGGTCCAGGGCAGGGAGCACAGATTTTAAATTATTTTGATGTAACTTCTCACATTATGGCTTTGGAAAGAAAAACATTAAAAACACATCCCCAAGCAAACGAGGCTGCCATGTAGGATGGATTGGGAAACAAAAGGAGAGGTTGACTAAAGCTAAAATTGTGTCTTCCAATGTAATATTCCAGCTCTTTCCAATGTCGAAGTACTTAGAATGAGGCTCCATCTTTGCCCCCATAATTTGGGGAGTTTGCAGGGGTTTTGGAGGCCAGCAGAGAGAAATTTGAGCTGCTCTGTTCCTGTCCACAATATTTGACAGACTCCAAAGAACATACCTTTGATCAGTCCACAGCTTTCCCCCCAAGAAATTGTAATTTAATGGGATTTTCATTTAGTTTCTCATTTCTCTTCATCCTACAGCTGTGCTGAGCCCAGATCCTGCTTTTTACTTTGGCTGTCGGTCATAAAAACTTCCATCACCACATGCCTTGGTCCAACATGCAAATGCACTGGCCCGCAGAGCATCCTCTCTATTAATAAATAGGATATTTCCCTGCTGCCACGGGCTGGAAGGTGGAATGGAGTCAGGATTCCTTCAATATGGGTTTCTCTTTAAAAAAGAAATACACTGTAAAGAATTCCATCAAACTGTTACAGCTTTCACTGCCCCTTGGCCAGAATTTCACAGGCTTTTTTAATTTTAATGTTACCTATTCATTTGGCTTTTTTTAAGACAGGACATTCTCTTCCCCTTTGTGTAATGGAGGTGGTTGTAAAACAGTTTTCATGTAAGACCCTTGCCTGGGTTACATGTCGAAGATGTGCTTCCATTTCTATTGTCTTTAATTTACAGCAGCATAAATTTAGAGGGGGTATGTTTGGAATGAGGTCATCTTAATTCCTTACAAGGCAAAACGTTCTTTTCCAAGATGAAAACGGAACCAAGTGCTTGAAATATGATGTACATTGCAAATCCTGTTTAATTCAGTATAATATATACATTTCTTGGGGACTGTTCTTACACGAATTTTTTTTGTTCCTTGTTGTTTTATGCCGTGGTTTAGACCAAGATTTAGGAACGTGCTTAAAAACTTTCGGTTGTCTGTGGGAAAAATAGTCTTAATTTATGTTGACCTTTCTTTCCTTGGAGCATTTAGCCTGCATTCAATAAAATTTTGATGACTGCTCTTTAGCAGACAGCTGTACCATATAAAGTATTATAAATATTCAGCTTTCCCCTTCCAGTGTTGCCATTAACAGCTGGGCATCCAGTTCAGCAGAGCAGATTTTGCAGAGAGAGCTTGGCATGTTCCTGAATCAGGAGAAGGAAGAAGGGAAGCAAAGAGTTTCTTATGGTTTGGGGACCTGTAAAGACATAGAGCATCTGTTCCCCTGTTAAGTCATAGTCTGGCAGCACTGAATCATGTTAAGAGCTAAAATGATGGGAAAAACTACTTTTTTCACCTTGGCTGTACCTGTGTTTTAAGTGGCTTTGTGCATTATTTCAGCTAATGGCAAAATCCTTTCAACCCTTTGCTCACAAGGTATGTAAAAGAAAAGGCTTTTGTGGGTTTTTTGGTGTTTTTGTCTGGGGAAAAAGCAAATATTCAGTGTGATTTCGCTTCAGTGTCTTGATTTTTATCTCTGGTATAAAATGGAGAATGAGGTTTTCTTCTGCAAACACTTTATCCTTCTAAACAAAGAATGTTCTTGGTACACAGTATTTTAATCAGTTAATAGATTTGCTTTGGATGACATTTGTTTGCTTGTGTAAATGTGAAGCACAACACAGGAAACTGACTTTAAAAATACCAATTATAGATGTAACTAAAAGAAATCTTTGTGTCTAGATGACCATAAAACTTGCCTGTATTTTTCTCTTGCAGAGTTAAGAGAGCATTAAAGTTGGACACTGTCAAAAAAGATGATGTAAGTATTTTTTGGTGTGTGGAACCATCTGTTTATATATATTTATATTTGTATATGTGTGCTTGTATAGATGTGTATATATATTTATATTTGTACGTATCTGTGTGCGAAAATTGTGTGTGTATGAACGTGCTGTTTCATTAGAGCTGCATTTATATTGTTACAGATTGGCTGTTGTCTGGGAAAATCCTGAGGCACAAAATTACTGCTGACAAATATTATAGTATAAAATTGATAGTATTTCATTTGTCACAGAACTGCCCGGTGTTAAGTAATGTACATCTGCATGAATCACTTGAAAAATATGCACATTGTTATTGCCATCACTATTTACCCAAGAGCTGAATGAGTTAAGATCCTTGGTGAAATAATTTATTAAAAATTAGCTCCATTATCCTGGGGAGCGAATGCTCTGCCCTGTAATTGTATGTGGAACAATATGGAATTATGGCAGTGCTGGAATCTGCATATCACAAACTGCAAAATTGAAATGAAAACATTAAAGGCATTTTCGTGTCGGGGCTGTAATTACCTCCCTCAGCTAATCTGGCAGAATGAAACAATAAAGTACAAACACCACCATAAATTTCACCGCAGTTATCACAATGCAAATAAAATTGTACTGGTGCTGTTATTTTTTGTAAAGGCAGCTCCAGCATCCTCCCAGCCCCACCATGGTGGCACATATGTCAGTTTATTATCTCTCCTACCACAGTGGGTGTTGCTGTAGAGGATTTTGGGAGGATGGCAGGCTTTAAAGGAAGGAAAATTTGGGAGAAGTGCAGGGAGAAATAACTGATCAGCAAACGAGCTCCCAGGAAATCTCCACCTCTGTGTTGTTGTGAAGAGGTTTGCTCCTATGCAGCACATATTTGGAGGCCTTGCTGGTGTTCAGCAAGGTAGAAATTCACAATTTAAAAAATTTTTCTAGATATTTTTTTTTAATTTAAACAAAGGTGGCAAAATACCTCAGTGGCACTAAAAAAAATCATTAGCAATTTAATTAGCAGCTTAGTGTACCATTACCCAACTTGTTCTGCTCACAGTGCAGCTGTGACTGTCATTTTGCATCTGTTTCTTGGGCTGTGGTTACATTTTGGTAGGTGAGTGGTCCAGCTGAAATTCCATGGAATTCTTTTTCTGTCTCAAAGCAGAGGAGCTAAAAGGAGTTATTTGATGGTTACCTGTATTCGGGTTCTTGGGCAGCAAAAAGCTTAACAAAGGCCCACCTGAGTGATCCAAACTTTCCGTGGGAGCTCAGTGATGTGGCTTTACACTGATTTTTAGTTCATACACTGCCTCTAATGACATGTCAGAGATTTAAAGTGTGCCAGAATTAAATAACTTCAGAGAAGGTAGGAAGGAACATAAAGTAGCAAACACACTTTATTTGACTGAAGTATCTGTTTCATCTTTGCTGTTTCTATAGCTCATTCCCTAGTTTTCAGGAGTCCCTCATTCCACCTCCTGACCAAAATAGCTATGAACTGAAGATCAGAAATGAGTATTTTTAGATTTTGGGATGTTTGCATGATAAATTAAGAAGTGTGCTGATAGACAAGAGTATAAATGGCTGATGAGAAATTATTTGGGGTATTTGAGATTAAAACAAGACAGAGGTAAGTGGGCAGCAAATTAAACATTTTAAAATATGGTGTAAGTCATATTGCTGATGATCAATACCAGTACTGCCATTGACACATTGAAATCCTAAGCCAGACACAAAATTTGGGGTTTAAGGACTTACTTTGCATTTTTAAAATGATTTTTGTGTAGAAAATCATTAAGAATAACTATCTTTTGATACAATTAAAATCTAAAAATAGTTGCTTATAGTTCTTACGTGTCCTAAATTCTCAATACTGTAGGAAAAATAATACCAGGTCTAGGCTGCTTTAAAAAAACCCAAACCAGCCAACCAGGTGATACCTAAATCTCTGGAAAACACAGATTTTTTCATTATGGAAAAAGGAGCTTTAATTTTTTTAGAGTAAAATGAATATTTACGAGGAGGGGGAGTGATGGAACAGCTTGGTGGGCACAAGGTCAACCCACCACAACATACAACATGGGCTTCCAATTTCTGGCAGTACAGAAAGTTAGGAATTACTGAGGAGAACCTCTTGCCAGATGGTAAATGTTCAGAGAGGTTTTATCAATATTAACTGAGATTCTTTTTTGTATTTTGCTACCTTTCAGCCATCTGACATAACACCTCAGAAGGTCAAAAAGAAGAATCTGAATTCTTACTCCCCAACAACAGGAACATGCCAGATGAGTCCCTTTTCATCCCCTGTGACCCACAAGGAACAAAATCCCCCAGCAAAAGGTTAGTTGAACATTCCCTCTTTCTTAATACAACATTTTCATGATTACTGGCTTGATTTAGTAACTTGTCTCTCATGTGCTATGTTTGTTTCCTTTTTCAGCTTAAAAATTTTTAATCTCTTTTGGAAAAGCTGATGTTGCCTTTTAAAGCTTGGATCTTTTCGGCATAAATCTCAGGGGTGTTTATGAAACAACTTGTTTCTGAGACAAGTTTTGCTTTCTGTAGCTTAGTATTAAAAATGTTTGGCTTTGACTCAGTAAAAAAAACTCCACACTGGCATTTTTTGTCAATAATTCCATCAGTTCCCCTGGTTTGGCATGTTAGCAAAGTCCTTTTTTATTTTGTGTATTTTTTGACAATTATTGTTCATGGCAAGGCACTTCAAGGCGATTTTAATGAACATGACACTGAATGTCATTAGCTCTCAGAAAATACAGAATTACTTTTATAACTATATTATTTCCAGTTCCCTTTAGGACTTGCATGCACTCAGTTACTCAGTCACAGCGCTCAGGAAGTGGATTCTCAGTGGCCTGACCTGCTTTTGTGGCGCTGTAGGTTGTGGGGGTGATCTCCTGAAGTGTCAAGGAACCACAGGGAAGGAGTGATTGTGTGTCTCAACCAGTCATGGACACCTCATTTATTGAAAGGACCTGTATTTTAGAGCAGTCTTGCTCTCACAGAGCTGAAGATACAGCAGCTGATATGTGTTTTATTTTGTGGCCTTTTAGGGACTGTGTTGGGATTGGCAATGCCAGGCCTGGATTATGTACTCCCAGGTCTGGGATGGAGGGAGTAATCCTCTGTCTTTGTCACAGGGCCTGCCCTGTCTTGTGAGCAATTCCTCCTCTCAAAATAAGGGGCTTCTTGATTCCTAAAAAAATGGTTATTTGGCATGGGGGGCATATCCACACTCCCACTTCCCTCACATCCCAAAATCCTCAGAGGCATTTAGTCAGCCCTTTGGGTACTGACCCCTGCATTCTTAAACGACTCTAAACAGTTTCTCCTTGGGACTGTTTTCCTCTTCAACAGAGGTGCATTAAAGCTGTCAAGTGTTTCCACAAATACTCCTGGTTATGTGTTGAATTTTCTCCTTGGAATCCAAACCCTCTGGCTTCCAACTTTCTTCTTGCTGTAAGAAGTAACTCTTCAGTGAGCAGCTTCCTGTCTCTGTTTGTTAGGGAACTGATGTCCTTGGATCTAAATTTATCTACTCCCTTTTCCTACAGAGAGAAAGGTATTTCCAAAGACTTCCCAGGTCAGATTTCTCTGTCAGTCTCTGCTTTCATCAGCAGAAAGGAAATTTTGGGTATGAGTGCTTTAACTTCTGTATCAAGGTTTGGTGGTACTTGGTGTTAATATGAATCTCTTCAGCCTGTGCAAAGAAACCTTTCCACGAGAAGAGTTGCCAGTAGTTGTTCTCCTCACCTTTGCAAAAGCTTTTAAAATGGTATATAATGACAGCAGTTAAAACTGAAAATTTGTAGCTCTTTAGATATGTTCTCTTGAATATCCCTGCATTGGTAATTACCTGCTTTAATGAACTCTTAATTTTCACGGCAGCACACAAATGTTTAATTTACTACAACTTTCAAAACTTTCCCAACCTCTCTGCACTTGAATGACATGCCTTATCTCTCAGGTGAAAGTAGAAAGGGGGCAAAATGTCTTGAATTAAAATGTATATTAGGATGTCAGTGGGAAAGGTGAACGTGTATTTCCATCCTGATATTAAGGATGGACATAGGGGAACATTCCTTTTGCCTATAAAAAGCCTGATCACATGAGCAGAGCTGACATTTAGATGGATAATTACTCAGTAATGTAGCACTAAGCAGCTCTCTTTTTCCTGTGTTCATATGGCTACAAAGTGGTGTTATATAATTATTAAATCACAGGTTTCAGGGTGTCCTTTTAAACCCACAGTTTCTGTTCTCCTTCTGAAAAAAACACTTTTATTTTAGGAGCTGTGGTGCTTTAATGGATTCTGGATATCACCTTTGAGGTGTTACACTATAATCAATATTCTATTTTTCTGTGACCAAGAGCTATAAGAAAACAACAGAACAAAAATGATTACAAAATTAAGTTCAAGTTCCATTGACTACTTAAATTCAAAATTAAATCTTTAGGAGTCTTAACCTTCAGCTACTGTATTGGAATAGCTTAAACTTGTACAGCACTTTGTCATTCTGAGATATTTCTAAATGTTTTACAAAATATTAAAATTAAAAGTTAATTCATCCCTGAGTGCTGATACTTGTGTGTAATAATTTAGATTTAATAAGAAATCAAAGTGTTTAATTCTTAATGTGGCCTCCCTTTTTCAGTCTGTTGTCAGGAAGCAGGTTTATTAGAGAGAGATGTGAAAAGCACATCATTCCACAGGGTGGGATCTGGGATTCCCAGAATTATCCCAACTTCCAGTTATTAATACTCTAATCCCAAGGTTTCCAGGAATATAAATGTAAAGTGAGTTGATGAGAGCTCAAATTACAAAAGTGTGAACTGCAGTGAATTCAGTGTGGCTCATTCCAGGGGATCTGTCCTGCTTTCCACGTGAGTTTGGGGTTTTTTTCTCTTCCTAAGAGATCATTCTAAAATCAAGGTTCACAGTAACACCTTCTTCACGTGCTTCAAATAGAAAATAACTCATCTTTATTGTTTCTTTTCTTCCTTTTGAACTCCAAGGATGTGAGAGAGAGCAGAGCAATTCCAGCTCTGGATTATCCAGGAGAGGGCAGTCTCCAACAGAGCAGGACAGGTGAGTGCATCAGCTGTGTTCACTTTGTCATGGGGGCAGTGATTTTTATTTAGTATTTCACACGGAATTCAATTAATATCCATTATTTTTAATGCTTCTGATTGCACAGGATCAGATATTCGAAGGCACTGAATGGTTATAAGTGTAAATTCACACAAAATCTTCTACAATTCTAGTGTTTTCTGCCACAACCTTATTTTAAGGTATAAATTCCCTGACATTAATGAACTTTGGGCAATTCCCAGTTAGTAAAGCACTTCAATAAATGTTTCAGGTGAGGTTTTTTTGGTGGTTCAGTAAATCCCTTGGTCATCTCATTTCCGGGTGACAGAACCCTCAACTAAAGGACAATTGGAGCAGAGTCTTCATTGACATGTAAATGTTTGCCTTCAGTATTTCAGTGTATTTTTAAAAGCTTTGCAGAAGACCAGGAGATAATGACCTACCACTGAAAACATTTATAAACCAACACCTACACTTGATATTTATGTGAACTTCCAGACACTTGATTTTTACAGGTGGAAAATGTATTTCTGCTATTATTATTTTCTTTTCCCATATGGAAATGTAGTTTCCATACTGTAGCTCTGTTCCTAAATTTGAGGGGTTTTATAAGGATAATTCTCTCTTCTAGGAAAGGAAACAGTAAATAGATTATTGGATTTGCATCTTTAAATGGTTCAAAGAGAAAATCCCCTCAAACTGTCATGGCAGGCATTTTTTTAATGTGCAAATCCTGAAGAAAATCCTCTGATATTGCTGGACCTGAGTTCCTATCCTTAAAGTTGGATATAAGGATTTTTGGTGGTTGGGATATGAATCCCAATCAAAGGCAGGTTGATTTTGGTGCTACAGGACACTGAGCTGGATCCATCCTGATTTTGTGGGAAAGAAACTCTGGGAAACACTGCAAACATGGAATTTCAGTGAGTGGTCATGAGAGTAACTGGAATTGTTTTACCTTTTTCTGGATTCAGGTTCCTGAAGCTGCAGTCCCAAGTGAAAAGTTCATTGGTCAGAATTCTGAAAATAAGAGCAAATCTCACAAGCCTCCAGGTCTGCTTTACACTGATTTATTTTTTTATCTGCTTACGATGCAGGATTAGAAATCAAAATTAAAATTTTACAAGCAGCATTTACATTTTAGGGAAGCAAATACAAGACTTGAGGCCAGGCAGGTTTGACTTGGAAATCCAGAAAATGAAAAAACACTCAGAACTTAGAATGATTTTTTAAACTAGAAGAGTTGTTTTTTCAAGTTCACCATTTTTAATTTGTGTCACTCCTTGTTTTGTTCACAAATAAAAACATATATTGTTCTCAACTGTTATTTGTAACTTGAAATATGAATTGTTACTGCATAGATTTTTGTGTCCTTAAAGATGAAACATCCCTTTGTGATGAAGTGATTGTACTATTTAATTTACCACTGATGTGTCATCATTTAATAGTTTGTTTAATACACGTTAAAATGCAAATCACTCTTCTATTTTGTGCCCATTTTGTTTCATTTTGAATAAATGTAGCAGAAGGTTCACTGCTGTATATCAATAGCTGAAAAATAATCCAGTGCACTCAGAGTACTGCAGTGATTTATTGTATGTGATCTGACAAGGTTTTATTTACCAAAAAACAAAGGCTGATACTAATTTAAACTATTTATTTATGTTAGAATTTATTTGAAATATTTTAATTGAAATGTTTTGTTCATTAGCAATTTCCAAAAAGTTCGTTCTTTTGGGTGTTTTTGATAAGTTGTAGGCAACTAGTAGATAGTTTGGGAATGGGCTTTACCAGTGTCTTTAATGGCTGTTTTCCAGGCTTTGGAGGGCAG
>JAWWES010000006.1:2145598-2244677 GCA_035583135.1 Lophotriccus pileatus
GTAGGCAACTAGTAGATAGTTTGGGAATGGGCTTTACCAGTGTCTTTAATGGCTGTTTTCCAGGCTTTGGAGGGCAGCAGAGAGCTGGAAAATATCCTCGGTGTCTCAGACTCCTCTGGAGCCCTGCGTGCTGAAGTGCAGAAAACCCAAACACTGCGTAAGGAGGGTTTGCAATCTATTTATGCCCTTTCTATCCATTGAACGAGGGTCACTCCCGAGGGTTCCCCCTGTTGTAATGGACTGTCACATCCCGGGACTCTGTTTTGGTCAAGAAAAACGTCACTTTAAGTGTCCTCTGCATCCAACAGGGACATAAAAGCCAGGCAGCGCCACGTCCTGCTTTTCCAGCTCAATGGGGAGGGAAAACTTGGAAGAGCAACACCTTTTCTCATGTAAATAGTTAGATACTTAGTGGGTGCTTAGCTGGGAATTAGGATAAACGTTTGCACTTGGATTGCTTTGCCTTTCTTCTCTCCTTCCGAGGAAGTTGGTTTGTTTGTTTGCCTGGCAGGAGGATTAGGCTGAATATAAATTTTCAGGCTTTAAAAATCGCTATTCATGTGTCTTTAAATGATGGACATTCCAGATGCTTACTGTGCTGGGATAAGGGCACTTTCCACATGGCACATCAGTCATACTTTCCCAAAGGAACACAGAAACCTGAAGCTTTTCACTTACATGTCTCCATTTCTGGAAAACCCTTTATCCTTCCTCCAAGTCAGAGGTTCTGAAGTTCATTCCTCCTGGTCTTCCCAACCAGAAGGGGAAATAGTCTAATGAAAAAAACCACATGGATATTTTCAGGAAAAAAAAAGAGATATTGGCTTCCAGGGATAAGGAATCAGGGTGTCCTTTTCCGGGTCATTTCCATTGTTCTCGGAGACTTCCCATGCCAACCTCCTACAGTTTCCAGCTGAGCAGGGAGTATGAGTGATACCTGGACACAGCCAGTCCCTGTGTCCCCTCTGCAGACAAACATGCAAAGGTGATAAATCATTTCTTAGCTGGCAGCAAAAGTGGTGTTTTGCCCACAGACATCACTCTGTGACCTGCCGGGTTGCTCTGCTTTCTGCCAGGTGTAAAACCACTGGAACCAGCTGTAGGGAAGCAAAACTTGGAACTGCTCAGTTCACAGTTGGAAGCAGGTGGACAGCAAAGCCACAGGTGCTAGAGAATTTTTCTTCCCAGAGCACTGGAATTAATGCACACAATTCCAGCAGCTGCTGTTGTTTAAATTACCATTTCTTTCCTGACTTGTATTCCAAACCTTTTCCTTTTGCATGTGTATACACTGCACTGTTCCCACTGTAATGCCAGAGCCTGTCTTATAGAGATGGAAGTTCCCTGGAAATAGTCTGTGTTCCCATTCCCTTCTCTGGATAGGACAGTCCAACAGCCCAGAGGACAGCTCAGACCTACTGCTGACATTCCCTGTCATGTCCACTCTTTCTGTCAGCTCCTTGGGAAGGAATCCTCTTTTCCCCCATCTCTGAATTAGGAACAAAGCACCGTGTCAGGAAAGAATGGGAACAAAATGTGGTATGAGGCTGAAAGCACTGAAAGCTTGTCAAAATTATCTGAATTTTGAAAACTTTTTGTTAATTTTTTAAAGCACAATTACACAGGTAAGGGCTCTTTACCTTGAAATGCATTGAAAGTGAAGAAGGCAGCAGAGGGATCATTTCCTTTGAAATCTCTGATTTGGGGTTTATTTCTTCACTAGTGACTCAAGCAGAAGAGCTGAAGCTGTTGAAAGCAAACCATGGAAAACTCCCTGTCCCAGGTGAGAAACTCTGTGTAACTCCTGTGTCACACGTGTTTGGATTCCTTTTGGTTGATTCCTTCTTAGCTCTTTCCCCTTGCAGTAAGTTGGGTAACTGAAAATAGAGCCAAACCAGAATTAAAAGCAGTGATGGCATCTCTGCTGCTTCTTTTGTTTGGATCTGCTCAGGCCTGAATTCCCTCTCTTAAAAGAAAGCAAATTGCTTTAACTTAGGCTTCCTGGGTTCCAGCAGATTATCTCCAAATGTAAAGAAGTGCCAACCCTTTGGAAGGAATTTGGCTCATTTGTGCAGTCTGCTCTTTCTGATTTACAGCTCCCTGTGTTCTCCTGTTCCAATGATCCCAGTGATGGGAATGCCATGGGCCAGTGCAGCTTTAAACTCTCACTGCCTCCTTTGTGCTCTGCTCTTTAATACACATTTCTAGTTCCGTCTTTGCTCTAAAAACCAGCCCCTAATGCCAAATACACCCCCAGTCTTGTTAAAGGAGAAATACTTTATGAAAGTGGGGTGGAAAATAGAATTCTGAGTTTAAGTTGACCAATTCTGATGTAGTTTCAGTGTCAGTTTTGCTTTAACAAAGAATAAATTCAGTTTTGCAGTCTTGAAAATGGAGTTGTAGGAAAGGCAGAGAAGTGTGTGATCAAAGGAAAGCATTTGGAGATGTTTTCCTTCGCCTTTTAGTTTTGGATGTGGTTTTTTCAGAATTATTTTTAATTAGTTATGGCAAGGCTGAAAACTTATGACTATTCAGTGGGTTGGTACCCAGGGAATGTCACATTGTCATCACATGGTAAGGCATGAAATTTATTTACTTTACATAAACAACCTCCTCTTAAAACAACTCCATCCAGAACATTCCTAGCTCAATGGGCAGCCTTGTGTGGAGCTCAGTTTATCATTTTGGGTGACCAGCAGGAAAAAAGGGCAGCATTGTCTGGCCATGACTGGAATTTACAGTAAACAAAATGTTTTGGAATAGAAAGTAAGCAAATTGTAAAACAACTGCCAAGAGATGAAATGGAGTCGGTGTGTCCCGGTCCCAACCATGCCCTGTGTGTGCTGGGAACGGCTCTGTAGGTTGGACTGTGCATATTTCAAAGGAAAGTTTAATAAATTGGGAGATTCCAGGAGTGAAGGTAAGGTTCCAAACAGGAAAGCTACTTTGGTTGGTTGTTACAAGCTACACTAATACTTTGCTTCCCAAAACCAGTGATATAAATCAAATCCGTGCCTCCATGTGCTGTCCATGTGGGAAACAAGGCAGTGTTAGAGCAGTGTTGGGGAAAACTGTTTTCAGGCCACAGTGAAATCCAAAAGCTTTCTTTCCAAGGTTTTGTTCATCCTGCCCAGCTCAGGGGGAAATAGAGTCGCCCTCCAGGTTTAGTTCTAAACATTCCCAACTTCCATCTTGGTTTTAGTACAAGTGACTCACTTGGGCACTCTTTGATCAGTAGTGGTGGCTTTCCAAGAGACTGGATCGGGATCAACTGGTAACGATTCCACTGTTTGTCCCAATTCACGTCAGTTTGAGTTAGGACTAAACCCCTTGGGTCTGCTCTGCTGGTGGGTTGAGGGCAGTGAGGGTAAATCCCACTTACAATTTATTTTTACATCATTCTCACATAAAGTAAAACAAATTTGTTGCACTTCAGACATACTTGGGGTCTGTCCCACCTCTCCTTCCTGCTTCTCCACCTTTGGGATCTCCTGGGGAAAAGGGGAATACCTCAGACTGCAGAGGTGGATTTTTCTCACTGTGAAACCTTAAGCTAAAAAATACGTTTATTTTTCTCAGCCCAACTTTGGACTCACTTGCAGGGAAGAAATGTCATGATCCCTTTGCTGGGAAAAGTTAAGTCTTGGGAACTTCATTGGACTGAGTTGGTTCACAACTAAATTGATTCAGAAACTTGAGCTTCTTTCCAGTGTTCAGATTGGGATTCAGATGCACAGCTGCTCTAAAAGGAACAAAGACGATGCTGAAGGACTTGCTTTCAGACAGATTATTAGATGGACATTCAGGTCATATTTGCAAACTTTGTTACTCAGTTCTTGGGCCAGGTTTCGTGTTTTGCCTCTCATCCCAGATGTCTGCCCTGAATTCATGCCCCTGGTGGTGCTGTCGGTTCTCCTGACCCCACATCCAGCCAGGAGATGAGTTGCCTTCTTGGACTGGTCAGAAAGGTTCTGAAACTAAAATAGGAATTGAACTGAAAAGTAACATTTTCTGAAAAAACACACTCTAAAGCCTGATGTTCAACTGAGTTCAGTGAGCCCAGCCCCAGCCAGGCTGTATAGGCAGAGATTAGAGAGAGGCTCAGCACACGTTCCAACTGGGAGCTGATTCCTGGGAGCTGAAACCCTCTGAGTGTTGTGTCCTGTGTCTCTGGGGACTCAGCTCTGAGAAATCAGAGCTCTGTGGTGTTGAAGGGATCTGTCTCGTTCAGCTGCTCTTCCCTGTGGAAGGATATCCATGTTTGTGCTCCTGAGGCTTTTCCACCATCAGACACTGGGCAGTTATCTCAGCTCCTCACACATGTGGGCTCTGATCTGTATCCTGGCCATGGGCAGCTGTTGTTCCTCTGGCTGAATTCGGCTGTGCCTGTGGTCTGTGCAGGTGGGTCTGGGTTAGTCTGGGACCAAGCAAGTCCCTCCCGGTCTAGGAAGTAACAAAACCCACTTACCCAGTACCCAAAATCTGCAGTGCTTTTCCTAGGACTAGGAGGAGTCTTGTCCTGACAGAGGAGCTGGGGTGAGGTTTCCACTGCTCCTTCCCAGCAGGACTTGGGGCTGTGAGATGCACCCACTCCGTAAGAGTCCGTACTTTAGAGTCCAGCCTGAGGTTTGAGTCTCTGCGGGTGTGCGGAGGAGCTGGAAGGAAGGAGCAGGTTCCAGAGCTGCAGTGATGGAACACCCTGTGCTATGCAGATAAAATATTAAGCCATTACCTGCTGTGGCAGAGCCAGAAATGCACGTGAGACATATGAGTGTGGCACACCCAGAACTGTCACCCTGCCTTTCAGACTTGGGTGGCAGCCCCATTTATTCACAGATTTCCTGCTCATATTTACTCTCTATTTTCCTATTTACCTTTTTAGAGACACAACAGCTATTAATTTTTAATTCTAGTGGATCTAGTTGAGAGTATTAAGCTTAATGAAAAATTCAGAAGAATTGTAGTTCTTCCAACAGCTACATGTAGCAACAACTCCTCCATGACAATAAATACTGCTTTGTCCCATGAATATAATTATTTTAAATAAAAAAGAAAAGAAACATTAGTTTGGACTCACTTAGTAGCAATTATATGTTTAAGAGGTGTAAATAACTTGCCATCCAGACATTACAAATATCCAGGTGCTCTGTATGTGCTGATGACAACAAAATTGAAAAGAAAGACTGTAATAATTCTGACTGGTTTTCTCTGCAGAAGATATTGATTATTTGTGTGTGGTGAGAGATTTGGAAAATTCAATTAAAGGAGTTGTGCAAAGGTTTCATAAATTTCCCGGGTACAGCGTGTACACAGACATTGCTGCCTATTAAATCAATGCAGCACTTCACAATATATTTTCTTTGAAACATAAAAATAAATAACATTTAAACAGTTCTGCTTACTACAGAAACAAATTTTATTTTCTGTGAAGCATTTAGTCATGTGCTATCACTGACTCATACACATTTGCCAGCTGTAACAAATTTTATAGACGTTTTCTCCAGAGACAGAGCTCATATACTATGAATTTTTAAATGAGCAAATGGTGAAGAAGGGATGTCAGCAATATAAAAATTGATCAGTTAAAAGATAAAAGCATAAGTAAAGAGATTTGTATGGTAGTCTTAATAGGTTTTATTAAATAAAAATACTATAAAAGGACAGTAATGAATAGACTGAAGGGTTTAACTGTGGTTGAGGTGGAGAAAAATTATTCTGGCACATTTAGTAGAAGATTGGTTTTATATCACCCGACAGGTGAACATTTTTTTTCTCTCTGCTTTTTAGATCTGTAAATGTTTTAGAGCAGTCAAACTTGGGGAAGAGTGACAGGGGAACTAGGAGGGGGAAGGAAACTTGGGAAGATCCAGCCCTTCCAATGCTCCTGTGGGCTGGGAGATACCATGTCCAAGGGCAGTGAGGGCTCTGCCAACCCTCCAGGAGCAGGGTTGGGGTGATTGCAGCTCCTGCCTTACCCTGGGAACCCTAAAATTGGAGCTGAGGAGAGGAACAAGCTGGGCCTGCACCAGCCACTGCTTCTGCTGCAGCCCACATGCCTTCTGGTCCCCTCCACATGTCCCTTTTCCAGCTGCTCTGCTCACATCCATCCTCATCCAGGAGTTGTGTGAGTGTTCTCTTTGGGTTTATGTAGTTTAACTTACTCAGAAGCTCTGCATAGAAAGATACTGAGAGAGGGGGTTTGGGGGAGCTTGTCTGTGCCCCTCCCCAGCTGGGTTTCTGTTCACTGTAAGCTGCTCTAAACACCTGTCTGTTCTTCTTGGGGTGTTTATTACAGTGCTGAATTCTCTCCTCACCCTTGGTGGTGGTGGAATCAAACTCCTCATGACACTCAGTGTCCTGGGGGCAGAGCTGCTCATCTGCTGCAGGACCATTTGGCAGCCTTGGCACTCACATGCACCTGCTTCCAGACCCTTTCCACGCATGTTCTCATTCCCTGAGTTCCTTTCTGCCCTTGCACTCTTCTCCTCTCCTTCTCCCAGCCACCTGCTCTGCCCTCATCCTGCCCTGCCCTCCTCGCCTGGGGGGCTCAGGTGCAGGGGCCTCCAGGGGTGGTTGTTCCTCTCATGCCATCCTTGGTTGGGTTCTGCTGAATATGGTCCTGATGCACTTTTACTTACTAGTAGCAAAAAGGAAGCACCAGCTTCTAACACTTGTAAGCACGTTCTGTTCTGCTTTGGTAATGTAACACTTGCACATCCTCTCACAAGGACAAGATCTGAAATTACTGCTGAGACCCCATAACTGAGACTCCAAAGAAAAGGGCTTCTGGGTTGTAACCATTGCAGCAACTTATTTAACTTGGATTTGGGCGGGGGGCGATTGTCACAGATTCTGCTGGGACACCCTTGTTTATCACACATCATGTTTGTATTTGTTTCCCTCTCCTCAGGGTACATCCAGACTGTCGGGAGCACCGAGTTCCTGAACTCACTCCTGGAACAAAGCAAGGAGCCCCTGGGGCTGCTCCCTGTCCTGCCCAGCACCCAGGCACTGGCACAGTGACCAGGAACATGACCAGGACACAGGTACTTGTAAAGCATTTGCAGAGGGCTCTGGGATGTCCTGCAGGCACCGTTGACGACCCCAATGGGATCAGTTTGTTCCTCCTTTGGCTCCTTTTCCTTGAGTGGGAGAAAACTGGTTTCATGAAGTCTCTGAAGATGAGAACACCCACAGATGATCTCAGCTCCTGAACAGTGTGAGAACATCTCTCTTTGGGAAGCTGAAGTGTAATTCCTGTAAGGGAGGAGCATGGAAGCCGTGTATGGCCATAGGGCAGGGCTGAGCTCACACACGTGCATTTTTCGGCACAATGAAGGTTCAGTTTTACTTTGTAATCAGCCATAAGCAACAGAGTAGCAAAAACCCTTTTAAAGCCTGCTTGGCCACAATCTAACATTACCTTGCTGCTTCCTGGCTGCTTATGCCAGTGTTTTCTACTCCTTCCAAGCCAATTCCTGCTCACAAGGCAGAGTCCTCAAGCAATGGCATCCCCAGCCCAGGAGAGCAGAGCCAGCATCCTCCTTTTTTCCATTCAGCATCATTCCTGAGTCCTGCAGATGCAGAGTGGCCTTTCCATGGTACAATAACACATTAAGTCTTACACTGGGTTATCAGCTCGTAGTAAAGTCGTGCTGGCCACTCCAAGTCTTCAGTTCACAGCTGGCTCAAAGTACTCAGCTCTGCTATGAGATTATGTCCATGGACAGCAGAGCACAGTCTTTGCATAAGGCTTTGCACTTCATGACCAAAAAATTACAATTTCCTGGTTCTCTTTATCACTTCCATGAGTGACCAGCACTGTAAAGTCCTTTCTTATTGCTTAAAAAAAACACAATTGTGATGGCTAAATGATCTTTTAGCAATTAGTCCTCAACTTCTACAGAATGTCCTAAATGTTCTTGCAGTCCAGGACAGACCAGCTGCTGCTCTGCATTGCATGGGGTTGTGTGTGTTGTGTTTCTCCCACAGTGAGGTTTGTCCTGGCCATCAGACAGCCCTGAAACCTCCAAACACATCCCCTGAGTGATGATGCCATTGTCTGATTGGTATTTATTTTTTATCATCATTTCCCCACAGGCATTATGCGAAAAATGCATTCCACATCACCCCAAAGTTCTACATCTGCTGGACTGGACTTAAAAGGAGCAAAGAACTGAGTGTAAACCAATCTGTGCCCAGACCTGGTGCGGGAGCGTTGCTGGCCAGGCAGGTGCAGTCACATAACATTCCTGGCATCCATTTAAACTGAACAATGTGCACAACCACATCATCCCCGTGGAAATAACCCACCGTGCTGGGAGCTGGGGCTGCTGCTGCCTGGGAAATAAAACTGTAGGTTCTGCAGGTTCTGTCCTAGCATAGGTTGGGCTCTAAAGCCAGAGGAAGGTTTGCAGTGCAAGGAATTATTCCGTGTCTCAGCTGTTGACAAATGCTTTCCCTGCTGGTGCTGCCACACTTGGGGACGTTTGTCATCCAAAACCAGGTTTCCTCTGAACTCAACCCAAGCCAAGGCCTCAGCTTCAAATCCAGCATTAACACACAGGCTCTGGGAACATTTGCTTTTAGGTCAACATTTTAGTTTAGTTTTGGTATTTTGTGATGTAAGAGCAGAGTTGCTTTATATAAACCAGTTGCTCCTCTTTTTCCATCTCTCCAGCCTAGGGAATCCCCCACATCCCAAATCCTTGCATTATGTTGGAAAAGTGCAGTACAATGATTTATACTTTTCTAAGTTCAACATACATACCCACTTGAATGTCCTTTCTACTCCTGCAAAGTCCTGCTCCTCGAATAAACTGATTTGTACAAGTAAAACTCTGAGCACCAAAATGATGAATGTGTTCCACACGCTCAAGCTTTGGGAGTTTTTAGTTAATAAAAATGTTTTTTGCACCTCACAACCTGTGCAGTCCAACTGGGAAAAACATTAGTGTGGTGGAAGGGAACTGGGACAGTTTCTCTCCCTTTCACACCAGTCTCTGTCAGGCTCTCGGTGCCGTGGGCTGTTGTGTTGGGTGTAAGTGGCACCAGCTTGTTGCTCTGTAGCATGAGGGGAGGATACTGAGCCAGCGAGAGTTTATGTAACCTGACTGTAACCTCTGGAGCTGGAAATTAAATAATTATTGATCTGAGAAGAGCCTGGAACTGACTGTGCTGGTCTAAATCAAGCTGTTGTGGGCAGTCTTGGGAGAAAACATAAAACTCGTACAGGAAATGGCAGTGAAGGTGATGATGGGCAATGAGTTACAGCATAACTTACACCGTGGCAATTACTAAATCTGGTATTTAGTCATTTTTAGGGAAATAAAGCTGTACACAAAGACTGTGCTGGACATGCCCCCTCACATGCCTCAGCTATTTAGGCAGTTACTGTGGCTCTGACCTCCTGCTGTACCAGCTCCTGCCTCTGAAACAGCTGGGGCTGTTAAGAACCATTTCCAGTTCCACACAAGGTGGATCGGGTGACTCTCACTTTATCACCCCCCGAGGCCACCTCAAGGACAAAGAAAAGGGATACACTCAAAACTAATGTTTGGCTATGGGGGGAAGGACAGGCCTGGGCTCCTGCTGGACACACAGACCAGGCTCATTAGACCCTGAACTGCTTCTGCTTCCCTCCACCTTCATTTTCCTTGGCACCTTAGAGACCTTCTCCAAGCCTTTCCCCCAGCCCTGCCTGGGGGGAACATAGTGGTTTGGGGATTTCACAGCCTCTGGAGACAAAGATTCCTATTTTTGTGCCCTGATACACATCAATGCCACTCAGCCTACACTTCCAGAAAGAAAGGCTGTGCTGTGAGTTACGGTCACCCCCACAGAAAATTCTAAATACTTGTGAAAATATTGAAGTTTGTTGGTTTGTAAGAATTTGCTGAACTGTGCTCACCCCCCATATCCTCAGAGTTACTACTCTAGAGCACCATTTCCACTCGGTTGGAGCTGCCAGGAGCAGAGTGTTGGCTCTGGGTACTTTTTCCACAACAAATAAGGCTGGAAAAACGGCATAAATACACTGAGCTCGGAGCCACTCCATTGACAGGGCTCATAACTGACACAGTTGGAAGTTCCCAGAACAGCTGATTCACACACTGACACTAATGGCAGTGACAGGCTGGAATGTGACAGCACAGCCAGGGTAGGGGAAGCCTCTCAACAAGGATGGGGGGCTTTTTTTTAATATCTATACGTATATAGAGACAGAAGAAAAAGCATAGACTGACTTCTAATTAAACTATACGACCCTAAATTGCTTTATGATTTATTTTCTTCCTCCATGCTTTGTTATGTTTATAATTACTCAATCAATTTGCATTCTCTGAATTATTGGCAGTGGAGGCTGTGCTGCACCCAGGGACAAATTGCAGAGTTGAGTTCAGTTTATGTCTGCAAATTGCTGTGCAAGGAGGGGGGTTGTTGTGGGCTTTGGGGTTTTTTCCTCCCCTCATACCTGGTTTCCAACTGCACTGCAGCACCTCAGCCTTTACTGCAGGAAAAACAAGAGGTTGTGGCTTTTCAGTCCTGTTGAAGAGACAGCTGTGGAGTCCTAAGGCTGCAGAGGTGTTAAAACTGCTCAGATCAGAGCTGCTGACCAACAGTGAAGGCAGAAATGTCACGATGGAAGAAAGTTCATGTCATAAAACAATTCAGCAACACAAATTCAGAGCTGCCAGTCCAGTGTTTCAACTTTACCTGCATCACTTCCTTATGCTTTTGACACTGGGAAAGGAATAAACTCAGTGTTACTTTTGCTAATACAGCAAATATGGGGTATTTTAGCATTAATTCAAAATTTGGTCCTTTATTTGGCATTTTAGGTTTACAAATGGTAACAAAAGTATGACACTTCTGAAGAAAACACACCAAATCATATTTCCAATCCTCTTCAAAAGACTTCTCCTTTGGAACAGTCTTTGATTGTTTTGCATTTGAATAAGCCAAACGTGTTTCCTGACTTTCCCTGGGTTCCAGCAGTTGGGTCCATCCCAAACAGGTTCCCCTGCAGTGCTGACAGCACTCACCAAACACACTCTGTCCTGCACACTTCAGTCCTGGAGCTCCACAGGTGGATTAACTGATTTTCTTCTGGCTTTTGCTATTCTTGGAGTCCCAAAGTATCACAATGTTAAAATACACCAGAAATAATAAGAAGTGTAAGCAGGAAACAATGGACACGGATACAGGGAACAAATCCGGGAGGCTCTGGGGAGGAGGCACTGCAGCACTCAGGAGAGA
Organism: Lophotriccus pileatus; assembly: GCA_035583135.1. NCBI lineage: Eukaryota > Metazoa > Chordata > Aves > Passeriformes > Tyrannidae > Lophotriccus > Lophotriccus pileatus. The sequence continues at coordinate 2,156,855 of JAWWES010000006.1, forward strand.
CAGGACACCCATCAGGGACAGGGAAAGGAGGAACTGGAAGATAAGGGATGATGGATTAGGTGCTGTTGATGTAACACCTCAAACAGATGAGCTGTTACTGCATTGTTTGGGTGCTCTGTTACAGCCCCCCCTCCACTGACAATTCTGTGCTGGGAGAAGCTGCAACTCAGAGTTACAGCAACGAAATCGCTTACCAGAGTCCTGACAATCCTGGGAAAGGACTTAAACCAAGACACATATCCCTTCAGGGAAAGGGAGAATGCTTTGAGCTGCAGGTCCTCTGCTGATGTCTTGTCCAGGATGGAGAAGGAGGCCAGGCAGGTGGCCAGGAATGCCGGTGTGGTCACGGCATAGGGCAGGAGCAGCCCGTCCCTCAGCAGGAGAGGCAGCATGCTGGGAGCAGGACCATCCCAGCGTGAGGGCACAGATCCAGGGGCGTTCCAAAGAATGCAAAGAGAAGAGGAAAACCAATAAATACATTTATCCTTACAGGAACTGGGGAAGAACATGGTGTTTAGACAATCACAGAATGCTATGGGTATGGTTGGGAGGGACCTTAGAGCTCATCTCATTCCACCCCCCTGCCACGGGCAGGAACACCTTCCACTATCCCAAGCTGCTTCAACCTGGCCTTGGACACTTCTCTGGGCAACCTGTGCCAGGCCTCACCACCCTCACAGGGAAGAATTTCTTGCCAGTATCCCGTCTAGCCCATGTGGGAAGCCATTCCCCTTATTCTGTCCCTTCATCCCTTGTCCAAACTCCCTCTCCAAATACGTTAATAATTTCCAACTCACCTGAAAGTTGATACGAGTAAAAACCACGTGGCCATAAAGGGGATTTCATTTATGATTAAGCAAACTGGGCTAGAGTAAAAAGAGGAAAAACAGGGATCAGATCTTCCCTTATCAAACACGCCTTCCAGGTCCATGTGGGACATCCACATGGAACAGCAGCACTGGTGACTGTCCCCTCAGCCAGTGACACAGGACAGACTTCATACCTTCATTTGCAGGTTATTCAGAAAAGCAAACGTGCAGAGTGTTTAAAGTTCAATATATTTGTAGGTTAAAGAGTAGCATGCAATAAGAGTGTGAGGAAAAGATCAAAAATTATCCACAGGAAAATAATTTACTTACAGTGCCACCAGAAGAATGGATTTTTCATGGACTTGAAAGGAGAACAGGAAAAATGACAGGGCACAACTAACCTTAGGAAAGGAGATCAGAGCTGGTTAGTGTGTGTGACTGCAATGCAAAGCTCTACTTTAGTGTCTCTGGCACAGACTCCACATGGAGGCAGGAGCTCAATGATCTGAGTTTTCTAATTAACTGCTACATTTCCTCCAGTGCCATTTACAGGCACCCAGAGCAGCTCCTGGAACCACCCACACGTGCTGAAAACACTGGGTTTGAAAGTTGACCAGGATTAGTCAGAAAGCGCTTCATGCAGAGCCCTCACTCTCGCTCAGCCTCACCCAGAGCACCCCACCAAGGAAACACAATATTCACCCACACAGGCACTGGAAAGCCTCAGTCATGGGAAGAACTGCCCACCTTTTTGACATAAAATTTTGCTCATCATCATGAACAGTTAATACACCAAAGTCAATAAACCGGTTTGGGTTTGTTTTCCCTCCCACCAAATAAAAACACACTGCGAAACATCAACTAAATCTTAGAAAGGGTAAGTGGGACTTCCAGGCAGTGTTGTGATAAATAATATCATATTATGCTCACATAAATTAAAAACAGAAATTATCCTGGAACTCTTGAAGCTTTAGAACCAGCTCCATATAATTTTTGATTTTTGCAAAAGTCATGGCAATGTGCTTCAATTCAACAGTATGACTAAGGAAAGGCAAACATTTGGGAAAAATAGTATAATTTTATTTTCAAACCACTCATGAGCTCACAATGTCCATTTGGGGACTTTTTAATTGAATTCTGCAGCCAATGCAATAAGAAAAACTAACACTTTGGTAGCTAAACAAAAAGAGGAGAAATCCCAGCTCTATATGAGGCTTTAATGTGTATGGAATCCTCTAAAGACTCTTCAGAGGAAGATGATAAAATACAGATTAAATAAAGAAAACTGAGGCTAAATAAAAAAGTCTGGGTTTAAAAGACAGGTCAGACTCCCTGGACACGTGAAAGTAAAGCCCTTTTTAACCAATTCCTTCAGCATTTCATGGCACACACCCCTCTGTGCTCTGTAGCCACTGCTGTTGGAGCTGCTGGTCACACACCAGTGCTAAGGGGTGGATGAAAACAAGGAGCAATTACAAGCAAACACTTACCAAGGCAAATTTAAACCCTCTGAGGGAAGGCTGGACAGTGAGTTTGATACAGGCAGGAAGCAGGCTCAGGAATGTCACAGCAAAACTGGAGAGTTTTGTAAGAAAAACAGTTTAAATACATGAGCAACTGCATCCATTAATACTTCACTCTGTAGGCCTAGACCTGAATTCTTCACTCAGTTGAAAAACACACCTGTGAGTTCTGACTTCTAAGAGCACTAAAAGGGGTAATTCTTTGTATCTGCAAATTTTAACTGTTTCAACCAGGCAGCTTAAATCACCATATGGACAAGCAGGGAATTGTTCACTTCCTAACAGCACTTGGAAAAACCCTCATCACTTGGGAGAAAAAAACTACCTAAAGCACTTATGTCTTACCTGAGTTTGAGCTGAGTTTGAGGTGATACTACATTCTTTATCTTTATAAGGACACTTAGACTGCACCAAATATTGGCTACTTTATCCTGGAAGAAAATAAAAAGGTAATTATTGATAATTCTATTGATTTAAACTTACGTTTGTGACAACAGCAGGGCTTGGGAGGTGGGGGTCGTTGGGTTTCTGCTATGAGAGTGCAAAAACACTTGCAGATGTACATGATATTCTTAGATGTACTTGAGCTTATTCTGAATGGAAGTTTCAAGAGACTCAATTAAAACACGCTCTAAAATAACTGAGAAATTGTTCTTCGGCACAAGGGACAACTACTTAACTCATGAGACCACATATTTTGTGGGAATATGGCTCTGACACAGAGTCCCTGAGCAAACAAACACTGGCACATGGGAGTCCTTTTCCAGGAGGACACCGTGCTGGCCCATCGCATTCATGCCTGGCTGTGCTCTGTGCCTGCCAGCACTGACAGAGTTAACCCCTAATAAATCAAGGAGTCTAAAGACATTAGCAGTTGTGCTAGGATCACTTTCCAAATTAAATCTGTAAGCACAGCTCGTGAAACTCATCCCCAAGCAGCTGCTGGAGGCACAGCTGTGTGGACAGAACACCACGGAGGCACCAGCACCAACAACTGAGCCACCTCCCTCACGGGCTCACCAGCAACACGGGATATGCCCAGGATTCCGAGGGGACACGGGCTTTGGCAGCACCAGCAAACACCACTTCACAGCCAGCACCCTTCTACAGCCTCAGCAAGTGTTACTGGGCTGGAAAGGGAGCCGAGTCAAAGAACCTGTCACACACCCCCGGGCTGAGTTACTGGGCAGTGCTTACGTGGACAATTTCCCATTTTATCTGCATTAGCTTCCAGCAAGTCACTGCCCCAAGCAGCCCAGGAAATATTTGGGCTAATATTAGACCAAAATCCTCCAGCTCTTTCGGACTCATTGGTTATTGTCATTTACAGACTGTATTTTTAAACTTGGTACTGAATAAAAACTGTGGTGACCAAAACTATTGCTTCATAAATTCCAAATTTGGTACATCAACATTAACTTCTGAAGAAAAACGTGCTAGCTGTGATACTATGTACATCTGAGAAAGACTGGAAGAATAATAAACATGAATTAAACTACAGAAGCATTTGCTTTAATCCCTGTGACAACACCACCTGAAATTCAAAGCTTCATTTTATTGGTTAAGCTTGAAGGTGAGAATCTGCTGTGTAAGAGTGTAATACTGACTTGTGCCCTAATTGAGCAAAAGAGCAGCAACAGCGACCTGTGAGCTGGGAAATGGGAACCTTTTCTTTCATCCCAAAACTGCTGTGGCTTTGCCACTAGGTAAATGAGGACTTCCTTTACTGGATTAAGGCTGCAGTGGTACTCAGCACTTGGCAGCATGCAATTGTCCATAGCCTCAGGAAAAGCAGAACTGGCCTAAAACTTTTGAAAATATTGTGGAAACTGGCACAAGGTGGGTCAAAAAGGAAGTTCTAGGCTGTACCCATAAGATTGTTTTAAATTCTTTTTTTAAACAATTAATGCCACTGCAAAGAGCTGAGCAGAACCAAAGACAGGCTGAAGCTGTTCACTTTCAAGGTTACATCTTCTGACACTGTCAATTACTATGGAATCTATTTCAATGGAAAAATGTATGGATCGAAGTATGGGTCTGATGATGGGATAAGTGTTGTCTACTGGTATAATATCCTGGAAGATGCCAGCTGAGCTGGGGTTAAACACTGGATTAAATAACTGGCAAGGACTGCCTGCTGAAGAAGCCTCTCGAATTACCCGTCCCGTGGTGTGTCTCCCCCATGAAATCCCTAAAGGTCACACTGAAGGTTTCTCAAGGGATCTAAGAATACAGGGCAGGGGCAGTGGGGTGGGGAGAAGAAAACATGCATGCCTCAAACAAGCCTCTGTCAATGGGAAAGAGTCTTCTGAGTACTTGCATGATTTGTTCCACGTCGGTGCCGAACGGGAGCCAGCAGGCAGCGAAGGACAGCACCACTGTCCCTGCCAGTTTGGTCAACAGCACCAACCTGGGCCCAAGAGAAGAAAAAAGCTCTCACTTCAGGAAAAGCAACCCAGCAGAAATAGCTGCCTTAGATCTCAGCAGCAAATATGCATTTTGCAGGAGGGGAAGATATTACACAGGTATCTTCCGCTACAGATCAATTCAGAAATGCCCACATGCAGATTAGGAGAATCCCACTCTCCATGCCAGGCTGCCCAGGCATATTCCTGAGAAAGACAGAACAGTTTAAAGCCACTTACCCCTTTCCTTTCAGTCCCTTCTTGAAGCACTTCCCCAGTAAATAGCAAAAAAAGGGCAGGGAATGGTAGAGCTCCATTTGCTTGTAGTTTAAGGCCAAGCAAAAGGCCACCGAGCCCAGGAGGTCCCAGTCATGGGACAAACAAAGGACACCCCACAAGGCAAAGCCGAGGCTCACTGAGTTGTATATGGTTTTTTATGTCAAGGACAAGACACACATCTCAGTTCTGCAAGTCAGTAATTAATGCCCTGAGGGACAAGCATAAATAGCTTGGAAAATTAGTTTTTCCAAGTTAGTTTCGTTCACAGAGAGAAATAATTTTACTTCTGTTTAAAAGGTAATTTTTGTATTTCCAAGGCTTGATTCAGAGCTTGCACAGGCAAATATAAGGACAAACTATGTGTGTGTTAATTACATATATAAAGTATATTCAGTCAACCAAGCTCTTGGTGACAGTACTATACAACATGCACCAGGGCAAACTCTCTTCTTGTATTTACATAATTAAGGATAAAGCTTTCCCAAGCTTCTCCTCCCAGCTCCCAAAAGATATGTGCAGAATATTCAAATATATCAGTGTTTAAATTATATATAATTTAGTTCAAGGACTTCTGAGGTTCTTGTGATTCTATTACACTCACAGTGCACCCTCATCCATGACCAGTTCCCTTAACTGCTAATCCTGCACAAACAATGAATAATAGTTACTAAAAGCAATGTTGCTGCCTTATGACTTTGAGAACAGGTTCACAAGATCAGTAAATTTGGAATAGACTAAGCTATGCTTCCTATTAAATTGTAATAAAATGAAGAGAAAAATTTACTTGGTGTTCCTAAAAAAAAAAATCAGATAAACCAATAATGCACAGAATCCCAGAATGGTTTGGTTTGGGAGGGACTGCAAAACTCATCTTGTTCCAGACCCTGTCACAGGCAGGGACACCTTCCATTATCCCAGGTTGCTCCAAGCCCTGTCCAACCTGGCTTTGGACACTTCCAGGATGGGGCAGCCACAGCTTCTCTGGACACTCTGTGCCAGGGCCTCACCACCCTCACAGGGAAGGATTTCTCCCTAATGTCTAATCTAACCCTGCCCTCTGGCAGTGGGAAGCCATTCCCCTTGTCCAATCTCTCCAGGCCCTTGTAAACAGTCCCTTGCATTTCTTGTATTGTCAGAATGTCACAATACTTGCTTTCCCTCTGTCAGTGGAGGTATTTGTGATGACACATCCAGACTGCCCACTTTGCTTGCTTTCAGCCCACTCCCATTTCCCAAGTGTATTTGACAGCTCATTGATTTCCCATCAGCAAACTCCCACCAAAAGGCCCTGATCTTGCAGCAGTTCAGGTCAAGCAAATCTTTGACTTCCTGGGAGCAGGCCACAGGGAATGACACTGTTCATGTAAGAGTGGCAGGGCTGGGACAGCCCCCAGAGGCTCTGCAGGACATCTCTGCTTCCACTGCACCCACCCAGCATGAGGTCAGCTGAGAGCATTTGCTTGTTCATGTACAAAAACAGAATTCTTATTAAAACAGACCCCCTGTGAAGGTGGCTGCACCAACAGGGACCAGTCAGCCCCGGACTCACTTCACATTTTACAGAACTGAACATTTCCCACAGCTACTCCTGACACTCCTCCACTATCCAAGCAGATCTGAGGTGATTCCCTCTCCAAACACGAATCACAGGAGCACAAGCCATCATTCTCCTCCCTGTCACAGCACCACTGGTGTTGTCTGCAATAAAGTGACTGACAGAAATACGAGCTGGAGGCATGGAAAGAATTATATTCATGTTTGGATTAATTTGTCCCAATACCAATGATTTTTATCTCAAATATATCTTAGAGTTTTCTTTGATATCTCTGCTTTGGGGTGGCAGAAGCCCCTCAGATGACTTTGTATGCAAAAATAACCTTGTGCCCAGCCAACAAAAAGTGCTAAAAACAGCGTTACTCCATAAACACAAATTCATCCCACTGCAGAACAAGGATACTGGAAATGTCCATGGTCAATAAGAATGAGGCCTGGATAAAGCAGGATACAGAGAGCACTGGAAACCTGGAAAGAAGGATCAAAAAAGAGAGGGGACAAATTATTATTCCCAAATTAGACAGAGGAACTTAACACCTCTCCAGTACAAAAACATGCCCCTCCATGGTGCATCCTATTTGTAGGAATCTTATTCTCTACAAGTAATCATCTGTCAGTAACATTTTGAGGAATAAAAAAGGATAAACATTTTCCATAAATGAGAAAATACTGAATATTGCCTGTCCTTTGCAAACAGCTCAAAGATCACCCACACCCATCTTAAACCTTAAACCACTGCAAAAACCAAGAGACTTATTATTCCAAAATGTATGGAATCTACTGTGAGGAGTGTGCAAGACAAAGCAGTTCCCAGATCCCCCTGTGCCACACCATAATCTTGCTTTTACTACTCAAGTAACAAATTCAGAAAGAAATATAATTCAAGAGTTCATGGCTACTAAATTTCAGAGCACCTTGTTACTGAAAGCATTAAAATAATTGCTGTAAGATCAAATGATGGCTTTTTTAATCTTTTGAACTGAAAAGCCTTTAATATGAGCTACACTGATTGTCATCAGTTTTACATTGGTGTTTTGGGTGTTCATTAACTGAGTGTTACAGTTCTACCCTGTTCTAACAGTGTTTTCTTTGTTTAATTCACACACACACCAGGTACTTGCCTTTTTTTTAGCAGATGTTTCTTTCAAGGAAGAACAATATAAAATAACTGCAGGAATATAAACCAGCAAATCAGCAACAAACACTGCAAAATAAAGATTAACTTCACATTAGAATCCTCCCAAGAGGAGACAAGGACAACATGCAGGCAAGTGAGCATTAAAATATCAGAAAGTTCTTCATCGGAAAAAACTGGGCAGTTCCACTTCAAAGGACAAAAAGAAACAAGTCCACAGAATTTGATCTTGTTAATGTGTGTAAGGCTCATTTCTGATGTCCCAAAGCTGCTGCTTCCACGTGTTCAGCTGTCCTGGCTCCTGGCACAGCCTCAGTCACACAGGGAGCACACTCTAGTTCCTCACATGCCAAAACCAGGGAGGCATTTGGGAATGCCCCAAAGAAATCGGCTCTGACTGGATCCAGGCAGGTTCTTTGATGGGACAGATACTCTGGGGGCACAGCTAAGAAGCTTCAGATTGTAAGAATCTCTGTGTGAATTAGTGATGTGGGTCAATAGACTAAAACTAGTGATTTGGCTTTGATAACCTGCCTACAGCAAGTATTTGTAACAGAGTTGACAAGAAAACAGAACCAGCAGGTTCCCCTGCCTGGGATTATGCCAAGCAGGTGAATTCTCCTTGAGCCTGAGAAAAAACCTCAGATTATTTTTAAAAACCAGTTTCATAAAATGTGCAATGGTTCCAAGAGGGAAAGTGTACTTTGCCTCTTTTTAGCCAAGGCCCTTGGAAGAAAATGTTTCAATACCTCAGTTACTCAGTGATGAATTGTTTTGCCAGCTTAAGCCACAACTAAACAAATATACCCAAGGTGTTAGCAAAACAAATACACTGATGCTTCAAATAAAGCTGACATTGACCACTGAATTATTTTAATGCATTCTTCTAATGGCTACTGTTAAAAGGTATTTATCAGCTCTCTAGATCCATCAGTGGTTTGTCAAGTGAGTTGATTTCAAAATTAATAAAGACCATTTCAAGGGTAATTAAGTTCTAGTGATTTTTATTTTTTTTTCAATTCAATCAATTACCAGAGACCAGACTGAGAGGTTTGTGAAGTACAGAAAAGCTATTGATGAACAACCAATTCTGCTGTTGCAATCAGAAAGCATTTTGTGGAACTTGAGTGTTAGGGAAAGCAATACAGATTTAAAATGAAGGAAAACAGACACAGTATAAGAAGAGTTCATTGGACACATTGTTTGCTGTTTTCTTGATACAGTCACCAAATTAAGTTATCGACACATTTTTCTGTACTTGTTTCATCATTTTTTTTGTAGTGGCAGTTCAACATAACCAGAGAGTCAGAAGAGTGACTGCAGGAAAATGAAATTCAGAATAGATGTGGTAAAATAAATTTTTACTTTTTTGTTAACAGTAATAATATCAACTCTCTTACCCTTTGAGATCAAGTATTCAGCTGATAATAAACAGCTCTGAGACCTCAGCTGCCTGTTAAGTCAGTGAATGCCAGTCTACATGTAAATTAATTTTAATGTAAAAAATGAGTTCAGCTAAAAATAAAAATACTATCAGAATGGAAGGGAAAACAAGAATATTATTTTCAAAATTAAAAAATGAGTCTGTGCTACAAAAAGTAGCTTTGTTTCAGAGTTTTTAATTAATCAATTGGGTTGGAAAATTGTTAGTGTATTTTATATTTGTTGTGATGGCAGAAGAGAAAAAACACAGGAATTTTGTGCAGAAATGGACCTGCAAAACCACCTGAGTTCAAGAACTGACAATAAAGCAGCAAAAACAGAGCAGCTGCATACGAAACATGTTAAATGAGTGCGACAAAGGTGCAGGATCATCCTGAGGACTGTGATTTCCCTACCTGTTGTCCTCATAAAGAGCTTGTGTGGCTGACTCTCGTAGCCCCGGGAACTGTGCAGGGCAACCCAGTCAGGATTTATGAACTTGGCACTGGAAAACAAAGTACAGACACATCAAAATGCAGACAGTTCTCATTTCCTTTTACACTCCTCTCAGCAATAAAGATGACATGCACAGGAGCATATTCCAAGACTTAAGATGAATGAGAAGAAATATTTCAAAGAGTAATAGTGATCAATGAGAGATCTTCCTCACCCCCAGATCAGTTTACACTATAAACTATTTCACAATTAAAAAAACCTAATCTTTGGAAACAGTAAAAAGGGAATACAATATTTAATAGAACAAGGTAACCACCTTCAGTCTGGTTACACTGACTTTTAAAAAAACAATTGTAAATACCTTTCATACTTAAGTATTAAATATAAACCATTTACAGTTCACATACATGCCCCACATAACTCTGCCTGTGCACTTTAACCTACATTCTTATTCCATAAGTCTCATTCCAACGGCAGTAAAGCCCTTGTGGAAAAAGTATTCCAATAACAGAATTCTATTTACATGATATCCAGTCATCAAATGACACTGGGGCTCTCCACACACCAGAGCTTTCCCAGGCAAGGCACCCAGTTCCTTTTTCCCTGGGCACCACTGATCCAACAGTGGAAAGCTGAATATCCAAGCCACATCTGAAGCTGCTAAAATTTACAGACCTGGCAAAAAGGAGAATGTAACACAGAAGGATTTGAAATCCTGAACTTACATGTAAGCACAGACAAAACTGTGATAGGCTGTGAGAGGTGGGTAATCAAGGCCCCAGTACAGGAGGTTGTTATCACTTGTGTTGAAGTACCTAGGAAAAATAAAATTGAGGAAGTATCTACATTTCCAGCTTGGTTTTGGCCCAAGGAAGAGGCCGAATGCTAAATGTATTCAAAATCCAAAACAGCAGGTAGCAACTTGTGTATCTGCCTAATTTTACTGCAAATAAAGAAAATCACAAACAACGGAATAACAGAAAAAGTGATTCAGAGTTCACACATTTGTGGCTGCAGAGCAGGTTTAGAAAAGCTGCTAAAGTTCACTTCCCTGGAGAGGGAAAATCCTAGTTCTCCCTCAGAACTCAGGTGGACCACATGCAAGAAAGGAAAAGGATTTTCCCATTTGTGATCCCATTGTGTCAGTATTTCCATGGAAGGTGGCAGCAGTTCAAATTGTCACCTCATCCGAGTAAGAAACAGAGGGTTTTGTCCAAGACAAAGTTACAACAATAAGGCATCAGACCCTTTCTATCTCCCAGTTAAACACTGACTACTCCACTCCAGCTACCACAGGGCAAGCTCTTGGCTTTTCCAGTTTCTCTCCTCAAATGCAGCCAATTTTTGACATTTATTATAGTAAATGATATTCCTTGAATTCTTTATGAGCTGCCTGAAGTGTCTTATGAACTGATGATAAATCACATTTCTTTGAGTTGCATCTCTGCTTCTCATCCTACAATTCAAGATTGCTCATGCCCAGGCAGTGCAGATTCCTCATGCAGAATGTAATGGCTTGCAACTTTTAGTGAACTTTCCAGTTCGGGGAGTTTATTTTTTTAATTTTACCTTCCATAAACTCATAGTTTCAAAAAAAAATCCAGCCCCCATATCCAGTAATATTTATCAAGAAAGCCTTCAGATTTTTAATTAACAATAGGATAAGAATGTTCTTCAAGCAGCCTTTAATAAATAATGTCAAGACTCTAAAGAACAATATAAATAAGAATTATTTAAGTTCTAGAATGTAATCCCTTGCATTGATGTGCTTTTCCCAATGCCCAAGACTGAATATGACTTTGCTGTGATAGAGACGGAATTCCCAGAGCAGACCCAATCCAAAAAACCCAAAACTTCCATTATAGATATAATATTACATAAATGATAAAAACAGAGAGCAGATATACCAGGACCAAGATGCCCACCTGGCAGCCCATCAGCTAAACCCAGCCTGCAACAGTTTCATCTGGCCCCTGGGAATGCCTGGAAACAATGGCTGCTATAACTCCTAATTTTAAGTAAATATAGTTCAGTGTAGCAGAGTGGATCAAAGCTGCCAATTCTATTATTATGGAATACCCCTCATCCCGGGTTTGGAAATGATAATACAGATACAACAGGATGATCTGAGGTCACTACATAGAGCCACCTGCAGAGTTCACTGATATTTACAGAAGTACAATTGAATTAATATCCTATTCCGTCATATCAGCCTGTTTCCCAACAGCTGAGGAAAAACTACACCAGACAAAAACACCACCACTATCCCTGGTGCAAGATGACCTGGAATTCTGATATATTCCCATTTGTGTTGTATCATAAATATGGACTAAATAATTTTTACTGTTCCGTGCAAGATCTAAGGTAAAAAGAAATAAAATACTTGGAATCATTTTCCTTCTGTTTTAAGTCATCTGTACAGATTAAGGTCGCCATCCTTACATCTACATTCCAGGCACTCACATCTAAAAATCTAATAGGAACACGGGTGGGAACAAAGAACTCAGAGGTGTAAAACACAACCAAAATTTCAGTACATTTGCCCTTTGTAAGCTGAGCTCCCCCAGCACCACCTACCACTGCCTGATGGGTAAATTGTAAGTAATTTCTTGCCAGTGCCTCTGAGCTTCATAGTCTCCATACATAGGTGGTTTTCCTGCACCTACAAAAATAGGACAAAGTAGTCAGGATTTAATTGGTTTATACAGATTGCTTTCCCCCGGTTATGTACTGCATATTAATATATTACTGATTTTATTCTCCATTCCCCTATGGTATTGGAGAGCAAACAGAGACTGCTACGCAGTCTAACAGGGAGGACAAAAAAGTTATGAGTTCTTTTGGCTTTCTGGATATTTCTGCAATAAGCATTTATCAAGGCACTGTGCGGTGAAGAACTGCTTCCTCATCTGACAAAAAAATCATTTCCAAGTGTAGATGAAAAATGGGGCACTTTCCATGATTTTGCGGGAACTACTGCACTTCCTTAGTACGTGATCACTGTCCATGCTCTCACCTGTGTTCCAGCCATGTTGTGGTACCTTGCTATTAAAATCAACAATGGGAAAAAAAGCGCTTTATCAATGCAAACACTTCAGTGTCCATTCAGATAATTCCCTCACTGGAAGGTTAACTCTGATACTGGCAGCATGTTATGCACCTTCACAGAGTTTATTTACTTCTATTAACCTGCTTATTGAGAACAGAGACTGGACTGATTGTACTCCCAGTGAAATATTGACATGAGCCAGACAGAGATTTAAGGGTTTCTTTAAAATATAGGAAAGCCATCTATATTTCTTCACATGATCTATGTTCGTGGGAGTCCCACAGGCTCAGATATGTACTGTTTATTCCCAGAAAGTGGAAAGGACATATTATCTCTGCTAATTTATTCCTGGGTGGTAGACAGAGGAGATTATCTCCACTATATGACACATTCAACCTAAAGTTTCCTAAATAAGCGAGGTCACTAGCGAACAGGAGTTTTATCAGTGTCAGTCCTGGTGCTATAAATCTAGCAGAACAAAGAATCTGCCATAGGATTACTGCAATTCAAGATTTTAATCAGAAGTTTGATTATAAAATGCCAAATATGGACTGATCAGTTAATTTAAGAATGTACATTTAGCTTCAATCTACAGCAAGCACTGAGTATACAGACAAACTGAGTTAAAAATTAATAAAACTGCAATATTTTATTTTAAAAGGGTTGCTATCAGCTTTTCCTATTCCTAAAGGAGTTACATGATCACTGTGTAGGAAATAAGATTAAAAAATTGTTATTTTAGTTTAGGTATTACTTTAGACTATCTTTCAAACTCTTGATTGATTTGAAATTAAATCAAGTTTTAAACATCCTGTTAGCAGTGGAATTGTAAATACTTGCAGTGCAAGAGAAATTCAGTGTTGTGTGGCAAAAGACAGGGTGTTTTCTGCCTGAGATGGGTGAAAGAGCCCCAGTTACCTACAGACCTCTCAGAATGGCATTTTCAGAAAGCAAACTCAAACCAAAACAACTGGGCATGCAACTCAGGTTCAAGCAAATTCCTTCACCTGAATGAAGCCCAGGAGTCACCAGTTTAATCACCAGAATCACTCCTGAACAGCTCCAACCACTCGGGGGATGAGGTTCCAACAGACTCAACTGAAAACCAGAGCTGCATTAAACTGAGCTTGTGATCCTTTGAACTGATGAAGGTTGAAAATAACGGTTCATTTTTTATTTTTTCCCTCAGTTTGCAGAGAGCAAGCTTATGCTAAATGGGAATGGCATTGAGAGGCCTGGAAAGAAACTTGCTAATTCTTTGCAAGTGTTCTGACACGGGGAGGAGAAAAACTCATCCATTAACAGGATACAGCTGTAGCTCAGGCTGTAAACAAGCTCAAGGAAGCACAGCTCCAAGGCAGAGTAATCCCTCACTCCACGTCACCTTTACGCTGTCTTCATTAGCACCACTGTAGCTTTAAACCCATAATTTATATTTAGCTCTCTGCTTTTGAATTTAAAGGACAATAGTAAACAAATCTACAGTTGGACTGCAATATTCTGCACAGCAAGGCACAGGGGAGAACAGCCACATGTTCAACCTACAACATCACTGACCATCACCACCCATCAAAAAAAAAAAAATTGTGGTGTTTTTTGCCCAGTGTTTTGTTCCAAGCAGCTGTGATGTTAATCATTGCACACTTCAAAAAATAAGATCAAGGAATTCTGAGGGAAATCAAGAGGCACTAAAATATGATGATAGTTGAAAAAACACACAGTTTCCTATTTATGATTTTCCATAAATAAGAAGTTGCCTTTAATTTACCACAAGATCCATAACTCAGCCTGTGAAGGTGCATTACCTGAGTAGGAGCCCAGTGACACAGCCCAGCGTACAGTAAGTGCCAGTAACACAGTAACTGTCATTAAGCTCCACTTCTCCATGGCTGGTCTTTGTAACAAGCCAAAAGGGACCTGAAAAAACACCACAAACATTGCTACAATACCATCCATGGGGTTGTTCCTTAGAGATTACTGCTAGTCCTGGTTAATGCCACTTAGTTCCTCAGTTAAGAGCACCACTGCCAAATTATGCAGAGTGCAGATCTGGCACGGGCATCACTGCTGGTTTAAAGGTATTACAAGTCATTTAAATGAGGGCTGATTTCCCAGCAAACTGACTTGACCACACTAAGGATCCTGTAACAAACAGGAAAACAACGACGAAACCCACAACCTCCTCACAGCAGCAGTACTAAGCTGCTGGTTTAGTAGCAGACAAGCAACATCCAAGGCAAATTTAAGTGATTCTGCTCAAGATACATCCATTTTATTCCCTATTCACTGAAAGCTGTGACCCAGCACCACCAAGGTAAAGTTAATTAATAATATAAATCTGTGGCAGCAGAAGATAACTATCTATCCATAGAAAGGTGAAGACTGATATTTGTGTGTTTTCAATGTGCCTAAACCACAGGGGAGGCACTTTTATCTAAATAAAAGATAATGTGGTTGACTCTGTAGATCCTTTCACCCTAAGTGGACCCTTGTGCTTCCTAAATTCACGTCTAATAGGCCCAGGGTCCTTAAGAATTCCAAAATCAAGCATCACAAGCCCCGCTTTTCCCTTCTATAAAATACATCTGCCCTTCCCTTCTAGCTCATCAGAACATTTATTAATTAATTACACCTTTTTAATTCCTATATAACACCTACAGACTCCACCATCTCTGTTCCTCTCATTTACTTCTGCCATTCCCCATCTTTGGAATAACTGCTGTTTTTCTGAGATACTGAACTTCTTTCTCTCCCCTTAAAAGTGGTTCTTGAAATAATTCTTTTCTACTTATTTTTCAGCTTTAATAATTATCCCATACCTCCTGAAACTAAAAGCCATGCTTTTGTTAGAATCTAGAGAGTGAACCTCTAGTTTCTGCTATCCTGTGGGTAACAATATTAAACAAGGAAGAGGTTTCAGGGGTTTGGTCAGTCCCAAACTTTTCACCTTCTGCCCCTGCCCGTGCAACACCTGAGGGTCTCTATAGTGAGATGCCACCTGGAAGCACATGGTGATAATCACTCAAAAATCCCACTATCCTTCGGCACTGCCCACGACGAAGACAAACAGCACCAACACAAACCACCCACTCCTGCCCACAGGGTCGCTGACAGAACCCAGCCAGCGATGCACAGCCCTTAACGCACCTTGCTTTAAATCCGCACACACCTCAGCAGCGCCTTTTCCTTCTCAGAAACGCGACCGCTGAATGAAGGGCTTAATGTGTGGCAGCGACACTCGGCTGTGACCCTGCTGTTCCACTCACCCCGGTCAGGAGGTGCTTTTACTCCTCACAGACCCTCATGGCCCCCATAACTCACTCACCCCGCTCTCAGATCCCACTCACACACTTCACACCCCCGGCCTCCTCAGATTCCCAGGATAAGCTGTCGCGGAGGGACTCGCGCCCAGGGCTCCCTGCGAGTCCGCCCGAGCTGCTCCCGCCCGCCCGCGGACCCTGCTCCCCTCAGCCTCCAGCCCCCCTCAGCCCTCCTGGCCTCCCTCACTCCCCTCACCCCTGCCAGCCGCCCTGGCCCCGCTCACCCCTCAGCCCAGCTCAGCCCAGCTCAGCCCAGCTCAGCCCAGCTCAGCCCAGCTCAGCCCAGCCGCTCCGCTCCCGTCCGTTCCCGCCCTCGCTCCCTCACCGGCCCGGCCGCCACGCGCGCTTCCGCCGTGAGGCGCCTTCCGGGCGGGCTGTGCGCATGCGCGGGGCGGGAGCCTGGGAATCCCTCCTGGATGCGCGGGGGGAGGGATCCTTCGTGGATCCGCGGAGAAGCAGAGCTCTGGGAGAGCTGGAGGTGTTCCCCTCGAGAGAAGGAGGCTCCGGGGAGACCTTAGAGCCCCTTCCAGTGCCTAAAGGGGCTCCAGGAAAGCTGGAGAGGGACTCTGGACAAGGGCCTGGAGGGACACGACAAGGGGGAATGGCTTCCCACTGACAGAGGTCAGGGTTAGATGGGATATTGGGAAGGAATTCTTGTTCATGAGGGTGGTGAGGGGCTGGGATGGAATTCCCAGAGAAACTGTGGCTGTTCCATTCAAGGCCAGGTTGGACGGGACTTGGAGCAACCTGGGATAGCAGAAGGTGTCCCTGCCGATGGCAGGGGGTGGGATTGGATGAGCTTTGAGGTCCCTTCCAACCCAAACCATTCCATGATTCCATGGCACATGTCCACGGTGACAGTTCCGGGAAGCAGAGGATGCTCTAATGGGTGTTGCTGATGAAAAGCACAGTCCTGGCACAGGGGAACACCAGCTGTTTATTCAGGCAATGAATCTGAGTGTGGGTTCTTTATCGCAGAAGCAAAGGAGCAGCTGGAAGACTTGTTCTTCAACACACCATGTCACTGGGAAGAAACTCCTCATCTCGTCCCACCCTCTGCCATGGGCAGGGACACTTTCCTCCAGAGCAGGTTGCACCAAACCCTGTCCAACCTGGCCTTTCCTTCTGGCTGTGTGTCTAACTGAAACTGAACAGAAAACCGATTAGTTTCAAAACTAACACCACACACTGAGGTTTTCGTGGCCAAACCTTCCATATCAGCTGCCAGCAGTGCTCTCCTTGAACTGGAATACCAGAACTGAAAGTTGTGATGGGTTTAAACACAACTGCTACCAAATGAAAGTGTGGTCAAGAAGTGTCTGATTACTTGTAATAAAAATGTTGAAGTAACCAGAAATTATGGGAAACAAAACAATAATTTCTTTTTTTTTTTAGAAGCACGTGTTGTTTTTAAAATAAATAAGCACTATGAACATAGTATTCCATAACACCAGAGATGGGTTTTCTTTCTTGATGTTCTCCCAGTGCAATAACATCTAGAATAGTAATTTCCACTATTCCAACCATTTTTGAGTGTAAATTGCTTGGACATCCTAATCTTTCCTACACCTGCCATAATTTCTGTCAGCTGTGGAGTTACCTCAGGCTGGACAGTGGGAAGAGACTGAAAGTCTGAGGTCTTAAACTGACAAAGGTAAAAATCACACCTGTCTGCTGTTTTACCAAGGTGTTTGGAGTCATAACCTTGTGGAAAATGGCAGATTGTGCCCATTAAATTTTGCACAGTTTATCTAATCTGTTGTGCTCCATCACTTACACTGCTGCTAAGTAAAAGTCTTCTATTTCAGGATACTGATAGGATTTTAAGGGATGTCTGGAGATCACAACTCTGTAAAATAAGCATAATCCTAAAAACTCATCAATTACAAGGTAACTTGGAATACAGAGTTACACCTCCTGAACCCACCACGGCTGGAGCTGGTTTTTGACACCGAAAACACGCGATGCAAAGCGAATTCTCAGCCTAAGCCCGGGGGAGAATCACCAGGGCAGATTCCTATTTAAGTCCTCCTCTCTCAGCCCCTCTCTGCTTTCCTTCTACTCTTCCTTCCAGGATTTTCCATGCCGGAATTCCCCAAACGCTGAGGCCGGGGAGCACAGCAGGGCTCAGCCACCCCCAGTGGGTGAGCACTGCCTATGGGCTCCTACCGCAAAAAATGAAGTTTTCTGTTTTACCTTGCAGGTTATTCCTAATTAGTTTCTGGAGCTGGAATGGACGAGCAGGAGCCCAGGGCCGTACATTCAAGTGCATTATTTCAATTAGCTGAGCGTTCTTTGTTGCAAGGTGAAATCATTCACTCCCCGGGAAAGCTTTTTTATTGAATGCTTTCTAAATACTTGCATTGGGCACGTCGCCTGGAATTGAGTCTCTGTCACTAGTGTTTCTGCGGTGACTTTGACCAGATCAATGACTGGAAAAGGCATTAAGGACACATTGATACCGCGGGGTAGGAGACGAGCGGGGTTTGGTGCTCAGGAGTAAAGAGAAACCGATAATGAGCAGATAAACGGCTTTTCTTAACCCTTGGCGTTCTCGGGAGGCTACGGCAGCTCCTCTGCCTCTTCTCCTCCACCCTGGCTCTCAGGCTTGATGTAAAGCCGAGCGGTGGCAAGGCAAATATCTCCCGGGTATTCCGTAAATTTGGAGTGAAATGCGATCAGGATAATGAGAAAGTCTTTCCTGGGGCAGGCGGGGGGAAGGCCCTGCGGCCATAAAAAGTTCCAGCTCGTCAAGGATTTCGTTTCTGAGCGGAGCCGTGATGCAGGAGCGAGCGGGGAAACAAACTCTGGAGACGTTTTCAATTGCAGATTCACAATCTGACCTTTTATCCCGACACCAGAACATCGGCCGTGATTTAGCGGGCACAGAGCCGGGTGCTGAGAGCCACGCACTGACAGCCAGCTAGAGCCTCGGCTCTTTCCTATCCTTTCCCGAGCAAAACCAGGAATAAAGATGTTTGAAAACACTGCCGTGAGATGGAAATATTTTATTTTATTCCCTGAAATACTAGGACTTAATAAAGTAACTAGAAATCATTGAGGATTTGGGTGCTTTCCTTAAGTCCCTGCGATTCTCTGGGTGCTGGGGAACACGGAGCTTCCCCCGCACGACCCGGGGACTCCCAACCCGGGGGATGCTCCGAGCCCTCGGTAAAGCAGAGCAAGACATTTCATTCCTTCTTGGAAAGGAGAGGGTGGGCCGTTTTCCTGTGTCCCGGCTTATCCCATTTTGCTGAACCTCGAGAAACCCGGGGTTTTATTGCACCTGGAGTTCAAGGACGCTCCCTCTCACACTTCGCCGTCTTAATAAAGTCGCGCAGTGCCTGCTTCCTCAGCTTGCTTACCAAATCCTGGATTAATAAAGTTTACTTAGTTATTTAAATAGATTAAATGTCACATTTTAAATGGAAGGGGAAGGTTCTACCTTCCTGACCTATTTTTCATTTCTGATTTAGAAAAAGGCAAGATTAGCATGGATATTGCATTTTCAAGGACCTCGCCACTATTAAATAGACTGTTAAGTGCATTTTATGGCTGAAGAGTCTGTTCCCAGTTCAGTCTGGAAGACGTGCTAAGTTCATCTCTACCTGCTACATTGAACATTCACTGACTAAAATACTTCCTGTGGATGTAATACCTATGCTCTGTATCTTTTAAGTACATAACGCTTTCTGTTTTAGCACTGGCAACATGTAATTCAATAAAAGCCCCTGAAATAGAAGTGTTATCTCACAAGAAAACTGCACGCGAGTGTTTGGCCAGTTGCAGCGATTCCCGGCTCGGGGAAAAGGCACGGCGGTGGGAAAGGAGGCTTCGGGGAGGGATGACAGGGATGCTCGCGGCTCCGGGCAGAGGTTTAAGCGGACGCGCATCAGTCGCCGCCCCGCGGGACGCCCGTTCCCGTGCCCAGATCCGCCAGGATGGGCAGCGCAACTTGCGCGCGGAGCTCGCTGTGATTCCTCACCCGCTGCCTTCTAACACCAGTAAATTCCCCCTCGGAATGGCGAGGCTGGTTTTCCTCCTCTTGGGCCGGGCTGACACCCCGGAGTAGGCGGGGATGGGCCCCGAGTGCGTCTCAGACACGAGGAAGAGTCCACAAAACTGCCTGAGCTGCTCCAGGAGGCAAAATCCCATCGAATTCCCTCGGGAACTGCCCCCCTTCCCCACAGCCGCAGGTGGGAGAAAAAATCTCCCCCTCCCCCACCCAAAGCAAGTCCTTGTGTCTTTCCCGGAGTGGGACATACCCGAGGGCCCAATGAAGGACGAGAGTTGGCGCTTCCCAAAGCGAAATGTTGCATCCCCCCTTCCTTTGTTTCTGGCCCAGGACACGGATCCGGGGCCAGTGGGATGGGGAGCGGGGGGGCCGCTGGGGATGTGCGTGGGGTGCGCGGTTAAACGCCCGCGGTACCGCCGGGGCGGACCCCAGCCAGTAACCCCCGAGGAACAGGGAGCCGTGTCCCAAAGGGGTTCGATGTCCCCGGTGGACGATTTTCTCCGGCCACCTCCCTGTGGGACAGACCGAGAAGGAAGGTGTCCGATGGGCATCGCTCCCTTGGTGCCCCCGGAGAGGTCCCGACGGTGTTTCCTCCGGGAAACCCGGCCTCAGTTCTGCCCTCCCGCAGCTCCGGAGCGGGGTCTCCGAGCGCTACCCCACCGGGAACGCGGCTGTGCCGAGCCGGGGGACTGGGGGTGGAGAGGGGATACCCCGAACGCTGAGGCTCCTAACAGAGGAGCAACGTCCACGCGCGGTAAACACACAATATCCACAAAAGATCTTTCCCTGCCTTTTCCACCGCTCGCCGCAGCCTTTCAACACCCATTAGACCGTAACTTTGAGCCCCACGCTCTGCCATGGACAGACCATGGTGCTATAAATAGGCGGTGTTGGGAGACGGCAGAGCGGAGTGGGGGGGAAAAAGGGGGCGCAACTCCCGCGGCCCCGCAGGGAAAGCTAGAGTTCCTCGGGAGCCCCGAGTCAGCCGAGGAAATGGCCCTGATGAGCCCATCTCGTCCCTTTTTCAACCAACATGATGGTTTAGAGAATCAGGGCCAGGTCCTAGTGTACATTCCTTCCCCGGACGGAGGGAGCGGCGGGGCCGTAATTGTAATAAATAAGGGGGGAGACTGTCAGCGGGGTGGGGGTGGCTCTGGGTAAACTCTCCGGGCCGCGAGGAGGGTCATTTTCGCGGTGTTTTGGATCTGGTTACTTCCAACACACCCCAGGGAGCGACGTGACACGACTTACACTAATGGGCATCTGTCACCGGCCGTGTCAAGTTGTGCCATATGCGTCGGACAAGTTTGTGGAAAGGAAAAACAGATAAAGAACAAGGAAAAGAGTTTCCGTGGTCTGGCTGAGGCCCGTGGCTGAGGAAAGTTCGCCAGGACATGGTTCTCCCGGCTGCCCCCGGCCCGCCGCTCCCGGTCGGGCTATGGGGACTGCGCCCACTCCTCTGGGCAGCACCGTGCGGGAAAGCCTCTCCCGTCCCGGCTGCAAACCCTCCTCTATTTGGGAACCGGCTGCTGACACCGCCGGGACCGCCGAGCCCCGCCGGTAGCTCTGTGCCCGTTCGGTGCCGTCCTGGGCTGCTGCGGACACGGGGTGTGCTCCTGGCCCCCTGGAGTGCTCCCGGCCCCGGGGGCTGTAAGGGTGATCCCAATCCCGAGTGATGCTCCGGGGGATGCGGGATGCTCCCAGTCCCGCGGGTGCTCCCGGCCCCGGGGGGGCGCGCCCGCTCCCCGCGGGTGCAGCGGGAGCTGCCGCGCCCCCCGCAGGCCCCGGTGCGCCACTGCAGCCCCGCGGCCACCGGGAGCGCGCCCCGCCCGCACGGCCCCGCTGCCGCTCAGGGCCCCGCGGCTGCCGGATCGGCGGCTCCCGCAGGGAGGGGGCGGCTGGGCGGGGGTCTCACCGCGGTCCTTCCCCAGCCCCGCGCCTTCCCGGTGCTGCCCGGCCCCGGGGGCCACAGCCGCAGCCGCCCCTTCCCGGGGAAAGGCTTCTCCTGGCGGCCGCTGTCCTCGGCGATCGAGGGGAGACCGGGGGAGAGAAACAGAGGACGGAGGGAACGGAGGTAGAAGAGGTTCCCGGTGGGAGGCGGCGGGAGGAAAGTTGCCGGTGCCGCCGCCGCCGGCGCGCAGATGCCGAGCCGAGGTATTGCTGCTATGTGGGGAAATATGAGCGAGTAATTTTATAAGTAACAAAGGCTGGGGAATGGAATGAGCCCCTGTTATCCGGTGTCCTCTGGAAGCCCTGGATCAGCAGCTTCTTGAGCCTCACAGCGACTCCGGGCAGAAGCTCCTTCCTTTTTTCCCAGGGGATCCGCTAAATATAGAAACCCCCTCAACAGCACAGATCACCCACCATTTGCTGTTTGTGTAAAACCGATTACCCAGACACAACTGTTAAACAACCCGCTCCTCTGACACCGCCACGCACCGCCACATTCCGCACCGTGGGGTTCCGCGGGGCCGTGGGTGCCCGTGCAGGGCCCCGCGTGTCCCCGCTCTCTCCAGGTTCTCCCTGTCCCTGGCAGATGATTAGCGAGTCCTTATTTATAAAGTTCAAACGATCTCATCACCGGGGCTGTTCGGTTTATTTTAGTCTATGTATGCAGAGGTATAAATATTTACTTAGGAAGAAATAATATTTACTGCTTACCAGGAAAGCAAGGACACTTTTATTTATATATTTATTTTAAATCCGCGGCTGCCAGCGGGTTGTTGGAAGGGAAATAAGCGCCTGGTCCAGCTCCTCCCGAAGCCGAGCCTGCCGCATCCCGCCTGCATTTCACGCCGCCGATTTTCCTAACAAAGACAACAAATTATTTGGGCGGAAAAGCAAAATCCACGAAGGTTTTCAAAGGTGACAAAAAATGTCACGTTGTAAGAAGAAGATAATGAAGTACCAAACACTGTCAGTGCACCGGAGAGACCGAGATCTCTCCAGGTTCAACACCACAAAGAGCCGCTTTAAATATTATAACACTACATATTAATTATATATTTTTTTTTCATCTTGTCTGGCTCTTTACTTTAGCCCTGAAAATGTACTTGATTTTTTTTTTTTTTTTTTAACTTTCGCAGCTGCCGTTAAAGCTGAGATACTGGGAATTAGCTGGGAAAGGCCGATTCCTTCCCGCGGGAAGAGCCGCTGCCTTAACAGCGATAATTTTCTTGTTCGAAACGAAAGATCCGCGCTCGGACACCGCACGGGCACGGCTTGAATATATATATAATTGTTTTTCATAAAAAATAAATAATAAACATTGCTTAAGCCGACCCAACGTGTTTTATTTAAAACAATTTCCCTCATAATTAGCCCCGAACGCCGACCCAAAGCGTACCTATTCCGGCCGGGAATCCCGCAGCGCCGGGATGCCGAGAAAAAATTATATATTTTGGGAAATATCACGGCGTGGTTAAGGGAGCCTCGGATCTGCAGGGGAAGGTTGGATTTAGGAGGAATCGGTATGATGTTGGCCCCACCGCGGCGGCTGCTCCGGTAACGAGCAGGGCCGGTGGCTTTCGCTGCGCGGCCACGCAAAGCACATCCTGAGCGGCGGCAGGTGCCGTGAGAAACCCGCCCGCACCGCCCCGCGCCGCGACCCGCGGAACCCAAACCTCCGCGGGGATGGAGAACTGGAGCTCCGCGGCCGCGCCCCGCGCGGTTCTCTCCCCTCCGCCGTTCTCCGCGGCCGCGCAGCCCGTCCTGCGGGCAGAGGGTCACAGAGGCGCCGCTCACACAGAGACGGGCAGAGCATTTTAAAAATTTATTTACAAAGTTGTGTACAACACGAAGGGATAACATTTAGAATACATATATTCATTCATATATAAACAGACTTCTATAATAGAATGACAGCGTTTTTCCTCCTTTTTTTTTTCTCCAAAATTCTCTCTCTCTCTTTTTTTTTTGTTCGTTCGTTTAATATTTAAAATTTTCCCCGCTTATTTTTTTAATACAATTTCGTTTTCTCGTTTTTTCGTTTATTTCGGATAAAACCGCTCGGAGCGCCGGAACCTTCAAAAAAAGTGAAAGTTCGCAGCTCCTTAATCGCGACCGTCATTTCGCCTCTTTAGAAAAATAAAAACCCCGAAAGCAACGTCAGTGATTTTTGATACAAATATGTACAAGCGGCCGTGGCCGGTGCCCGCTGCCGCCCCGAGCCCCGGCGGCCGCGGAGCCCCGAGGGGGCGGCCGGAGCCTCCCGGGACGATGCTCGGGGATACCGCCCGGGGCTACTGCGCCGGCCACTTGGCCTGCACGGCGGCGGCGGGGGCTGCGGGCTGCAGGAACTGCCCCGCGATGATGTTGGTAGGCACGCTGAGGATGGGGGCGATGGCCGCGGTGGTCCTGGCCAGCGCCAGCGGCTGGTGGGCCATCAGGGCCGACTGCACGGTGACGGGCGGCCGCAGGAAAGTCTGTGCGCTGGCGGCCGAGCTGGCGGCCGGGACGCCGATGATGTTCTCGATGCTGAAGGACGGGCGGCTGCTGGGCTCCGACTTGACGATGGAGCCGGCGGCGCCCAGGCTGTTGAGCTGCAACTGGAGGCTGGGGCTGAGCTGGGAGTTGAAGGCTTTGCGGCTGAGCTCGCTGGACGGCAGCAGCGGCACCGCGGGCGGCAGCATGGGCCCAACCGGGGGGATGTAGGGGTACTGCAGCGCGGCCGCGGCCGCCGCGGGGTGCGTGTAGGCGCCAGGGTGCAGCCCGTAGGGGCGGCCGTAGGGGCCGGCCAGGCCGTAGGCACCGAAGCCCTGCATCATGAGCGCCGTCTGGTCCCGCAGGTGCTCCTGCTGGTGCCGCTTGAAGCGCTTCCTGCGGCGGAGGAAGCTGCCGTTGTCGAACATGTCCTCGGACTGCGGATCTAGCGTCCAGTAGTTGCCCTTGCCCGGGTTGCCGGGCTCCCGGGGGATCTTGACGAAGCAGTCGTTGAGGGAGAGGTTGTGGCGGATGCTGTTCTGCCAGGCGGGGAACTTCTCCCGGTAGTAGGGGAAGCGGTTGCTGATGAACTCGCAGATGCCGCTGAGCGTCAGCTTCTTCTGCGGGCTCTGCAGGATGGCCATGGTGATGAGGGCGATGTACGAGTAGGGCGGCTTCACCAGGCTGCTCTTGGGCTTGCTCTGCCCCGCCGCCCCACCGCCGCCGCCGCCACTCGCCCCCTCCTCGCCGCCCCCCTTGCCGCCCTCGGCCGCGCCGCCGGGGGCCGCTCCGGCCGGGCTCCCGCTGCCGCTGCTGCCGCTCTCCGCGCCCGCGCCCGGCTCCGCGGGCAGCGCCAGCTCCGCCGCCTCGTCCAGCGGCAGGCGCGGCAGGACGGCGGGGCTGCCGGCCTCGCCCTCGCTGTCCTTGCCCGGCCCGTCGTCGCCCTCGCCCACCACGTCGATATCCACATCCTCGGCCGCCGGGACGGCGGGGCCGGACATGTCGCTGGCGCTGCCGCCGCCCGACAGGGTCATCCCCGCTCGGCGGGGCGGCGGCGGCGGGGCCTCCCGCCCGCACCGGGGTCCCCCCGCGCCCCGCTCCCGCCGCGGCTCCGACCGGCCCCGGGGGCTACACCCGAGCGGGCATGGGGCCGTCCCCGCGGGGCATGGGGCGGCCGCGCCCGCCGCTCTCCCGTGCGCGGGGCTGCGCTGGCCTCCGGGTCACCTCCCGCCGCCGGGCATCGGGGCTCAGGCGGCCGCTCCGCTGGGTCCCGCCTGCCGCGCTGCGCGCCCGCCGCGCATGGGGCCGCTCCGCGGGCCGCCGCCGCTCCACCGCTCCGCTCCGCTCCGCGGCCGCGCCGCGCACCGCTCCGCCGCCCTCCGCGCTGGATGGCTGGGAGGTTTTTTTCCTTCCCTCTTTTCTGCTCTCGTCTGGGGTTGGTTTTTTTTTTTTTTTTTTCTGGTTGTTTTTTTGCCCCCCCTCGGCGGAGGGAGGGGACGGAGCTCCCGGCGGCCGGGCGGGGCGGGGGCAGGAGGCCGGGGGTCGCGGGGCCTCGCTCGCCACTTTGGCAGCGCGGCGGTCCCGACTGCCTGATAGATTACTTTCCCGTTAAAGATATACTCGGAGGCGGCTCCACGTGACCGCCTGACGTCAGGCGCCCCGCTGTGAAGTCATGCAAAACTCGAGTTGTTTCATGGACTGTCAACAAAGACCGGCGGCGGCTCCGCTCCGCCCGCCCCGACGGCCCCCGACGGCACCGGGACCCTCCGGCCCCCGCGGACAAGTTGCAGCACAGGGGGCTCGTCTCCGCCGCCGCCGCTCTCGGTGCGCCGGGCCCGGAGCCGCCGCTCTCGGTGCGCTCGGTAGCGCAGGCTTGGCGGATGCGCCGCCGTCATAGCGCTTAAAAGCACCAAGTTTGGGCTCTGAAACCACTTTTCTGTGGTTTCCTATTTTTTTTTTAATTTTTTTTTCCTAGCAGCACACCACCAGCTGGGAACGGAAGATCAGAGAATTGCTATTGATTAATCTATTAGCTTAGTTGCAGAGAGAAATAAAAAAGACGTAAAATAACAAAGGGAAACTATAAATAAAGAACCTTTTAGCTGGTTCCTTTTTTGTTCTTTCTTATCTTTTCTCTTTTCCTTTTTTTTTTTTTTTTTTTTTTTTTTTTTTTTTTTTTCTTTCCCCAGAGGTGTTAACGACTTAATCATTGCGGGCCTTAGCATAAGAAAAAGTAGGAAATGAGGGAGTGTGTGTGAAT
The DNA here is from genome assembly GCA_035583135.1 of Lophotriccus pileatus. NCBI lineage: Eukaryota > Metazoa > Chordata > Aves > Passeriformes > Tyrannidae > Lophotriccus > Lophotriccus pileatus. Next base: position 2,183,504 of record JAWWES010000006.1, read on the forward strand.
GTGAGGACCGTATTGCCGCGGCCCCAGGTAAGCCCCGGCCTGGGGAAAGGCGCCCGGCGGGGCGGGAGGGGGCCCGGCCGCCCACCCCTGCCTCCGTGCGGGACCCCCCACCCGGGCCCTCAGCCACGGGTGGCTCACGGTGTTTGGCTTTTTAATCCGTCCCGCCGAGCCTTTTGCTCTTGTAGTTTTCGCACGTGCTGTCCGATTTCGGTAAATGCAATTAAATTAGGAAAATGCCCCAGGAACGAACGATTTCCTACGAGCGGTGCTGGCTTAGGGAAGGCAATTCCCTCCCTTCCCCCAAAATCCATCGGAGTCTCGATAAGGTCGATGTCCTGACCTCTCCCAGAGCCTCGATGGGTCGCTCCGGGCGGGCCCGACCCCGCGGAAGGGTCCGCGGGCAGGATGGGGGGGGACTTTCATGCTGTTTTTTCCCTGCGCTCCGTTTTTCCGCGTTTCCCAGTGGATCTCCGCGCCCTGTGGACCGTGACCCTGGGCTTCGCACCCACGCACCGCTCTCTCTCTCTCTCTCTCACACACACACACAGATTCACATACCCACAGCAACACTTGCACACTCCCGTTATGTGTTCCCCCGTCGAACCGCAAAGGCTCTCCCAGGGAAAAAGGAGGAAAAACCCCAACTTCGCAGCCCCCCGTTCCATTTGTTGCGCTGTTCTTCGACACAATAAAAGTCAAATTAATTGATTCATACCATTAATTACGGTGCTTAGCGTGAAAAGAAACGTTTCCCCTCGATTAGGGCTCTATTGTGCTAATCCCGTGTTCAATCACGGCTGCCGGCTGATCGGGGCCGCCCCACTCCGCGCCTTTCCGCGCCCCTCCGCAGGTGCTGTTGCGGCTCCAGGCCTTCATCTGATGAAGTTTAGGGCAGTATTTTGGAGCCCACCCCGTTAGAGAGTATTTAGGAGTCCATCCAGCCAGAGGGGGGAGGGAGGAAAGCTTTTCTAAAAATCAGGAAAGTTTCCCCCAGATATCTCGGGAGCCCCGAAACCAATAAGGGCTGAAGGGGAGCGGGAGCAGGAACCGCGTCCTGCAAAGCGATAAAACAATTAAAGGCAGCTTCTGTGGAGTTGGAAACCCTCAATAATGACACGGTCAGAAATGGAAAGTGGGCGCCCATATAGACAGATAGATTTAGCAACAGGAGAAAAACAAACTGTATCGTCCGGATCGATACGGAGTCAAATAGAGACACGGCAGAGCAGCGTGGAAAGGCAGGATGGAATAAGTTATGATAGAGAGGGAGAAATTAATTACAACTCAATTTGATTCTAATATGGCAAAGAAAGATCCTGGCTGCGAAGCGAGTTAAAAATAAATCCGGAGGCTGAGCCTCGGGGGTGGGGGACATTGAGGAGTAAAGGCAGGGCATGGGCAATTTCTGCTTCTGTAATCGTTTTAAAGGAAGGAGAAACCAAAGGTGTCCCCTTTCAGCTCCTTAAGCCTATTACTTTCACTAATGAGTTATATAAATCGTTGACCTGACCTGGATTAAACCAGCATTGTCGTTCGGTACAAACGTGCGGGGGTGAAGGGGCTCGCAGGAGAGGGGCTGTGGGTGAGAAATCCCTGTAAAATAAACACATCCAAGGGGAGGGATACGACACGGGACACGACACGGACACACAGACATCCCCCGATCGGGGCTGGGACCGGGGACGGGGCCGGAGAGGGTCGAGCAGCGGTGCCTGGACTCCCCCTCCAGCCAGGCTTTTCGCTAAAGATGAAGATTGTCAAATATATATATTTTTCTCCCCTATTTTTTTAGGCCTCTATTTAGACACGTTTGATTTCCTTTTTTATTTTCTTTCTTTCTTTCTTCTTTTCCTTTTTTTTTTTTTTCCTTTTTAAATAGTAATAAATCGCCCGTAAATCCGGCAGATCTCAGTGTAAAACGAAATTGGTCATGTTTCCAAAACGGCTTCGGATTTATTTGTATTGGAAATGTATAAACATCCATTCTGTAAAAGGCAACACGTTTAATTAACGATGAGAGAGCAGTTAGGGGCAGAAAGCTAGTAAAATTGTGTGATAAATTTATGGCATTGTTAGCGTGCTTTTAATTATGGCTATTATGTTAATTATTTCACATTAGCATGGAGTTATCAGCAGCATGTCAGATTTAATCAAAACGAGCCTTTCTCTCGAAAATTGTGCTTTTCATTCGCCGCGAGGAGAACGGGGGGTCCCGAGACGAAGCCTCTCCCCCCCACTTCTTTATTTATTTAAAAATAAATAAATGAAGGCTTTTAAAAAGAGACTTCCCATTGAAAAGAGTGGCTGGACGTGATCCGGGCTGGTGCAGGCGGCAGATCCCTTTAGGCTACAGCGAGCAGCGCAGGGCGGCTGAAGAGAGAAGCGACGCTCTTGTTTTTTAGGAATTCACCATTTTCACCCCCTCCGGAGAAGGCATTTTATCATTTTGGATCATTCTGTCAAACAATATGATGTTGCTCATTTTTATCTGTCCCGTTTTACAAAGCCCCCGTTCACACTGCTGGCCACGACAACGCGCCTCAGTACAAAAGAATAAAAGAGACAAGCCGGGAGGATATGGGATCGCTGCATGGATCAAAAAGGAGGGAAGAGGAGGAGGTGTGTGAGTGTGTGTGTGTGTGTGTGTACGCGGAGGGGCTCGCAGCGGGCCGGGACCCACTCTCTGCCTGGCGCTGCGGGGCTGCTCCCGCACACGCTCCGCAGCCCCCGGGGCCGCCTCCCGGCCGGGCCGGTGATGCCGGGGGAGGCGACCTGCCGCTCCCCCAAACGCTTCCGAGCGCAAATAAAAATAATTAAAAATTTAGAAATGCAAAGGAAAATTAAAATCTCCGGTTTGTCATCGGCGGAGTTTTGGGGAGCTCCGTCCGCGCCGAGGTGCGGAGCTGCCCCCGCCCCGCCGGCAGCCCCGAGCCCGCGGAGATCTGCGAGGATCGCCCCGCAGCGCCCCGCGCAGCCCGCCCGGCCCTGCCCGCGCCCCCTCCTCCGGCCGGCCCCACTCCCCCTTCCCCACGGGAGCGGGGGGCTGCGACCACGGCAGCTGCTGGCTTATTTTTAGAGCATTTCCATTCCTCCGGTTAATTTTAGATCGATCCATTATTTAGCCCCAGTTCGCCTTTAGGGAAACCCAAGCTGGGGGCGGCCGGCGCTCCGCGGCCGCGGGACTTTCCGCCGTGCGGGGGAAAGACAACTTCGAGGACCCTCCCCAGCCCATGGAGGGGCGAGGGACCGCTCCCCGCGGAACCTGCTCTGCCTCCCCATCCCCGCGGCCCCCAGCGCTGTTTGCACGCTGTCCTTCCCGCTGAGCTCGGGTTTCACCCGGGCGCAGATTTTCCATGTCCCGAGGCCTTTCCTCCTGAGGGAGACACCCCCAAATACTCACAGGCCCACCTTCCCCAAGCCCCTCCGAGCCAGGCGGAGGTGCCGTGCCTGCCCCGAGGTCCTGGCCCCTATTCCCACCCGGCCCCGGGGGACCGCGGGCGGGCGAGGGGAGGCACAAACTACCACCCTGGGTTCCCCCTCAGGGATGTGGTTGTATATGCGGGTATATGTGCCCGCACACTCTCCCTCCGGGCAGCCCTCGCCGTCGGGGCCGGGCAGCGCTTCAGCCCCGCACCGTGCCCCATCCTCCTACCGCTCCTATGGTTTCACCCCGAGCTTCTCCCTGCTCCTGAAACACCAGCCAAACCCCGTGTTTATGGGAAAACACGAATCGCCTCGAATTTGGAGTTAATTTTGCTGTAGGTGAGTCTCGGCGCTGGTCATCACCTCCTCGCTCCCGCCCCTCCCCTGGGAGCCGGGAGGGTGCAGGTGGAGGGGCACAACGGTGCTGGCTCTGCTCGGCTCGCAGGGAAACATCCTTGTGTTGGACACAGGCAGGAAAACATCCCGGGGAGCTGGCAAAAGCAGGCAGCAGAGCTCGGGTGTCCCCATAAGGAATCCTTTTGTGACTCACAAAATAAAATCAAAGTGATCAGAATAGTGGAGCTTGGTACAGCTCAGAGATCCGTGTGCTTTACAAAGCAGGGAGAGAGCAAACTTAACCAAATAAGGTAAAATACAGAATTACTATTGGGCAAACTGGGCTGTGTGAGCAAAGGAGCTCTGCTGCCTTTTGGGCAAGACGGCTGCAAAGTTATTTGAAACCTGATTTGAAAAAAACCCCAACCCAAAGCACATGGCAACCATTCAACCAAAATTTGTTTATTCTTCAGATTTTCATTTTGCAAATCCCCATTCTAAATAAATGGATATTTATCTCCAGTTTTGCCTGCAAGCACCTGCACCCACTCTGCAGTCCCATGCAGCCCTGGCATCCAGCAGTGTTGATTCCTGGAAGGGTCCTGTTCATGTTTCCAGTCAGCCCGTAACCATGGCTAAAACTCATCCTCTAAACATCCTGTCACATCCCTGCCCCTCCTGTAGTGTGAGAAATAATAAATACACAGAACAAAAAGTAGAGGCAAAAAATCCTTTAAATTTGGTTTATTTGAATTCATGGAGTGATGGGATGGGTGGGAAGGGGTGACCCTGGCCCAGGTTCTGTGATGATCTGTTGGGAGGCACATGGATGGGACATGGACACCCTCCAGCTCATGCTCAGGGAATGGCTGGTCAGGGAAGGGATGCCCTTGAGCCATCTTGCTCCTTCAAAACCTGCACATTCCTCCATGTATGGATGGAGAGGGGACACTCAACGGGCTCAGGAAGAAAGATTCATTTTATATGAAATGGCCTTTGTCTGAATAGATCAATATGATGTAGTATTTTCCCCTCCATCTACGCATGGCCCAAAGGGATGGTGCAAGTGGTGCCATGGGGCAAACATGGGGACATGCCTCAAAAAGGAGGAATGCAACCCAAAAATAAGGGACGCCACTCAAGATGAGGATCCACCGAGAGGCAGCAGTGGCAGCTCGTTTCAAATCGCTGCCCTGTGTGTTTTTACACCAACGTCGAAGGTAGGCAGAAGGTGTGAGGAACACACAGCAGGTGTTTTTTTTCTCAGTTATTCCCCTTGCCAGTGAGATGCAAATGAAGAAGCTAAGAGGATTTCCAGGGATGTGAGCGAAATCCCTTTGCTGAAAGCAGCACGGCTGGGAGCCCTCCGTGGAGCAAACACAGTTCTTAACTCACAGACACTCCCGTGAGATTTCCCACATCGTGGGATCCTCGGGCTGATCCAGAATTTAATTTTATCAATCAGCACAGCCAGGACGTTGGTGGGAGCCGGCTCCCCCTCCACGTGCTCTCCTGTTTCCCAGGGCTTCATTTGTTTGTTTTTTCCAGGATAGTTTTGTGAGCCGTTCCTCTGGCTCATGTACAACACCCTGGATTCCCTTTACTGAGCAGGGAAAGACAAGCGGTGAGTTATCGCTGTTGTTAATAAAATTACTCTGCTAATATTTTTCCCCAACACATGGAATATTATTGATGGATCAGGGCTGGAGCCCCTCCTGAGGCACAGGGCCCATGTATCACCCCAGCTCCACGTGCACCCTCCAAATGGGGCCTTGGTGGGGCATAAGTGGTGCACAGGCCTTTTATGGGCCTTCTGCAGAATGGTGAATTTTACCCAAAATGCAGGTTAAAACCCATGTTAGGTATTAATGTAATCAGGTCCGTAATCTCTCTATCAAAAACTCCCCGAGCACCTCTTCACCTGCTAAACCAGGTAGCTCCTTGATGGGAGAGTGCTGTAACATATTTTAGGGGACTCCTTGCTTATTTTTGGTAAAAAAAATTATGCATTGCTGAACTCCTTCAAGTCCAGGTTTAGGGCCGAGCAAGGGGGGTCACCAAAAGGCCAACCTGACCAGCCACATGTCTGTGCCAGTCCAACATTTCCTCCTTGCAACATTCTAAACACAATTTTCCTATGAAAGGTGGTTGATTCCACAAACTCCTTAGAAGCAGAACTGTCAGCATCAGATTAAAAAAAAGTCTGCTTTTTTCTATCTCCATAATCTATTTAAAAAAAAAAAATATTTATATATATATATTTATTTTTGGGGGGCAACACTGACCCCTTCCAGCAGAGCTGCTGCTGCTCCCCACAAAGCTCTATCAGTTTGCCCATTAGGATATTACTGTGAATTCCATTTAGATACTTCACCTTATTAGAGGTATTTTATTAAACATTTTATTAAAGTCTTTTAATGCCTTCCAAGGCATGTTGTAAAACCCTACTGATTTCAGAAGCTTCTTTGAGGGATCACAGGCAGCACAGAGCCCAGCTCATGTCTAGGACAGAATGGATAAAACCAGGGAGGGTTTTCATTTTGACAAAAATCTTTAAAGTGTGGTATTTCCTATTGAAAGGGGAGGATGTGAAGAATCAGTATTTATTCCTTAAACCTCATCAATATTACTTTTTTGCTGTATTTCGTGCTTTTGACCAGATAAGAGAGATTTCCAAGAAGAATTCCAGCTAAGGAGGCAATGAAACAGTATATTGAGGTGGTCAGGCAGTATTTACAGTCTGTAAATAAAGCTTATTTAGGGGCTCTTGTTAAAATATTCCATGATAGATGAGTTCAACAGGCATTTTAAACTGGACTCTAAGCAACTGGGCAGAGAGAAAATATGTCTGTGGGACCATGAAACATTTATCCGTGCAGAAGGAGAGCGAAAAAAACCTCCAGGAATGATCTATCATAGGGGAGGAAAGCTGCACCTCAGCATTTGCCAAAATGTCTTAATTGCTTTGTAAACTCATCTAAATAAATAAAACGTGGAGGGCTGTTGCAGCTCTCTGCTAAGGCATGGAGATAAAAATCCTATTCCTGCCCAGAGCTGGGCATATTCGTGTTTTAGGACTGCTTACTGCTAGTGCAGGAGTTTAGGAAGTTGTCACAGGGCTTGGAGCAGGTCATGGAGGTGTGGAGTGATCCCTGCACCAGCCCCTGGCCGTAGACAGGAGCCGCTTGGGCATCTTTTGGCTCCGTTGGGAACTCACACCCCTTGTGGCTCCTCAGTGTTTTTACTGCTGCCTGTATGTTCTACTGGTGAAACTGGCTCTGTGATACTCGTAGATCATTCCCTGTGAGGACTTGCACAGCACGGGTGTGAGAGGGCACCTTCTGCTCCTTAGGTTTATTTAAACTTTGCATTTTGTGGCTTTCCTCCTCAGAATCCAAATGAGATCATCGCTCAGGGCACATGGACATTCTCATCAATCTCATGATTCTTGGGATAGAAATGATTCTGCCCCTCTGTCCCCTCAGGTGAGACCCCACCTGCAGAGCTGCCTCAGTTCTGGGAAACATCAGAAGGACATGGAGTGAGTCTGGAGGAGGCCACGGAGATGCTCCAAGGGCTGGATCCCCTCTTCTAGGAGACAGGATGGGAGAGCTGGGGCTGTTCAGCTGGAGAAGAGAAGGCTCCAGGGAGACCTTAGAGCCCCTTCCAATGCCTAAAGGCTCATAGCATTTAAACCATATAAATTAATGGGACTTAAATATGTGCTTCAGGTTAACAATATCCTAATGCTGAACTAGAGTTTCATTTTCCAGATAAGCCTTGTTGAAATTTGTAAGGTAAATTTTCATCTTCATATATATGAAATATCTTCCTTCCTTCCTTCCTTTCTCCTGATAGATTTTACCACTTTTTTTCATTTCTTAGTGAACTTCCACCTGGATCAATGGTCATTCCTACTCTGGAGCCTTAGCACATGCAACTCCTGAGTGATTCCAGCGGCTGTTGAGGTGCTGGTTGCTGTTAACACACTCTGCTCACGGACAGGAGGAGGCTCATGGCTGAGACAGTCATACTATCCTGCTCCTTCGGCTTTTATTAACTAGTTAATTTGGCTCCTAATAACTAATGACCCAGTCCTGCACTCTTCATGCATGCAGAAAAGGATATTTTCTCATAAAGCTGTGCTGGATCTCAAACAACTTCACTCCTGTTGTTGCTTCCACTGCAGTAATTATTTGCATGAGTTTTTCCTCGAGTTGGGAAGGATTTTTCAGGCTGTAGCTGTGGGCAGGACATATGTCCAGCATAGCTGTAGCAAACATGTCCTGCATGATTTACGTGTTTCTTATGTGTGTGAAATGTAATATACTTGTATGTTTTGAAGCCATGTATTTAGATATGATCTCACAGAAGTCTGGCAGAGAAATATATTCATATCATATAGCACTGAGATACTTATTTTCACTTAGGACTGCTTGTCTCAAGGACTTCTTTCTGTGCTTGGTAGGGTCAGTAGCAGCCTTGTTACTGGATTCACTGGATCATTATTAGGTCCAAATTTCCCCTTCAAATGTCAGTCATCTGTTTGAAATAAAATCATGTAAACAATGTAACCATCCTATTTAAGACAAATATTAATGTTAAATATGGACCCAAAGGCAAAAAGTTTATGCCTGCCTGTACAACACCAGACAATCCCTTGAAAGAGGAACAACGTTTTGTTTTCTATCTCCCTGTGACACTTCAGTGGTCGGTCTCCGGGGTCTTATTCCTTGATGGAATGACATGGAACAGGCTGAGCTGCAGCTCTTGCCCAGGTGAATGATATTTCCCTTCATAAAAAAATTCGTGGAACTCTCTGGCAGAATTACCTGAACAGAAATCTCTCCTTAAATTTATGTTTCTCTCACATTGCTCCCCTGAAATCCTGAGGCTGAGAAGGAGGAAGAGGCAGGAAGAGGAAGGTATGAATCTACAAACAGACAAGTTAATTCTTCTTAAGTTTCCTAATTCAGGAAGATAAATTAGATAAATAAATGCTAATAAAGAAGTAAAAACCACACACTGCCTGACAGGAGAGCGGCATTTTAATGGCATAACTCGTGAACAATTTTGCTGAAAGGTCTCTGTGTTTGCTGCCCGTTGGTACCTGACTGTGCTTCTGTGCTCCAATGTTTGCTCCTGTTTTCTTCTGCTGAAGTTTATATATCCAACTTTAAAAAAAAGGGGGAGTGTTTCCATAACTGCAGTAAATTCCATCCCAGCCCCGTGCCTTGCTGTTTAGCAGGAATCAGATGAGAGCTTCATATTTAGTTTAATAAACCGTAATTTCTGCCAAAGGTAACTGTCACCTTCTGTTTCATTCTGCACGTTTATTTTTCAAGCACCAGAGCTGACCTCCGAACTCAATCTGCACTTGCCTATTGATGCATAAATATCTGTAATATCACAGTAAATTAAATTCAGTTTTAAAGGGTTTCTATTTAACAATCTGTCAGAACTTTCACAGCGTTTGATTTCTAGTTTCCTCTGTCCACTGACAGGTTTATCTCAGTATGGCTTGATTAATGAAACCTTTTATTTGGAGTAAGCACACCTATTATTACCATAATCTCTTAATGCTTGCTTAGGCAACATTGTGCTCTGACAGCAGGGCTCCAAAAACTTCCAGCCCCTTCACTCCTGGCAGCAGGATTTGGGGACTGGAGAAGGGACAGCACTGTCTTGCCCCGCACTCTTGGAGGTGCTTCAAAATCAAGCAGTTTCCCACTTTAGCAGGTTTGGAAATGTATTTTCACATAAATTTGTGTTGAACATGCCTTATTACAAAGTCTTTTCGCCTAAGATTAAGAACTGTACATTTAATTTGTGGTTAGTCTTTCCTAGGGAGGAAATGGATGTTCTCAAAATGAGTTCTTTAGGATGATTTGTTGAATTTGGGGAAAAAATACTATAGCATAGCCTAGAGAAGTTTGTATGGATTTGGATATCAGAGCTGTTGTATTCTAATGCCTGGTTTTCCTGTCATAGGCCCTGAGAACATCACTTGATGTCTCTGTGTTCTAATCCCACCTGTCTGTGCTGTAATCCCATCTCACTGACAGTGTAACAGAGCAAATAGGGTAGAATGAAACTGCTCCAGAGAAGAGGCAGTCAGGGCAAAACATTCCAAATTTTGTCTGTTGAGTGGGAATAATGCTCATTTACTGCACATGAGGAAACTGAATTCCTGATTCCCCCACATTGCTGCTGTGACTGTGGACCATTCTGCAGCAGTGACTGGGATGAAATATGAGGTGCCTTGATGCCCTTGCTTAGCAGGACAGAAGCAAGGAAACAACTAGCAAATTGCATCCCTGGACTAAGAAAAGATGTGATTTTCATCCCTGAGAGAGCTTTACTTTTAGACAAGTTAAGAAGAACTGCAACTTTCCCAGGGTTTCCTAAGGATTTTGCTTCTTCACAGCTTGTACAGGTGGTAGGTGAACTTCCAGCCCCATGGAGAGCAAAGGGAGCTCTGACACTGACTTGGGAGTTTGATTCCATTCTTATTCTTGTTTCCAGCTGTGGTTTGGGCTTTTTTCAAACTGCTCCTCACTGGGAATTCTTTGTTATAACCTGGCTGTCAGATTGTCAGGTTCTGAAAGTGCAGACCCCACCTCCCAGCCGGAACACCTAAAGACGTTGAATAACTGGGATGGACTCTGATGTTTGGGTTGTCTCCAACTTTCCAGGAACACCATTTGCTTTCAACTCTTCAGGACTTCCAAGAGACTCTCTAATTGGAATCCACACCTCACTGACTCTGGGGACGAAGTTCCCACTAGCATCAGTAAAATTTATATTGCTGAGCGTGCCAGTATAAGGATCACACGTGGAAAATGTCACACGTGATATGTCACTTCAAACAGTCACAAATATGCAGATATATCAAGAACTTACATGCCCCCATTATTAAAGATCAGAATGATTTTTAAGGTGACTTGTGCACTTGTTTCTTCAGGAAGAAAATATTCCAATAATTTTATTGCATTAAGACATTAATCAGCATCGGGGAATATATTCTCAATTCTGCATTAAGACCTGGAGAGGTCCTGTCATTCCTCAATAAACAACTCACAAATGAGGATTATATTTACCAGTGTGCACATACAGAGAGAACACAGAACAGCACATACAGCCCTTTGCATATATATACTCAAAGACAGAATGTTTTTGCAGTATAAAAAAACGGAGAAACTCATCAGAAGCAAGTTGTATATTTTCCATCAATACGTGCAATGTGGTTTGGTGGCCCTGCACACAGTGAGTGTTTCTGCAGCACCAGGAGCCACACTTTCAATAGGCAAATGCTTTGGATTGTCATAAAAGTGTTTATTTGCACCAAAGTACGGACTCTGTTCGTGCAATCCTCCTTGTGGAATTATTATAATTCTCCGACACGTCGCAGACTTTTTTGGGTTGTTTCACACTCTGCTTTTTAACCTTCAACAACAAATATTGTTGTATCATGAAGACAGCAAATCCAAACAATTACATATGTAGTCCAAAGGCATACACAAGAAAATCAATATTTGACATCTCTGCAACTCCCTCCTTGGAGCAGCGTTCAATAGCTCTTATTCATTATACACTTATATCTCTTTCACATTCGCCTTTGTCACCAGAAACCCATTTTTTTTTCTCCTTTGACTTCCACATAACTTCTTTGCCCTGTACTTTTACAGATGCCTTCTGGCTATAAATACTAATGAAATCTCTTTGCTTAATTCAATTTTGCTGGTACACTTACAGTTATGACCTAACTTTCCCACGAGAGAGACTGATTGAACATTCCAATACCTTATGGATGGGAGCAAACACTCCACAGAACTGGACTGACAATTTCCATAATTATAGAATTCACAGCCTAATGACCTTAAAAAACAATAAAAAGATCTCTTGTTAATTCCATTTCTGTTACTGACATTCAAGATATTTCATTTTTCACAGGACAACAAATTTACTTTTTATTTTCAAAAGAGCAGTCTATCCTTTTACCCTAGATTAAATTTTCTGAATATTGAAGGATTTCATTGAATATTTAGCATTTCTTTGTCTTTTAAAAGTTAGAATATTTATGATCCTTAGAATGCTCCTGACTGATTTATAGCAATCAATTATAAGAGTGCGTTTTCAAATAGCCCTTTTAAAAATGAAGAATAGAATAATTAAAAAGATCAGAAGTCCTCCCTTGCATATAATTATTTCATTATTTCATTACAGTGCAGAAATTGTTTTTGCTGACTGCGAACAATTTTAATTGAGCCAAAGCTGTATTAATATACGATAGCAAGCAGTTCTTCCTAAGAAATAAGATCACTAATTGCCTAAATTTTTATTCAGCACAGTGAGCCTTAAAAGCCACATTGTAATATAACCCTAATCAGTAGGTACAAAGCATCCTTTTGCCATGGTGGAGACATTCCCAAAGCATAACCTTGCAGCTCATTTATTCCTTCAACAGGTTTATTGCTGCATGAAACATTTGTTTGGGTGCTGATTTGTGGCAGGCTGAGAACAGAGGGCTTTGTGCCAGCCTGGCCCTGCTCCAACAAGGCTGACTGTGCCATCTATGGCCACCTTGTCCCTGTGTTTTGGTGGGTACACCACCATGGGTACCCACACAACTTCCCTACATGGCTTTTGTTCCTCACATGCCATTGCCTGGCTGCTCTCTCCAGCTGCTCCAGGGTTTCTATCAGTGCAATGGTGAGAAAGAGAAACCACCTGGAGAATTTAAAAGCAGGAGCCTGATTTTGGTGCCTTGAATCACCATGTGGATGAAGCTTTTCCTTCCCGTAGGGATTTGGAGAGCTTCAGCTACTGCTATAAGGTCTGTACATGCCCCAGACTGGGTCTCTATCCTCACCTTTCCAAGGATGTTTGCTGCAGGCTGCATTTTGGGTGGGCTTGCTTTGACCAGGAGACCTGTTCTCAGTCTGCCCATGCTTCTCTGTGTTGGATGGACACTCCCAGGTTGGTGTCTACCTAAAAAAACCCTAGGCAGCTCCAGCACCAGGAGGAAGGTCCTGAGGAACCTTCAGGAGTGCTGTGTGCAATTGGGATGTAAATAGGTTTCCTTATCACTGGTGCCACCTCTCTGCAGGGAATGATTTGGCTTGCCCTGAGGACTTTCTCTGTCACCTGCCCAAACCCACCCCTGTGCTGGCTGGACTGAAACTCCTTTGGCCCTCTGGGATGTGCCAAATTATTGTCAGCTTTGCAAACACACACTGGTCCCTGGGCCATGATGGTCCTTTCCTGGTGCTTCCCACAAAGACTTGCAGAAAGGGTGAGTTTGGGCTGTCCCCAGTAGTGTGGGAACTGGCAGAGGCTCTATAGGAGGCTGTAGGGGCATGGCTATAGGGGCAAGAGCAGTTCTTTTCTCCCAAGCCCTCCCCATCCCCTGAGGTCCAATATTCCAGAGTGCTAGGTAATCCACTGTTGTGTTCAGCTCCTAAGCTGAGCTCAACATCCCAGTTGATATAGACCAAGAAACACTTGGTGAGGTTTGCTCAGAGTCCTTTGACTTCACCTGAGACAGTTTTTTGGAAGGAAGCAAAGTCTTTTTAATAAATAATAACACCTTAGCCAGCAGTGCGGGCAGATGGCTCATGACAGCTCCTGCCTGAGGTCTCTGAGCTTCACAAGAGGAGAAAGCCTGTGTCAGAGGCAGAGCAGTGCCTGGAAGTGCAGACGTGTTGTTATCAGGGAATGGTCGCTGCAGGGCAAGTCTGGAGTTTGTCTGATGTCCAAGTCTCTCCTGCCACAGCACAGTCCCTTCCAGGGTGCTGGGGGAAGTTGCAAATGGGGTTTGTGAATAAGGCTCTTTGTCAGTGCTCAACTCTGAGCCCCCCTCCTCTCAAAGACTGGATAAAGCCCATCCAAACAAGAAAAGTGGAAATTAAAGATAAAATCCTGGTCCAATGCAGCAGCCTTAATATAGTGTCTGAATGGGTGAGGAAAGATTTATAATTACCTCCAAGCGAGGCTGGAATTTTCCTCCTTAGTTTGCTGCTTTCCAGTCCCACTGTGAAGCCTTAAACTCAGTTTTGGTGCCAAAGGAACACTGTAGCATTAAAGTAAGAACAGAGGAAGTCCCAGTACCAACAACAGCCGGCAGCACTCAAACACAGCCACGGTAAGGATTGCCTAGCAGCAGATGTGATGTACCCCTCTGCTATTCCATAGTGGCAGCCCTCAGGTACATGGTTATAATTCCTGTGAGAGGCAGGCTCTGGAGATGACAGACTGAATAGTTACAATTTATCATGAAAAATTTTCAAGGATGAGTTAATGATTTTGTGCAATTTCCAGACCAGTTAGCAGAAGCCTGGGAGCCTGGAAGCTTGTGTTTCCCTGGGCTGCAGCTCACCAGGAACAAGTAACTGTTTTCTCCTTGTGCTTCAGTTTCCATATTACAAAATGAGTAAAGATCCAGCCTTCCCTGTGAAATGATTTAAATCTCTTTCAGAAAATACTGTATAGGAAATACTCCAGAGCAGGAAAGGGGGGCTACAATCAACCCAACTTTTCTTGCAGTAAAACCAGTACCAAAATTAGTCCTGAGCTTTTGTTTTTGCTGAACAGATGCATCCCATGTTTGCCTGAAGGAGGTGGACAGTGTAGGACAGGGAACGTGCCTTTCTTTCTCAGTGACTTTGCTGTCTGATATCTCTGTCCAAGTGGATACACAGGCGTTTACATGTGAAGCATCCCATTAAAGATCCTACAACTCAGCACTCCTCCCTGCAGTGCAGGATGCAGTTAGAATTTGGTTTTGGCACCCAAATGAGAAATATACAGTGATCCAAGCTATTGATTCTGTAAAACAGGCCACTTTGTGTCTTCTGGCACAGTTTTGCACAGGACGTGGTCACACACACTGTCCCAGAGGGCACTGACCCATGTAGGACTGAACTGGGACTATCATCTTCTGTAGGTGGAGGTGGGAAATATTGGAAACTCCTTCTCCTTGTTCTGCTGTCATGTGCATGGTTTTTGGGGATGTGAAAAAGTCTTGCACCTTCCCAGGTGCTCTGCAATGGGTTCCCTGGGGAAAGCCATTACAAACAACAAATCCACAAACCTCCACACTGGCTCAGTTCCCTTCCCTGTCTCCAGCAATGATTCCATTGAATCGTGGAATGGTTTGGTTTGGAAAGGACCTTAAAGCTCATCTCATTCAACCCTCTGCCATGGGCAGGGATACCTTTCACTGGACCAGTTTGCTCCAAGCCCAGTCCAGCCTGGCCTTGAACACTTCCAGGGATGGGGTATCCTTGTCTGCAGTGGTCTGCAGCTTAGTTTCCCAGCCTATAAGAAACCAGTAACAGCTCTTCCAGGTGTTGGCTGAAAAGCTAAAAAATTGAGAAAGATCCTCAGTGAATTCACAGTCCTCCTCACTGGAGCTGCTGGTACCCTGTTCCCTGGGCACAGCCCTGCAAGGCTGGTCCTTGCAGTGGAAGACCACTTACTCCAGGACACTGGCAAGGAGAGAAGGCTCCAGCTGTGCCCAGACACATTCCTGCAGCACTGACCCTTGGCTCACAGCTCCGTTCTTTGAAAATTTTGGCACTTTTACTCCAGTGAGACCACTTGGTGCTTCCTCAGTGCCCAGGGTAATCCCTAAGGGGTTTGCTCCCTCCCAGTCCGAGGACAGCTCTGCTGGCAGTGTGTGCTGCAAAGGGTTTGTGCTGCCATCTGTGTCCTTTATGCCAGCTCATGGGTTTTCCCCCGTGTCCAGCAAGATGGAGAAGGTTATTTGTCTTAAGACCATTTTCTCCTTCTCTCTCTTTGTTGTGCACCAGTGTCAACAAGAAATTTGCTCTTTCTGGCATAATTCATTCATGTTTGGGCCCTAATTGGCCCTCCCTGTGCTGGCTGCTGCTTGCCTGGCTATTCCCAGGCTTTCTCCAGGGTGGGAGTCCATCGGTGGGAAATCATAACTTATCTCCATTGCATCCAAAAGTTTGCTAGGGAGGGGAGACCTAGCAGAGGGATCTCAATTCCTGGAAGTGATTCTGATGGCAGGGATTATTTAAAGGGAAGAGAAAAGTATCTTCTTTAGTAAAGGACTCTCTTGAGCAAGTAGGTTAGGAAGGCTTGATGATAACCCAGAAGTTTCTATAAGGACAAGAGAACTTTTTCATGGTCTTTTCAGTCTGTATCAGTCAGATAACACAACGGGGAGGTGAAAGAAGACTCTTGGCAAATTCAGAGTGAAAAACAGAGCATGTTTTTAAATGTGAGGAGCAATTCAACAGGAGGCCCAGTGGCTTATTCTTTCTGATGGCCATTTTGAAGTTAGGAATGTTCATTTACCTGAAAGTGATGCTGGAGCGAAACAAGGATGAAGGCAGGATTGTCTGTGCCTGAAGGACTGAGGGATCCTTGCAGTTCTCCCTGGCTTTATATTCCAGAGGGACCATTTTCCTGGTCCCGCCCTCACCTCTGTCCCTGCAGGGGAGCTGTTAGGAAGGGACTACATCCCTCATCACTGCCAAATATGCAGAGTTGCCTGGCCTGGGTGTTCCTGGGAGGATTTTGGGCATCTGGGTGGTGCAGAGTGTGGCAGGGCTGGCAGAGAGATGCACCATGTCTTACCCTGTTATCTTCCTCTCTTTGATGCCCAAGAAATTGTAGGAGGATTTAAACCTCAGGAGTTCCCAGAGGGAATTGGTGATTCACCCTGAGCTCCCTGTGCAGCTGATCTGTGCTGCAAAATTGTTTCTACGCCCACCACCTTGCCAGCACCACACACACACACACAGACTCTCACTGCACCTCTGATGGCAAAAGCCAGAATGTATCACTTAGAAAGGCTCAAAAAAACCCACTTTTCTTTTATAATAATATTTCCACAGGCCAAGCAATTGATGGCTGGAGTAGGGAAAAACATACATCTTTGCTTCCAAGTAATAGGCTGCAGATTTGCAAGACTAAATCCTTCTAAAAGCCCAGAATCACATCCATTCAGTCCGTAAAAGAAAAAGAAGTCTAATTTGATAACATTATACGTAAAGCGTTGTCTTGACTTAGATATATTTTAGGCATGCTGGTTATATAACACAGAACAAGCAGGGGGAAAGGACTTGATCACATTCAGATGATACTAAATTATCTTATGACAGAGGCTGTATCTTTTTTACAACAGAAAATGGAAACAACTGTGTCCTTGACCTTCAAAAAGGAATTGACTTCCCTAGCTTAACTATTCAAACAAACAACTGTGTACTCTCTTCAATTCCTGTGATAATTTTGATTTACTGTAAATGACTGAATTTAATGAACTAAATTATGCTATTTAAATGCATTTTGTGAATGGTATTGTAGTTTGTTACTAAGCATTATGTCTATGCTAAAGTGTGCTGTAAATGATATGATATGGAACATATGTGCTGTATTCATAATTTAACTGTTGCTATGGAGTGCCTTCTTCAATAGGCTCCTTTGAAAAACGAGTTCTTTATTTACCTGGTGAAATGAAGGTGATTTCTCAGCAAACCTCTAGGTCTCACTGACCTTGACAGAATTACAGTGCTAATATTTTCACATGGATGAACCGTTCTTCAATAATTTTTCCAAAATAGATGGCACAAATAGGTTTTCTGTTAATGCTGGGACATATTGCATGTTTTCTAATCTCACTTTTCTTTTTGTTTGAACAAATGTTTATTACAGCTGTTGTAGAATGACTCCCATCCTCGTTAGTGATAACAGGTTTCTGAGTTCAGAGTGGATCTCAGGGTCTTGGACATGATTCCCAGTAATGCTTGGAGCCTGATGTTGCAGGGACAGCCAATGCCCAGCTCCTGTGTCCGACCATGCGATGCAACAAGGGTAATGCTCCTGTTGCTGAAACCCTTTGTAAATTTGGAATTCTCTCTTTGCGCGGATTTTTTTTTTTTTTTTTGGACTCAACCACTAAAATCTGTGGAGGTCTTTTTAGGGTTTTTTTTGGTTGGTTGGTTGGTTGGTTGGTTTGGTTTTTTTGTTCATTTGGTTTTTTGTTTTAATGCTGTTGCTGGCCCTGCAGTTTTTGTTTGTTACTGTAATGGTTGTGTTGTGGGAAACAGAGACGTGAGTTTGCCTGTTCCTCACCTCCTGAGCAACCTGGTCTAGTGGAAGGTGTCCCTGTCCATGGCAGGGTGGAACAAGATGAGCATTAAGGTCCCTCCCAACTCAAACCAGTCTGTGATTCTATGGTTCTATGATGTCCCTCTCAGTGCCCCCAAGAGCAATAACCATTTTCCCTCCCAGGGGCATCAAGACTGTGCTCAGGTCTGCACAGACACAGCCTGACCCTTCTGCAGATCCAGCCTGACGTTCTGCAGAGGCTCTGAAATGTGAGCTCTTCTCACTGGCGAGACATTTCTCATTAGTGACTACTGCCCCTATTGCAGCTTTGTTATGAGATGACAAAATCACCCCACTACTGGGGAAAGTGCGCTATCAACTATGAATCAGCTGCAAAACCCCAAGTGGTTGCTCCATTCAACAGGTACTTTGGCAAGTTGGTGCTAAAACCACCAGAAATGTTCCATATGATAAAGTAACTTATTTAAAGGGAAAAGGCTACCTAAGTAAATGTTTGGGGTATTTAAGGGCACACATTTGACTCCATTTTGCTGATGTTGGGGTTTTTTTGCACTTAAAGACAGGTTCATCAGAGCTAAAACTGCAAATTCCCTTTAGCCTCACAGAGTTTTGCCTTTGACGCCTCTGTGCTAGTCAGGGTCACAAATTAAGGATGTTCTATTTAAAATAATATATAAGAATCATTCTGGTGCTTTCAGAAAATTCTATGAAATTGAGTTAAGCCTCTAGAATTTCATTGGCTACTTTTAAATTTGGAGAATCACTTCAGATGTTTCTTATTCTCTTCTTCTTTCCAAAGGGAAAACGTTAATACCTTCTGAGAGCAAATAACAGTGCAAGAAAATTCTGGCAACAACAGGGAAGGATTTTTGTAACATCTTGGAACATATCAGTCTTCATACAACGTGCATTTAATGGGTCAAATAAGGACACTCTTGATGAAACATTGAGCCATATATAATACCACCTTTTAACTAATTTGAATGTTCACAATAAATTATGGCTGCATTTCATAACTGTTCATCAACCAGCAGTTCCCAAGGAGAACAGCTGAACTTTCTGAACACTGATTCTTTTGGAAAACCTGGATGGTTCTGACTGTGGGATTTGTGTTATCGTTGCAAACAAACATAGCAAATACTGTAAGGTTTTTTTTTAACAGACATATTTTCAACATATCACAGTGCATATCACTGGTGGCATTTTTATATGCACAAAGGCTCCTCCTGGAGATCAATTGTGTTGTCAGATGCCCTGCTCCACACTCAGGTGGGGTTTTGCAGACAGTCTGGGTTCCTGCCTGGGCCAGAAAATGTACTTGAAAACCAAACTGCCAAAAATATAAAATCAAACAGATGTGGTGTGTGTGGTTAAAAAAACCTCTTGCTGAAAAGCCCATTCCAAAATGTTTCCTAGCCGTGTGGAAATGGATCTGTTGGTTTGAATGTGTCTACAGGGGGAGAAAATTTTGAGGATGATTTCATATTTTTACTTTCTCTTGAAAAAATAAACAGATCTGCTGAAGGGAGATCAAACAGCAAAAGCCCCCACAGAAAAGCAGATAACACTTCCCAAGGCCTCTCTAAAGTGGGTACCCCTGGCATCTCCTACTGGGGGAAGTCTGAGCACATAGCCAGTGTGTCCAGCAGCTTGAGCTCCAGCTCAGCTATTCATCATCTTCCTGAGAGGCTTCAGCAAAGCAGAGCTGAGGGCCGGTGGGACCCCCGCCCGCCTTCCCTGCCATGAGAGGAATTCCTTCTCTAGCACTTAGTTGGCTCTTTTCATTTTGGGTGAATCAACTGCAATCCAACACAATGTGCAGGCAGTGGATAACACCTCATGAGCCAGGAATTGGCATGGCATGAGCAGCCTGCCCTGGGTACCTGCTCTGCATTGTGCACTGCAGTTCTAGGAGAGAGAAGGAGCTATTTTTCAGCAAGTGGCTATTGGATACTCCCCGTGCTGCATATCAACAACCAGATCTTGACCCAGAAATGTCAGTCCCTGCTCAGAGCAGACAAGGAAGCATAATTAGAGATGCTCTGGCAACGTATTTTAGCACTGACGGTGACAATGTTTAAATTTTTAATCAGGCATGTAACATAAAAAGCACATAACATGAAATGTGAAAAGAAAATTGGCAAATACCAACGTGCTGTTTGACACTTTATTTCACTGAAGGAAGTGAACATCAATAAACATTATTTATCATAAATGACAGAGAGGAAGGCGTGTTTCTAATAAAAACCTTCCCATTGCAAGGGGTGAATCTCATAAAAGCACCCTGATAGTACTGTAAAAACCATGCTGGGCCAGACCACAAAAGGAAACAGGAGGACCTTTGTTGGGAAGCTGTGATGTGCACCCAGATGTGTTCTCTGATGAAAACTGGCTTTAGGGGGCAGAGGGATCCCCTCAGGGTGCAAGGACCCTCCTCTTCATCTGCCACATCCAGATGTGGCACAGCTCTGAGCCTTGCAGAGGATGACACAAATGTACCTGTACGTGTGATACAGCAAATATCCTTCCAGGCTGGAGGTTCAACCCTTCAAAAACTGCATCCCACTACAAGTTTTGCTCAGTGATGGCAAAAACTGAGCTCACTAATCAGATATTTCTAGCTGGAATATCAGAGACAAGCTGAAGAGATGGGGTGGGGTGTAGATGAGTCCCATATACTGACCCAAGGTGCAAACAGGGAGCTGTTGTGTAACCCTCTCTCTCCAAAGCTCTTACAGTCTTTTCCTGTTTTAGCAGAGCTTTTCAACATCAGTGTCTTCATAAACTGCACTTTCTCCTGCCTAATCCCTGTCCCTCCCCCTATGCCCACTGGATGTGGGCTCTGCTGGGTGTGAGGCCATGTGGTGTTCTGAGCCTGCAGAAGCACTGAGCTGGCTTTACAGGACTAGATGAACGCACTCAAAAATTCCTGGAGGGGAGTGCCAATCCAACTATGCCAAAGTTAGAAAAAGCCTGATTTAGGGCTATTCTGGTCACTTCCATTTGTCTCTGTCTGTGCCTGCATAGAGAGTTTCCAGCTGCATGATTCCAGCTTCTGCAACAAGAAAGTACAAACTTAGAGACAACAACTCCTTCGTGCAATTCAGTCTGTGCCAAACACTGTTATTGCTTCTGAAGCCCGGGTGAACATGTGTGCACACTCTGCTCACTCCTGAGTGTCTGGAGCTCCTCTCTGCCTTCTCCAACTGCAATGCTCCCTCTCCTCCCACCTGAAAATTCCCTTCTCTTCCAGCCCTAGTCCCCGGCATCTGTGTCCCTGATGCAGGTTCCTGTGTTTGACACCTCACTGCCAGGTCTGACTCTTGTCTCCTCTGCACCAGGGTTATGTTTCCTTGGTCTATGCTGCTGTGATGTTGTGAGGAAGAGCTGAGAGAACAGGGAGGAGAGTGGCCTGAGGCAGGAGGGATCCTGGGAAACCCTGCTCAATGCCAAAGCTGCGGGTTGCTCTTCCCTTCCTTTCTCTGATGGGATCATGGTTGCCTGGTTAATGGGAGCTGTGCGGAGATTTCCATGTGCAGAAGACAGAGTCTTCGGAGGATGCAGTTGACAAACTCTAAGACCTCTGAGCGAGTGTTTCATTAACTTCACCAAATCCAGACAGAGTCAAGAGTTCATTCCCAAAAGCAACGGAAGCCTCCCAGCCAAATTTTAAGTACAAACCATACTGGAGTAACATCTCTTCAATGAGATGGTTGTGAGTTTCCTTTTAATGTGGGCAAAAGAAAATATTTTGCCTTTCCCTTATTTTAAGGAAGATGTGAATCTTTTTTTTCCTTCTTTTTTTTTTTTTTTTTCCCCAGCTTGAGTCAGACAGTCATCATGGGACATTTCATCTCAAATGGGTAAAGGCTGGCAAAGATAGGGGCAACTGAGAGCAGATTTATATAATGGGAAGTGTCAGACAAGCTGAACTGTAGGCACTGATCTTCCCCACTTTTCATGGAATTAATAATAAGCTTTTCATGAGAGCCTGCCTGGGTTAACTCCTGGATGATCACAAGCCTACACGTTACTAATAATAGCATCACTGGCTAAAATATTTCCATGTTTACTGAGTTTCATATTCCAATTTTGTGGCTCTGTTTTGCCCTGCTTTTTCTCTTTTGTTTTCCATTCCCGTCATGCTGTTACACTAATATTTTCCATCTTGGTTCCAAGGGTTGCCATCATTAGCTGCTGCACCACGTGAACATTTGTGTCTCTCCATCAGATTTGTGAGGAGGCTGCTATGGCATGGCCAGCTCTCGTGGCAGTGTTTCCAGAGAGCAGATGGTGACAGCTCAGCGCTGTCACCCGAGGCAGCTGGGGTGAGTTTCCTCTCTTGGAAGCATGGACTGTGACCATGGCATGACTTGAACTGGTTAGAATTTGGGCAAAAAAAGAGGAAATTCATTTTTTTCTATAGATAAGTAGTTCTGCATTTATTTTAAATTGATGCAACTGATAAAATGCTGTTGTCAGCCCTCACCACCCAGCAGGAGTTGCTGTTTCTGTTGTCTAGAGGCATCACTGCACTCCCCCAAGTTAAGTTCCATCACACAGTGCTTACCCTATTAAAAAGGGTAAATTTGTGTCATGGAAGGAAACAAGAGTTTGCAACTGGACCGTTAGTCCTTCTTTACACCCCATAGATTTAGTCGAACACAATTTCCACTGGGCCAAAATCACTGCTAAAAGCCATAAATAAATGTTTATCCTAGCTCTCTACCAATTTTTGAGGCACTAGACACACCTCTTCAGACCAGATCCCTACATTTGATTTCATGGGGATGTAGATTCTGAAGGATTTGGGTCTTAACTTTTGCTCCATTTTCTCTGCTGAAAGACAGAAGTAATATTTCTCTGCCATACAGCAGTCTCATAGTGAGTAATTATTTCATATTTGTAGAGTACTTTGGGAAGAATATGCTCCATATTGCTGATATTATTAACTTTTGGAGCCCAAGATGAAACACTGAAGTGCCTCTATGCTGTGCAGTCCTGCTGATCTTGAAACCTAAGGAATATTTAGAAATTCTGTCAGGAGAAACTTGTGGAAACAAAAAGAAATCCTTCCACACAGCAAGAATTTGAGGAAATAATGAAGGGCCATTGGTACACAGTCCATCTTCCTGTTGCAAAGTGAGTGTGTTTCCAGCCCACATCAAAGCTCTATTTGCTTCTCTTGTCAGATGATTTTGTGGGAGTGTTGCAGGGGGCTGGAGCTTGTCAGGGTGACTGAGTCAACTTGTAGAAAGGACTTACTCAGGCAGCAGACGTGCAAGTAGAGGTCAGGGTTAGCATGGACAGGGCACAGGGTCTGGTGAGTGGGTGAGAGATTCAGAACAATAAATAGATATACTGTAGGACAGGAATCCAACTGTGTCTTGGGCTACATCAAAAGAAGTGTGATCAGCAGGTCGAGGGAGGAGATTTCCCTCTTCTACTCTCTCTGGAGCACTGAGTCCAACTCTGGGCTCCCTAACACAGCAGGGATGGGGAGCTGCTGGAACCAGTCTGGAGGAGGCCATGAAAATGCTCCCAGGGCTGGAGCATCTTTGCTCTGGAGATAGGCTGGCAGAGCTGGGAGTGTTCAGCCTGGAGAACAGAAGACTCCAGAAAGATATGAGAGTCTCTTCCAGTGCCTAAAGGGGCTCCAAGAGAGCTGGAGAGGGACTTTGGACAAGGGCTTGGAGTGACAGGACAAGCGGGAATGGCTTTCCAATGCCAGAGGACAAGGATATTGGGAAGGAATTCTTGTCTGTGAGGGTGATGAGGGCCTGGTACAGGTTGCCCAGAGAAGTTCTGGATATCCCATCCCTGGAAGTGTTCAAGGCCAGGCTGGACAGGGCATGGAGCAACTGGGTCCAGTGGAAGGTGTGCCCTGGATTACGGGGCCTTCATTCTGATCCCTGTCTTGCTGCTCAGAGGACTGAGTACCTGGAGAATAACTGGTCTTGCCATGAACAACTAAGGCAAAGAAGTCATCAGGTGCCTCAGCCTTTTCCTTATCCTTTGTCACTATGTCTTTTTCCTGGCAGGAAACTGTTAGGTATTGAGGCACTGAATTTAAAATTTTGATTTCTGTTTGCAATGGAAATTGTGACCTGGCTCACTTCGAGGCATTCAATGTGAAGGCTGCAGTTTTTTTCCTTTTCTTGTTTTTATATAATTTTTGATGATTTCCTCTTGCCTTGTGCTATTTTAAGATGTTTAAATTAGTAGCTCCAGAAGAACCATTCACAAATAGCGTTGATCTGTGTTTTGAAAGTTTAACATACACTATCCAATGCACATTTACATACACCACCGAAATCCGGCATTTGGGAAATTAAAACAACAAAACTTGATTGCATATCATGATTTCATATTTTGCAGATGTTAATATTTAATCGTATGCAGAACCATTTAGCTTAAGTGCATTAATGTAACTCATTTAAAAGAGGCCAGTAATTGTCCTATTAACTCCCAGCCTGGATGTTATCCATGCTGCCCTGCTGGTAAGGCCAGAGGGAGAGTCTCCTATTGGCACCCACAGAGATTGCTCTGATCTGTTGAAAATCCTGTTAAAATCTAATTACTTAGGAGAATAGGCCAGGGAATATCTAATGAGCTTCAGGAAACCCACTGAAAGAAATTCTCTTTTAATACAGACTGAAACATCTTCTGTGTTTCAATTACAGTGCTACCACACGAACATAATTACACTTGTATAGAACGGGACTCGTCTTTGTTATTTTAATTACATATCACTAGATTTTTCTTAGTCATGGAGAAAAATAATTTGATTCCCCATAAAGGTTAAATGTTGATGAAAAGCTGAGTGTTAAAATAAATGTAATCTTTGTTTATGATAATTTCTTCTTTGTTTTGTGAAGAAATGTTAGTAAAAGCAGGTCACTGAGGGAAGCTGACCGACCAAACACATGCTGGGGAAGCCCGGGGAAGGTGGAGACGTTGTTGTACAGATGAGAAAGATTTCAGAGAAGACTTTGTCAGCATGAAATTTGGCCTTACTTTTGTTATGGTAATTAAAGCTGTGGACATTAAGCTCACAATAAAATCTCATAGCAGCAAAACAGACTCCTTGTACCAACAGGGGGGACTATTTGCAATTTCTTTCGCTTGCAGCCTCTTATTTTTTTTTAATTTAAAAATTCCACTGCTAATGTGACCAAGATTATCACTGATGGCTTTTTGCAGTGACACAAAGGGTGCTGTTTCTGTCCAAGTCACTGGAAGAGGCTTCCCAGGGTAGTGGTCACGTCTCTGAAGCTGAGAGAACTCAAGGAGTGTTTGGAGAATGCTCTCTAGCACAGGGTGGGATTGTTGAGTTGTCCCATGCAGGGAAAGGAGTTTGACTTGATGACCCTTGTAGGTCCCTTCCCACTCAGGATATCCTATGATTTTAAGCTCATGGACCTGCATGGCTTCACTTTGTCAAGAAAAGCAGAGCATGGGACTGCTCACGGATTTGGCCCCTTTGTTGTGGCCATCAACAACCTGGAACTGGAGCAGCTGATCCAGATAGCTCCGAGCATCGCTGCCACTGTAACTGGGCTGTCTGTGGAGAATTCACTGAATTTAATGGGAGAAGACGGTGAAGGCACAGAGGAGGTAGGATGCCTGCCTGAAGGAACAAGCTGGGCAGCAGAGGTTCTATCCCAAGGAATGTTACCCCGAGTTATTTCTGCCTCAGCACATGGTCAGGTTGGTCCCAAGGTGTGGATGGCACTGAAGCCAGTGACGGAGGAGATACTGGATACCCTTTCCAGCACGCCCAGCCCTGAGTCCCTCACACTGCTGTGAGGCAGCAGGAGGCGGGAAAGTGGGAGAGAGGGAAAACGGGAGGCAGGAAAGTGTGAAGGTGGGAAAACATGTGTCCTTCACAGGCAATCTCAAGCTGCCAGGAGTCTGCTCTGACCCCGTCCCTGCGAGAGCATGACCAGCGGGACACCCGCACACAGCCTGGCTGCCCTGAGGGCACAAGGAAGGCTGAGGGGCGCTGAGGGCAGGCGGGCGCCATGTTGGTGCCCGAGGGTCCGTGAGGGGACAGCCAGCCATGGCTGTGCCGGGCGGGTTTGCCCAGCCCGTGTCAGGCAGTGATGAAGGGGGTGTGAATGGAGCCCGGCTGGATGTGCAGGTTCATGCAGTGATGGTGTCCCCCAGGGAGCTGAGGTGCTCTGAGATTTAAATACAGAAGGCTGACTGTGATCACAGCGTGAGGCACAAGGGTGTGAGGGGAGATTCTGCTCCTCAGAAGTGATACAAAGCTACAAACAGAAGTAATATAGACTCAGATCTGCTGTCCACCACTCCTAACTCCCACCCAGAGCTTTATCCTGTGAGGAAACTATTACAGTTGGTTTGGTGGAGAGTCAGGACTGTGGAATAGCTTTAAAAAGCATGGAAGAGGCTGCGATGAGCAGGAGTAGCTTTTGAAGCTACTGTGACTTCACAGAAAGTTGGTCTAAAGTTTTCACAATGAGGGATTCAGGTAACAAAACCTTAATTTTGTTTTCCTTGTTTCAGGTTGTGCACAACTTCAGAATTGTGCTGATGATTTTACTTCAGAGATGATCCCAATGCCTTCCTTTTGAAGCATTTTAGTGTCAGAAGTGTTCAAATGGCAGACCAAGAAAAGCTGGTACACAGGTAGTGTACACAATTCCTATCTGACATACAGGTATATATTTTAATTTCCTTAGTTTTTTTGGGTTTTGGTTTTGTTTGTTTGCTTTTTATTAACCACAGAATGCATTTTACAACCATTACTCTCTTGCTCTGAAAATAGTTTAATACTACAACACAACTACAGAAATTAGGACTAATGGAAAAATTACCAAACTCCATTCTGGATGATTCCCATAGAATTCCTGATGAAGGCAATGTAGCTGTATTTTCTTAAGATGTTGAGGGCTCAATATGAAGGGTCAGAGAATAAGTGATAGAGCCACAGGTTTATAAATTTGACACGTTTAGGAAGATATTCTTTGAATTTTAAGTGATAAATCTTTGTGCAACACTTTGTAAACATATTTACTGTGTTCATTCCAGCTATCAAATATAGCTGAATGGGATTACATACATTATAGTTGGTACTACTGGAAGCACTTCATTTGACTGCATCTAGAGAAAAAATGTGCTTCCTCAAGTTGAACTCCCACTCATCTGCCTGGAATTTGAAGGACAAGTGCTTTGGAAGTCCCATAAAAAATCTGTCTGTAATATTTCTCACTGTATCTCTTTAAGTACTTTTTATACTATTAGGATGCCCATTTGGCAGGGAGAAGAAAACAGGATCAGGGAAGAATATTGAGATTTGGTTGAACTGTAAATTCTATAACAGGAATTGATCCAGGCTTTGATTTTGCCCTTTATAAACCACAAAAGTGGATCTAGATTCAAATCATTCTGAAATTCTGAGGCTCAGTTTGGTGTGGAATTACAGAGTCCTCAAAAATCTAACCTAGGCCCTTGAGTAGGAAAATCCTTGGAGGCAATCCTGGCACAGCTTGAGTCGGAGAGAGAGCTAAAGAACCAGAGGAACCTCCCAGGCACTGCAATCACATTCACTGAGTGATTACAGTTTAAACTTTTGTAGGCTCTTTCCTGAATCTTATCCTTAAAAGATGTCACACAAAAAAGGGTTATTCTACCTACAGAATGTGCAAAAGAACTTGGAGACTGTGGAGATTTTTGGGAAAGATGAAACTCATTGGCAAGAGGGGGAAAAAAAGGTCAAAAGTGGAGAGGAGGGAGGAAAACGGCTGCTGTGAAAGACAGTTAAAACCACTGGAAATGTTCCCACCCCCACCCAGCATCCTGGCTCCAGTTCTGTGTCAGTCATTTCTTCGGAAAAAGTGCCAGTCAGAGTACATTCCTGCTCAAGCCCCAGCGAGTGTGTTATAAAAATGGAGAGTAGCATGTAAATCATTCATGGGGACGGGGAAATAAATAACCCTTTATGCCCATATAAATACTTATCAGATGTTCATAAGGGGAATTTACATGAAGTTTTATTCAGTACTGTCAGCCATTCCTCTGTCTTCCATCATTCCTGCCATGAAGACCATTCAAAACATGGTGGTGGAGAGAGCAGCCTCTCCACTAGTTGATCTGTAGCACATCATGTAGAAAGCTCTGAACTTGCCCTTGGTACTGCTGTTATTTTTATTATGGCTCTTAGCAGAGTGAGATCATTCTTCCTGGTTTGCCTCCCAAGAAATAATGGGAAGCAGTATGTTTAGCCAGTGGATTGATTCAGTGATCTATTAGTCTAATCCTGACTCTGCCAATCATCTACGGGGTGACTGCAGGTGAATCACGTCACTTCTTTGTGCCTCTGTTTCCTCTCTGACCTCCTGCCTGTCTTGTTTATTTGGACTGTAAGTTATTGGGGGCAAGGGCTGCCTCTTGCAGTTGGTGTGAACGTGCCATGGCTCCTGCCCTGGGACCTCTGCAACAGCTTCGTCTCCAAGTGGTTGCTGCATGTAAATAATAACATGCAGCTCCTCCTCTGGAGGTCACAGAAAGAGACTGTATAAACTGTTGTATAAACAAAGTTGTATGAACTGGTGGCAAGCTGGAAGGACGTGAGGAAGAGCCCCTAAGGTGAGCTGTTTTGCTCAGTGCTAAGCAAGCACAGAGTAGAAAGGTATTCTCTACCCCACAGCTCATAATGTAAGGCCACTTTGGCCATCAGAAGCTGTCCTGAGCACTCAGTGCCTGGACTCACAGCTTACAGACACTCAGGGACTGAGCCAGATGCAGTCAGGAGGCAGATCCACGCTATGTGGCAAATGGAAACTAAGGGGCCTTACTTGGCCCAAAATTAGCCCAAATTGATGCTTTATTGCATCTACTGTGAATAAGGAATGTGGCTGTGGAGCTCCTGCAGGTCAGCTGGAAAACTGTGGCAACCCAGCCTTGGGTTGTTCAGCTGAGCCCTCAGTTTATGGCTATACTCTGTAGAAGAATTAAGCTGAAAATTCCTCTGGTTTTTGGGGACTCCATGTAATGGCAGAATTCATACCTGTCAGCAGGACCACAACAGGAATGTTTGCCACCTGTGGCAATACTGCCCCTTCCCAAGGACCCTTTTAGCATTGTTTTGGTTTCCAAGCCCCTCTTTTAGGTGTAGGAGTGAAACCAGAATTGGGTAAGTTTTGGTTATACTTGTCCTTGCCTTAGTAGAGTATTCCTTATGGATACCTTGGAACATTTGTTAAATTTTTTTATATATGGCTTTTTTTTTTTTATGTAGCACTCAGCATCATCTTTCAGAGACTCCTGTTAATTCTTAAGTATGACCTAATAGTTGAGATCCATGTTGGTTTTTTAATCATCCAATTCAGTACCAGCTATTGGTGATTCTGAAAACAAAATTTGACCTGTCAGATGTGAACAAATAACAACTTGTGCCCCTTTCTTAAAAAATGGAATAAGAATATTGAAATAGTAGACGTTGTATGATATTTTCCTAATGGGATGATTATTAAAATTAGAGCTAGGGGTGTTCAGAGGTAAAGGAAGCTTCTGAAATCATAGGGTGTAAGTATATTATAGAGCAATAATTTGGGTAATGTTATAAACCTGCTGAATGGAAATTTATGGAAACAGATCCTACTAGTTTTAATGGGAGTAACATGCATAAATCCTTGTGCAAGAAGATTAAACTAAACTCTGCAGTTTTAATTACTGGTGCCATCATTTTTTTATTTGTCACATGTCCTGTCTTGTAAGGCAGCCTTGGTACAACTGCTGGCCCTCTCTTCAGGCAACTGGTGAGTAAGGGTTTGTGAGAGCAGCTAATGCCTCTCTTCTTTTGAGAGCCACCTCCAAACTGTGTGTTCATTTCATTACCCATCCTCTGTGAGTCTTGTTCACAGCCTGTAATTGTAATATTACAAATATACTCCAAAATTAGACTGGAAAAAATATTGCAAATTCAGCTAAAGCTGCAGTGAGCTGACCCTTCAATACAGTGTTGTTGCCTATTGCTGCAGCACCTGGAGTGGTACAAGAGGCACTACCATTTCACAGAGGTGTTGCCCACCCTGGGCTGACAGAAAAGGAACAACCCAGAGTGTAAAGCTAGGCTAGTTCTGTATCTCAAGAAAATAATGTAGGGAAACATCATCAGCTTGCATAAATCAGAAATATTCAGTTGAAAAACTTCGGTCAGCTTATTAATTCACTTGAATTTTATGGGGCTACACTTCTTTCTGTCCGATGACAGCCTGCCCCTTCTCAGCTGCCAAAGACTGACAGTAATTGAAAGCTGACACATCTCTACTCCATGTATATATACATATATACCACAGAATGATTCTGTAAAGCAGGCATAGAGTCAAACAATTTGAAAGAACTGGTTTCAAAGGTAAAGCCAACCTAAGCCTGAAATCCAAACTCTGATTAAATTTTAAATGTTTGATAAATAGCTTTTAAATGAATTGGGTATGTATATGTCTATGAGTGTATTTTATTTCTTGATATGTTTTCTTATATTTGCCTAATATATGAAGTAATTATTTCTTTTTTTCTGAAATCTGTGTATTTTCAACTTTATTTTAAGTCTTGCAGAAAAGTAAATCAGATGGAAACATAAATATAAAATACTGCAGTTAAATATAAAAAATTAAGCACCTTGAATCAAAAATAGTAAGATCAATGCTCTGAAATTAGGAGAGGCTAATCACAGTAAAAGTAACTGTGACTAAGGACTAGGAAAGTATAAAGGGATTGACATATGTGGTAATAGGGCAATTAAATCCTCAGCTTTTTCACTGTGATGATTTTATAGCATCTTCTTACTGTTGCCAGTTTGGAAGCTGCCAGCAAATATTTTCTTAATTGCAAAAGGAGACAATATGTGTCCCACTGTTTCATTCACAACATTTGATTAAGTTAAAGAGGCTGCACTTCTATTTGAGAGAACAAAGAGTTGGAGATGGAAATAGCAAAGACACATTGTGCATTTGAAAAAAGATCCCAGGAACAAATGATTAACCAGAATTTTACAGGAAAAAAAAAAGTCTACTTGTCTTGACAGAATAGCCTGATCCTGTAATAAACCCTCCCAAAGTCAACAGTTCATAAAGTCTTTTGTTCTAGTAAAAGGGTCTTTAATTTTTAACACAAACTCACACTTTGGTATGCATGAGCTTAAGTAAAATTAGAAGACATGTATATAATAGGATTTAATGGATTATCATCTGCATTTTCCAAAGATGTCAGCTTCTCTCGGCTCTGATGGAGTAGCACTTAATGTAAATTTAATTTGAAGTGATGTATGGAGGGCTTGAGGTGGTACTCTGTGATTCCCTAACTGCCTGGAGAGGCTCTGTGGGTAGCATCTGGATTTGGCTGCTCCACATGCCCAGCAGCATCTACTAACTAGGATTAATGAGGTGGCCTGTTCACCAGTGATCCAAAGGAGGTATGCTACATTTACTCCCAACAATATGAATAGGAGGGCCAGTTTCCTTTGGGGGCACACTGTTTGATGAAACTTAATGATGGTCTCCAGATTAGGTGTAATAAATATACTGTATAGAAAGCACTTTTGCTTTGTCAGATTTAAATGTTATTTAATCATAAAATGGTGTTTGGCTTAGCAGGGCTGAGTTAAAGCTCATAATGGCCTCGGACGACATCTTTAAAGCTAATATTTTGCCTAAGTTGGGAAATAAAGTATTAACTTAGAAGATCTAGTATTTACCTTTGAGATAATTTTTTTTGTTTGTTTGTTTGGGGAAGAGAGGGAGGGAATCTCTGCTTGCTTGCAAAGTTATAAGGTGGTCTTACAAAATATCTTTGCTCTTCCCTCGCTGTGTTTATGCAGAAATCAACAGCTATTAACTTTCAGGCAAAACTTCTCTGTGTGGTCTCAGCCTCATTTACGCGTCAGAATTGTATTTTGCCTTTGTGTCTAACTGAGCATTGAATGAATTCTCAGCTAATTTCAAATTCCCTTTGTCATCATGGTTTTCAGCCAAAAGTCTATAATAAATGGTCAGAAGATGAGCTGAAACTGAATGAATAGTGAGTGGTATTCATCAGCCAAACATAGAGTCCAGATCCAATTATATGTATTCATTAAGTGATAATGATATCATGGTCTTTAACTAGGAAGAAAAGAGTGTAATTGAATAATAACAGTTGTACAATCCCAGCGGAACACACTTTCCATCCCAGCACAGCGACCCTCGGGGATGATGCAGAATTGATGGAATTCTATTACTCTTTGATAGATTTATTATGAAGGGCTGAGTGGACTTGCTACTCCACTTTGTCACTCACACTAATCAGTATCGTAAGGCCCCGAGCGTGCAGGCTTTTGTATCCCTTTGACAAAGACAAGGTTAGGGGAGGATGACAGACACCCAGACCTTTACAAACCCATACCACAAAATGAAATGGGCCAGCTGAGCTCTGAGCTGGGACAGAATTTTAATTTGTTTATCAATGGCTCACATGTGCAACACCATAAGGATATTTGTCAGAGGAGTAACACTGAAGCTAAACTCTTTTGTTTGGCAAGTGGAGCTTGGAAAAATATTTATTGAACTGTAAAAAACAGGGTAAATGAAAGGAAGGTGAAAAGTCTAAATGGAGTGGAAAATAACTTGCATTACTGTGCATAAAGTATGAGGAGGATGGGTATCTTTGTCTATTTTTGTTTGTTTCTGTTGAAGAAAATTTACTCACAAACTACAGTCTGATCTCTTGTTGATTTAGATTCTGGGGGGGACTCAGACAAAACAGTAGTGGGCAAAATGAATTTCAAGTGTTGTTTTTTATTGTTGTTTATTTATAAGATGCTTCCAGTTCAGGCAGATGGATTGCTCCTGTGCTTTTCCACTACTAAAAAACCAGCAAAGTAAATAAAATACCCTGGCCTTAAAAGCTGGAACTTGTAAATACAGTCTTGGATTTCTAAAAACAATCTTGTATGTGTTCAAGCGTGGCTGTTTCCCCTATCCATCGTTCCCATTCAAATGCAGGCAATGGGCTCTGTCAGCATGGTCAGTAGCTATCAGAGCCCGCTGGAGTCAGGCAAACAGACAATTTGTTGTGCTTCTGATCCGAGTAGGAGCTGCAACCAACATTGGCATAAACAAGGCAGTGCACAGGAGCCTGCTGCCAGGGTTTGTTTTTTGTCAGTGTTGGTGAATGATAGATATTTCCATCCTTTTCTTCTCTCTGAATTGCTTTTCTCTTTCTTTTCTTAGCGTGGCATTTTGCATTCTAAGAGGCACTTGACAATTCAGTGGCTGGGTTCAGTGTCCCTGTCCATAAAAACAAATAACATGAGCAGTGTTGTGTCCTGAGTGGATTTGCCATGGCAGTGCCTCCGTCCCTGCTTGGGATTTGTGTGGAGGCAGCACAGTCAGCTGTGACTGCAGCAGCAACTGGCTGGGCTGGCGTGTGCTGTGGACAAAGCAGGAGCAGGGATACCAGAGACCAGAGCTGAAAACATTTAGGAGAACATGAGTATCCCACATTTTGTGCTGTGGATTCTCTCTACGGGTTTTCTCCCACCAAAGCTCTTTTTTGCCTCTTCAGAGGCGCAGTTGTGGGGATGTGGAGCTTGGTGGCCCTGCTGTGTACATCTAAAAGGCAAACTGAAGGTGCATCTGGAGCATGGGAAGACCTGCCCACGCTGACTATTATCTTGCCAACAAAATCAGTGAAGGGAAGATGACCCAGGTTTTACCATATGTGGCAATCACAGCACAGAGTTGCTGGCTGGCTGGTGCTTGGGGCTGGTGCCCAGGCAGAAGCCTGGTACCATATCAGCACTAAGTGTTTTATGTTTTGTCTCTCTTCTTCCCCCTGTATAAGTAATTTTGAGGCCTGGCAGAGGACTCTTGCTCTCTTCCAGAACCAGCCACATCTATAAACTCTGTGCTTACTGGGGTGCAGTGGATTTATTTGGTTGAGACGCCAGGGAGTGAGTGAATATTTCAGAATTGAAAATGAATGTCTGCACTGCAAATCAGACCTGCCATGACAACAGCCCTTCCCTTGCATGGCACAGCTCTGTGTCTCCCTCTGGGTTGGATGGAGGTGGCTTTCCTGTGCAGGTATTTTTTCTACTTCTTCACCTTGCAAAGAATGATGAACAGATGGCAGGATTTTGCATCTGTTTTGCAAGAGGAAGCCCTGAAAATCAGGGTTTTTTCAGTGCCATGTATTGTGGTGACAGCATGGGATGTCAAAGCCTCTGTTCCCTTCCAGCCCCTCCCAGGGGCTGGCACAGCTGCCTGGGAACAGCCACTTCCTGCCCTGCCCCACTTTGCTGATCTGCCTCAGCACATGGTGATCAACAGGTACAATCAGGTGGAAGGAGCCATGCACCAGCACCGTTCCCACAAGGATGGATTCCTGCAGAACAGATGTCACTGCGGCTTCTGCTGCCTGCCCAGGTAAACCCAAAGTGTCTGCCCAAAGATCTGACCACCCTGCAGGAAGGACAGTGCCTCCCCGACAGATGGGCACGAGCCTGGGCAGGCCAGGGACCACCTGTGAGCAGGAAATACGCTGGAGTTGGGCACAGCCAGGAGTGTCACAGTGTCCCTCACTCCCAACACCTTCACCATAGTGAAAGAGAAATCCACACTAGAGGGCAGTTAACTCTCCACAGCAAGGAGGAAATAGAACAGAGCCAGGCAGAAGGGCTACCTGAAAGAAGTGTTTGAATGATGTCAACACTCCTGCTGCAGCCAGTGCAGAGGAGGAAATCTGGAAAAGGCCAGAATAAGCATCTGTAGCGTAGCAGAACAAATTGTGTTTCTGTGAGCAAAGTTACCGTAGTGAGAAGAGGTGCGCACAGAATTTGATAGAGGACAAGAGGAGAATAGATTTGAATAGAAAATACAGTGTTAAAGCTGTTGTCAGCTCACAGCTGAATCCATTCATTGCTATACTTCTTGTGCTGTTCCAAACACTGACTGTATTTTTTAATTTAAAAAAACTATTTATTTTAGAGAAAAAAAAGGGCTGGAATAAGAAAGTGCAACTTGTGATAGATAAAAAGGCCAACAGTGCCATAAAAGTGTTTTAGATGAAATCTGAAGTACATCAACTGGGAAAGGAAGGTGTTTCGTGAAGGAAGACTTGACAAGAAGATCATTTTCCATGAAAAAACGCTGTATGTGTGCTTGTTGTATTGGTAGAGAACAGACAAACACTTGAAACTCATTATCTGAGTAGGATCTGTGTATTGCAGAGTGGTGGGGATCACAAGTCAGAAAGCTCATTCCTGCTCTGTGCTGTCAGGAAGAGGCAATGGACTGAGTCTCTTTGCACTTCCATCCCCTGAGGGCGATGGAGCTTCCCTGATACCTCTGAAACTGAAGGCAGAATGAGCCTCCCTGGATTTTCAGAAGTTTCCATCAGGAAAACATTCACCTCACAATACAGATGTGGTGAACAAGCACATCAGTGGGGGCATTCAGCTGGGTGTTCTTTCAGGGCAGATATCAAAATAATGATTTTATGTTGAGCAGATATTTTGTTATGGATGATATCAGGCTCCTTGTGAAGCGAGGATTCATCTTCTTAGGAGAGTGCAGCTGTAAGGAACAGTCTGTTCCTTTGGGATCTCCAAAGGTCTGTAACCAGAGTTACATGGCTGGTCCAGAGTCTCTGTGCTGCTGCTGAGTGAGGTGGATGCCTGCAGTTCTGCCAGTAACACAGTGTGGAACCTGTTCCTGTGTGTGTCCTGGGATTTACTTCCCAGCAGACAGTACAGTGTACACTAGCTGACTTATCTGTGAACCATGGAAACATTTTGAAAAGGTAAAGCAGACAGTACACTGAAGAATCATTTGTCACAAGTAATTGCAGGCAGTCAGAAAGAGCAGGGAGAGTATATGAATCATGACGTAAAAACAGTGAAGGGCAGGCATTTAGTCTGGTCTGTGGCTATAAGAGCAGTGACACAGGTTAGTCCTGGCATGATATACAAATGTTATGTGCAGAGGGACAAGTACAATGAATAAAGAATTCCCCTTTTCTCATTATCTCATGCAGCAGAGAGGTTTTTTACTTCACACATAACTCATAACTTTTAGTAGGCAGGAGATGGCTACACTGAATTAGTGGGAACATTTTGTTTCCTGAATTTAAATATTCTCCCTGTGACAATTTATTTCTAGTGTAAAACTCTGGTAGGATGCACAGAGACAGGGAAATGAGCCCAGGCAGCCATTGCAGCTGGGGCTGATACCACAGACCCACCACCTCCAAACACCAGCCAGAGCCTGGCAACTGCACTGTGATAATCCTGACAAAACTCGGCCATCAGGGACAAGTGTCCATCCGGTTTGGCAATTTCCTTGATTAAACACAGGAGAAGAGATCTACATAAGGAGGAGTAGTTAAAAAACAGTGAAAGAATTAGAAACAACACACTTTTTTTAAACTTTTGCTTCACAAAGGGGTGTTCCCGTTCTGAAATATTAAAAAAAGCAAAATCCATATAAGCCTAGATAAGGAGAGAGGTGCATTTGGATCTAGAGTGAAACCTATGACTGGAAAAGGAACAGCTGAGAACTCATGTACGACGCTATTGCTTATGAATTTGTTATAAAGGGAGATAACAGTGGGAACTTTGTGTGTCTGCTGCAGGAATTTATTATTTATGGGCAAACACATGCATGATACATAATAACTTTGAGTTGTTCTGTAATTCTCTTCACTCAGACATCTCAGAATGATCTGTAAATGTGAGTAGAATTATTAGCTCCGTTTTAGAGGAAGAGGGATTCAGACCACGCCATGGGCCAGCAGTTGTCCACGAGGCAGGGCTGGACTGTGGAGCGAATGTAGCACCCCAGGGTTTCAGTGCAGAACTGGACAAAAGATCTGTGTATGTGGGATAAATTGGTTTCTCTCACTCCAGCTTTACATCAAAGTAACTCCACAGGTTGAGCTTTCTGATTCACAATCCCACTGGATTTGTTCAAAGCAGCTGAAAAGGTTATCACCACTATGTCTCCCCCCTAAACTGGTGACAAACAATTTTCAGCCTAAAATACCTGCATGATCATGTGAATAACAAAAATATTTTTAAAGTAGCCACAACCTATCAAAAATAAACGGTAGTGGGTTGTGGAATAAGAAATTAATGGCTGAGCTTGATCATGGAACAGTCCATCAGCATTCCCTTCTCTGTTGACAGCCAGTTGTCCTGTTATTCATGAGCATCCCAAGCCAAAGATTCTCATTTTCAAATGAAACTGTGAGGGAAAAATGTCCCTAGAAAGTTGAAATATCCTGGTTTGACATTTTCAGAGCAAAAAGTGGAAATTTCAAATGTTGAAATTACTTTTCATTTCAAATATTCAAATTCTGTATTATATTTGAATGTTGTTAGGAGATAAAAAGGTCAAATTCTAAAAGGCCATGTTAGAATTATTGTTTCAATTTTGCACTGAAACTATTTCCCATGTTGTACAAATTTTCCCTCATTGAAAATTTCAGGTTTCATTTCTGATCATAACAAAGAAAGATGTTCAAACTTCAAAATCCTCAGCTCTTCTCTCTCTTTCCTCAGAATGTCTCTCAGCCTGACTCATAGGAAGCCCAGTGGGAGGAGGAATTTTTAGGAACGAGTGTTCTTAAACCAAGCCATGAATTGGCCTTTTTTTGAATTCATAAACAGAATTGATGAATCTAAACTCTTTGTTGATGGATAAAATATTAAATTAATTCTAAGCTTCTTCAAAACCAACAAAACCCCTCCCCATTTTCCTCAAATCTGTTTTTCTGGATACCTCTGAATAGAGTCAAAAAAATTTAGGAGACGAGAATGTTTGTAGAAGCATTTATGTTTATTTTCTAAAGCTGAACATCAGTTTTACTCTAATTACCAGGCTTCCACTTCCAGGCTTGAGGTTACAGACATCAGTTCCTACAGTTTCCCCTCCTTTCCATTTTGTCTGTAGTTTGCTGCCATCTCACCTGACCTCTCTTATGAATTGCATATTTTTCTGGCTCTGATCTTTGCCGTAACTGGGTTATTCTCTGGGTTATTTCTCT
The DNA here is from genome assembly GCA_035583135.1 of Lophotriccus pileatus. Lineage (NCBI taxonomy): Eukaryota > Metazoa > Chordata > Aves > Passeriformes > Tyrannidae > Lophotriccus > Lophotriccus pileatus. The sequence goes on from JAWWES010000006.1 coordinate 2,221,418, forward strand.
CTTTGTTTATTGTGGTGGGACAAATCTGCGAAAGACCCAAACTCTGAACTTCAGTGGAACTGAAATCTCCCTACATCTGGGGCTGAATTCTGTACAACATTTGCTAACCCTTTAGATTTTTTCCTTCTGATCCATCTGGTGTTTCTCTTTGTTAAGCAGTGGCAGTGGCTACCTTTGAAGTGAGAGATCAAGCTTAAAATCTTACTGTTTTACAAGTGAAAAGAGAGCTTTGGAATGAAACATCTTTTTCAGCCTTAACAATAACATCACTGCCAGCAACTCTATAACAAGGACTGTTATACTCCCACTCTTACTTAGTGGCAGAAATTGGTGTGGTTTATGTTGCTGCTCAGACATTTCCATTCATCTCTGCCTTGCCTTTAATGGCCCGATCTGTACGGCTCTCCTTAGGCAGCGTTTACACTCCTGGGCCGTTTGGGTGGAAGGATTTCTCACCTGAGAGCTGCACGGCCCCTGCTCTGCTCGGGCTGTGTGCTCTCAAGTCCATTTGGGGCTCCCTTTGGCTGTGGGTGGCAGGGTGCTTAAAGATATTGGTGTGTCTGAGAGGTGAGTGCCGTAGTGACCAAGGGTGGAGCCCAGCACTGTGTGACTGTGCCCTGTCACCTGTGCAGTGCCACACTCCCGGTGTAGACTGGTGCACTTTTCCCTCAGGGTTGTTTAGAGAGAGTTCTGTGGGTAATCCAGACAGCAGATGCCACACAAATACATGGAGGTTATTCCAGCTATGAGATCATCCATTTTTTGCAGGACTCTAGGAGAAGGTTGGGAAGATAGGTGAGAGAGGGGGAAAAAAAAAAAAAAGGATAAAAAAGGCTTTCTGAGCTTGTTAAAATGTATTTTTTTTTTCCCAAGACTGACAAACACTCCTTCATTTTCATCTGTGGAGTTTTCCAGCCTCAGATGAAACTGAACAACCAAGTTAATATTTTTATTGCTAACAAACAGCTCATCAGAGATGGCTTTTGTACACAATCAGAACACAGTGACTTACCAAAGAGTGGCTGAAAAAGCACCTGCAACATGAAAGAACCCCAATAACTGCAACAATTGAGCAATAAGGACCACTTTATTTCAGTCCAAATCTTGGTTAACAGCTGTTAATTCAAAATATTTGGGGGTTAGATTTTATTTGATGTTGTTTATTTGGGGGGGGGGGGGTATAATGTAGATGGTTTTTTTCATTATGCTTGGTTTAAATTGTGCATCTCACCTGCTGAATTCATGTAAATTTAATAAGAGTTGTTATAGAATAATTAGATACCAAAGGAATATTAGGAATGTCTTTAAATTTAACAGTGGTACTACAAAATTATAAACATGCTGTTGATAATCCATTTGTCTTTAATCACAGTGTTTATATGAAATTTATGTTAAATCTTATTCAGATATAATTTAAATTGAACTAAAGAGATACTTGAGTATCTATTACTGTAGAACAGCAATTTTTCTTACCAACATGTTCTGGGGAACAGACTGGCCTTTGCTACATCTATGCTGAGCAGTTTCCATACTTAGTTCTCAGCTCACCATGGACTTTAAGGGGTTTTATAATGCAAATAAATAATAATATCAGCAGTAAACTAAGGGCCAAATCCATTTCTGGCTCTATTTCGATGTTGCCAGTCTGGATCTAGATGTGCCTTCTTCATGGCATGATTGTTTTCTGGTAAAATGATAAGGTGAAACTGCAGTGGAGTTATTGATTTTATTTGATTTCCATAAGAGATCTAACACCGCCTCACATAAAAGACCAAGTCCCACGAAGAGAAGCAAAACCAAGCTCAGTTCCTGTTGAACAGCTTCTTGGGGATTTGGCATTATTTTTTCCATTAAGGGTCTGGATACCAACCATCAGCTCATAAACTCCAAATATGAACTCAATGAACACATTCCTACTGACTTTAGTTAAGAACTTGAAGGATGGGGCCCAGTTATTAGGGAGCTATTGCCATATTTGTAAGAGGTAGCAAGGTACAGCACAGAATTTCTCAGCCATTCAAAGGGGCACCAAAGGCAATCATGGAGATCTGAAAACTGAAAATGTTATTATAGTCTGAGGAAAAACCTCCTCTTATCCTTCTATTCTCTCATCCTTCATGCTTAAGTATTCCCTGTCAGCTTTGTGAATACATGGCCGTGTACCTGACACTGACCCACTGTTGTTACCCTTGGTACAGATGTATCCTCCTGATATGTTTTTATGTAGCATAAACCTCACCAAGCCAGAATAGGTGAGAATGATTAATCATGTGTGGTTATCCCTCTACTATAACTTCACCTTGCAGCCAGCCATAAAATCTCTTAGCATAGGGTCAAGGCATTTGGATGATTTTAAGAATCACTGGATCTGAATTCCTATGTATTTTTGTAGGTCATCTCAGGGTCAGAAGGGCTGCTCCAGCTGCAACAAGTCCTGGTTGTGGTGATTCCTTCTTCAGCAGGTTGTCAGCCTTCAGCTCAGACAGCACAACTGGTGGTGTAATGAGTCATTAACCCAGCTCAGGCAGAAGTGATCCTGCTTCAAAGACCCTGCTACTAAAACTCTTTAAGCTGAGCCAGATCATTTGACAGTCCTGGACTAACTAAGTTTCCCTGAACAGTTGTGTTGGCCGCTCTAAGGGGGCAGAATGTGCAGTGGATGTTGTGGGAGTAGGGAAGTGCAGCTGCTGCAGCATTATGGTCCCATTCTAAGTCACCCTTCCAACTAACATCCTTAGTCTTTCCTAAGAAAATATCCTGTGCTCAGGATGTGCAGGGCCTGGCTGGTGTGTTTATACTGCTTACACATTGCTGCCTGAAGGCTATATTTATCCCAAACCAAATGTGCTGGGATTCCATGTGCCAGGCTGTTCTTGAAGTGAAGGGATAGCTCACGTCCTGTAAGATGCACTGTCTGACATTATGAAGAGGGAATATTAGAGACAACAAAGGATTTGTTGCTCTAAAATTGGGAGGGTTGCTGAACTGCAGGAAGGGGAAGTTGAAAGGTTTTAGCCTGTTTTAAAATGAATTTGTACATGACAAATGGTGACATTTATAAGCAGTTGAAGGGAGCCCTAAAATAAAGAGAATGGAGGTTGAATATATGAAGACCAGCCTGGAAGGAGATCAGGAGGAAAGATATTAATAGCAAACCCCTCCCTGAAATGCAGAGAAGTCATAAAAGAGCACTAAGAACATTCTTATTGGTGGAATTTGGTTTGCTATGACCCTTCTCAGAATGTTTCATTTGATTCTGCTTTTACAAAACACTGTTGTCACACAAAAGGGTGAGACTACAGGAAAAAGGGCAAAGCTTTCTAGAGCTACCTAAACAAAAGCATTTCAGACAGAACTGAAAATCTCCAGCTCTGATTTGGTTGGGGAAGGGACACTTTTAAAACAAACACGGACCAGGTGGCATATGTGAGTTTGAAATGGGAAACCAAGGCCTTTCAAACCTGGGGGACTACCTTTTTGTTGTATTTTAGATAGCCCTGGCATCTTGGCTACTGCTGGATTATTGCTTTGCTTTGTTTTTGTGGTGTCTGTGAAATCCATTCTTCAGTTTCCCCACCGTGTGCTGCCAAATATCCATGTGGGGCAATCCCAAATAAATCTTCAAATAGACAATGCTGCACAAAGTCGAATTATCAATATTAATAAAGATCTGGAGAGCCCATTAACAATACAATAAACCACCAGTAATACGCCTGAGGTTCTTTAAAGTGTAAACCAAATCCTTCTGCAAAGGGAAGTCACTCTCTAGCACTTGAACTGGCTGTGCAGAGCGAACCGTAACCCACAGTGTTTTGTTGTTCCCAAGTGGATCCTGTTTCCTTTGAGATTTGATTGTGGCCTAAATGGCAACTTTCTGTAGTTTCCAAGACCTGTAACAGTTTGTTCTCCCACCTTATTTTAACAACTCTAGTAAATCACCGTCTGGTGTGAGTGGGGAGTGTTACAGCTCTGGGGTTTGTAAGCACAAGAAAACTTTCTCCACTGCTGGTTAGCACAGATGGAGCAGAAGCAATCCTGAGCACGTCAAGAATCTCTCTCTCTTGCATGGGTAAGCTTAATAAGCAAACTTGTTGTTGAGGGAAAGCACTCAACTGATTCAGAAACAATTAGGAAACACAGCAAACAAATAAGCCTTGGTGATTTGAGTTACTTAGGTGATCCACCTCATTCATATGCTAAAAAAAAACATTTCCCTTAGTTGTAGCCTTGCTATTATCTCACAGAATTGGAGCAAAAGCTTTCAGCAAATCACTGCCCTTCCCTCATTTTAAGAAGGGTTATAGTAGATGCTCATAACCACAGTAGGGCTGTTAGAAGGTGTGTGTCAGCATTATCAAAAAGGACAGAGAATTTGGATGCTCGGTTGGAGAAGTCCAAAGAAGGTTCTGATTTTTTTCCCATAAAGTGACAAGTTCTCATTTTCTGAAAAGAAATTTTAGTGGTGCGTGGTGATACTGTGATTTGGCTGTAAGCCAAGCTAGCTACTACTTTTTATTCTTCTCTAAAAGAAGTTTTCCAAGTTCTTTATGGATTACTGCTGCATGGGGTGTGATCAGTGCATCAGTCAGAAAAGAGAACTTTGGAGTCATTCGAAGTCTGTGATCACAGAAGTCGCCCTGGTTGTGTGTTTTGTTATTAGAACCTACCTGAAATTTTATAAGAGATTATCTGATGAATTTATGTAGTTAATTTCTGTTAAATATATAGTATTAGCACACATAAAGCAAAGAAAGGGCAAGTGGGAATCCTGTTGTCTGACCAGACTGCTCTGCTGCCAATTCTGAGTATTGTTTGAGCAACCAGAGACCTGAAATGGTGTTACACACCCATAATTCAATGTTAATCTATTTTATGGAAACAAACCACTTGATTTCATGTGCCAAAATAACCCCAAACCCTATGTTAAAAGGATATTAAGGGCCCTTGCAGTGAGAGAGTCCTGCAGGAAAAAAAAAGGGAGATAATGATTTTAATTCTGTTATCTCTAAATGCTTGCTGTAGTATAAAAGGGAGCTAAATTAGAGTTGTTTGAGGCAACCTTAATTCTGGTGTTGCTGAGTGGGAGTGCTGGAGCTGATTATTTTAAAGTTGATTTTATTTGTGATTTCCTGGGATGTCAAATGGGCAAATTGGGTCTGCCTGGACAAATCATGTCTGAAACATTGTACAGCTACGGCTGGTTTGTCTGAGGAGCTGGTGCCTTTAGATCCACCACAGTGCCTTGGACTTTGAGTAATGGATTGATTGATAACAGGAGGTAGATCCTACCTGAGAACCAGCACAGGACTGGCTTGAGACATACTTTGCCACTGGATTTCACGAATGCTTGCTGAGAGTAGAGGAAGTGTGACACACAAGAAGCCTGGGATCCCCTCATGTTTCAGGGTGTGGTCAGTCTTTTTCCCAGCTATCTCATTCCGGTCCTGACCACTTCTCTACTTTATGTTTTCTTCTTGCATCAGTCCTGCCTCTCCTAAACATTTCTTGCTTCTAATCCATTACTCCCTCCTTCCCCGCTCTGCTCTTTCCCAGCTCTTTGTCCCTATGTGGAAATTTCCTCTAATTTAATCTCAGTTTCTCATCATCTCAGCTTATAAAGTTCCTCATCTGTTCCCCGTCTCTCCCTAATTTCCTGCTAGTTTCTCCCAGTCCTGCGTTTTTTCTGCCAGCTGTTCCAGGACTTTCCCCTGCTCTGTGTCCTGGTCTATACCAGTGGATGGTGCCCCTCTCTGCAAGCCACGGCTCTTGTCTCCTGATATATCCCTGCTTTTTGCTATCTGCATGCTGGGAAGAAACTGGCTGATGGTAGTGGGAGGAGAGAAACTTCTTGGAACTGACTTCATGACACTGGGTTTCAACTTGTATCCACAGGGTGTCTTTTTATTTGTGTTTCTGTGTTTTGGTCTTGATCTTCTTTAAACATTTGATATTTCTGAGGTCTAAACATGCTTTAGGAGAGGGCAAAACCGTGACCGTGTATCTGCCAGTGGGGAGAAGGCTGGGCTGAGATGCCTCCCCGGCCCGGAGCTGTGATGTGGACGCTAACCAGGAGGTGGGGATATTCCATGGGAGGATGGAGCAGGGACCCCGCTCAGCGCTGCTGCTGCTGCGGGGCTTCCTCGGGCAACGGGGGAAAACCGGAGGGCAGAGAGGACATCAAAGAAAGAAGATCCCTACTTCGCTCACATTTTTTTCGGTTTCTGGTTTAAAGCTTGGGATTCGTCTTCGGGCAACGAAAAATTAAGTAGTTTTGTAGCTTTGCCAAAGTGTCTGTAAAAAAGAATGCTGAGGTCTACAGTGTTTGACAATGTGAAAAGGACCAGGATTTCTCAAGGCTTGAGGGCGTCTGTCACCATGGCAATGTCTGCCAAGGTGCTGAGCCTTTCTGGAGAGCTGCCTCCACAGTAGTGGGTTCAGCTCGTGAGTAAATGACACTGCATTGGATGCCTTTTTCCACCTGCAAGGATTCAGAAAGGCACCCTTCCTGCCTGGAAAGGGGGCCTACCAGGAAGCCAGAGAGGGATTCTTCATCAGAAACTGTAGTAATATAACAAAGAGTAATGGTACAAACTGAAAGAGGGGAAAATAAAATTAAGAGGGGAAAATTGAATTAGATATTAGGAAGAAATTTTGTACTGTGAGAGTGTTAGACATTGGGACAGGCTGCCCAGGGAGCTTGTGGATGCCCCAGCCCTGGCAGTGTTCAAAGCCACCTTGGATAAGGCCTTGAGCAACCTGGTCTAGTGGGAAGTATCCCTGCACATGGCAGGGGTGCTGGGACTAGATGACCTTTAAGACCCATTCTAACCCTTTAACATTCCAGAGTCCTATGGTCATCATGGATCAACCTGTTGTTGAGCATCCTCATGTGTCAACCCTTAAGCAGCTCAGCGCTGGTGAGGCTCAGCACAGGATGAGGTGTGCTGGGGAGGCTGCCTGCCCTGGTGTAGATTAGATCCTGCCCTCCAGCCATGATAAAATATGCAGGAGATGGCTGGTGAGTCCAAAGGTGCTGTCTGTGGAAATGATGTGATTTGGAACCATTCCCACCAGGAACCAGAATGCCAAGTACCCCATTGGTCCTTGTACCTCTTCACCAATTGAAGGCATCAAAGCCAGCTATAACCCAATTACGAGCAGGCAACCCCCAGTAACAACTCAGACAGCACAGGGGATGGAAAAATAATGTAGCTAAAAAGTCATAAAAATGAATACTATTTGATTAGATCCAAACCAGTGGTATCAACTGATTTTGCTCATTTAACCTGTCTCCCGCTCACAGTACGGCCGTCATTTAGCTGCAGGGTGGATGTGTTCATCCCCAACTATTAATCTGCTTCAAAATGCCATAACATTTCCATGAAGAACTTCCTAATTTTTTTTTCAGAAATTAAATGTCTGTTTAAAGTTCATTCCCTCCTGCTGCAACTAATTGAAATGAGATTTGGTTTATCTTTATGACATGAAAATGAGATTGAGTTTCATAATAATAACAATAATGATAACTCTATAGATTTTAGGACTAGTAGTTAATAATTATAGTAATATGTGGAGATTAGAAAAGAGTAATGCAGCATAAACAGTCCATTGTTATTTGTTGAGATGTGGGATTGGGTATCAGTTTATCCCATTTTTCTTATTTTGTATCTGTTTTCAGTTCTCATTGAATTTTAGACAAGTGCATTAATTAATTCCTCCCCAGTGTCTGGTAGTTTAAGTAACCTTTTGTGAACTAAATATCTATACATATCTACATATAGAATACACACACTATTTTAGTAATCACTCAAAATCACGCGTGTCATCCTCTAAATAATCCTGGGGTGTGTGTAATTTATAATTTTGGATATTTCACAGTTGAAGTTTCCTATTAAAAAGTTAATGGTTAGAGGAAGAAAAGTGGGAATATACCCCTGCAAAATTAAAGGATATATTCCAGAGGAGGTCTTTATGCCCCTTTTTTCTCCTGACAGTTTCCCTTTTTTTTTTTTTCCCCTGCTTTGGTTATTTTTATTCACTGAAGTTGAAAGTTATACATCCCTTCATATATGGAAAAATATAACCACCTTGGATTGTGTTGCCTTTATCCGTGCTGAGATTCACCTTATAATATAAATAACTACTGATTGCAAAGGGGTTTTTGGGAAGTAAGGCAGAGTTTAGTGTTAGTCAATAAACCTGGTCCTTAGTGCTTTGAATTGTAACACTTTCTTTCTTAAGACAGGAGTCAAAGAAAAATGAGGAGCCAGCAGACACAACCCTTGGGTATATGTTTTAAATGATTTATATTAATCTTTAGAAGAGATGGGAGAAAATCTGTCCAGTAGATTTGAGATTCCTGACACTTTGGGAAGTTCAGATTTTTCAACCAAAGCAGGAGTGGGAAAATAGTCTTAAAAGATCTCCATCCACGGTAGGTACAGACCAGACCAGCGATGGGAAAAGCTCTCAGCACACTTAGATTTAGGAACTTTTTTCCTGGGGGTAAAGGTACCTTACCTCTGTGTGTCTCAGAGGAGGAAAGTAGAGGCTGAAGGTTTGATTCCGGATGGGAGTGAGATGGCCAGGAAAGCTGCCCATGTGGTGTGGGCATGAGGGCTTGGAGAGGAAGGGAACTTTTGTTACTGGAAGTAGGGTCTCCAAGGGGGACTCAGCTGAGCCCTTTTGGGAGGGAATGGAAGGAATTAGTTGACACAAAGGACAATTGGCTGTAATGGCTCCTTCAGATGGTTATGTTTTATTGTGTAAATGAGTGTTTATGGGCTTTTTAAAATGCAGATTAAACACCCAGCACTGCATTTAGACTTTGGGAAGAAGGCACATTGACTCAACAAACCACTGCCCCTTTTTTTGAGCTGCTGTGTTCCCTCTTGCTAAAATGTGTTTGGGCAACGTTTAATGTGTGTATTGCATAACCAAGGAGTCAGCGATGCTGCTGAGACATTAGAGGAGTTGCAGGATAAACAATATCTGGGAAGTGTCTTTGAGGATAATGACCGAGAGATCGCCCTTATTACTGTGCACGTGGTTTCCAGACGGAAATGGATGCGCTGCCTTTGCGTTGGCAGCCAATAATACACTGTTTAACAGTAAGTGCTGCCTTCCAAACTATGGGTTAGATTTTGTCTGTGCAAGTTCACTGACTTTAGTGGGACCAAGTAACTTCAGCAGAATAAGGTTTTGCTTGAGAGAGTCTTTTACCCATGCTGTTCTGCTTCCAGATTTGCAATTTATCTGCTCTGGCTTTTACTGCTGACTCATGGCAGGTTCAGTGAGGAAAAACTGCTTCTGCTTCTTCATTACCCTTGTGATTACCTTACAGTATGGACAAGTTTGGTCCAGTCATCTCTCATGGTGGTGCAAATTAGGAATGACTGCACTGAAGGGATGGAGGGACACTTCACACCTATAGCAGTGTGGGGGAGAAAAATCCAGTACTGCCATTTGCCAAATCGTAGAATCATGGAATGATTTGGGTTGGAAGGGACCTAAAAGATCATCTTGTTCCACCTTCTGCCATGGTCAGGGACACCTTCCACTTAGACCAGGTTGCTCCAAGGCCTGTCCAACCTGGCCTTGGACACTTGTGGCATCCACAGCTTCTGTGGGCAAATATTGTCCTAAAGGTCAGAAATAAGCTGTAAGGAGTTAAAGGAGGTTTTGAAGTAAGAAAATGGATAATTTGTTCTTTGGGACTTAGTTTCTAAACAGTGAAGATGAATCCAGTAGTCCTATTGTGCCTGAAGAAACAGGTCCAAATATTCCTCTTAAATGCCCCAGTTTGGGGGAAATGAGCAATGTTGTGCCTTCTTCACATTGTTCACATCTTGTGTCAGTGCTACAGCCCTGAGGGCCTTCTTTTCAAGGATGAGACTCAGTACCTTTCTGAATGCTTAAAATAGATTTTTTTTCTCTGTTTAAACCTTTCAACACCATCATCCCAGGAAGTTTTGTAGAACATGAGATTAAAATACTCTTGGAAACCTTCAGATGGTCAGGCTGACTTCTGTGTGAGCACATGGGGACCCCTCCATCCCTCCTGAGCATCCGCTGTCTCACCAGCCCTCCCTCTGGAACACGGGGCTCTCACATGGACAGAGCACAATCAATAGGCCACAGGGGCAACCCCAGAATAAATTTTCGAAGACATGTTCTTGGCTGTCTTCACAATAGGAGACATAATGACAGTGCTGACATGGAATGGCACTGAAAGACTTCTGTAATAGGGCTGGTCAATCTTTTTCTGTGTTTAAAGGAAAATTAGGTTTTCTACTATGAATATTTTTCATGACAGATGCCCGCTTTCCTCTAAGCATGACAGTGTCTTGTTAAAACACAACACTTCCAAAGTGATGTATTTAATTTGAAAAGGAATGTTTTTCATTTTTTGTTACCTGACAAGAAGTAGGAATCTTGCCAGGAGAAGACACTGATGTAGATCGAAAAAAAAGACATCATTTTCTTAGGAAACAAATTACTGTTTTCTGTTTCATTCTGCCTTATACCTACACCTGGAGACAACTGCTTAGATTCTGGGCATCAGTGATAACAATTTTAAAATGGTGCCAATGTTAGAGAGACTGTCTGTAGAAATATGTATTACTAAGCACAGCTAATGCTGCCTTCCAGCAGATCAACAGATCAGGCCCAGCTTAGTGTCATATGTGAACTCACTGAGGATGCACTCGATTCCCTCATCCAGATCATCTATAAAGATATTAAACAGGACTGAAAGTCTGTATTAAGTATTTTTGGTATCTTCTGAAGAGAGAAAAGTTATTAGATGAGGGACAAACGGAGCCATTAGAATCATGTCTGTTCCCAATATGTGATACACAGATTTGGTGTTGACAAAAAGGTTTCTTGAAACATACTGGCCTCAAACTACATGGTAAAACTTTCAAAATAATGTTGAAACAGAGAAAATGTTAATCTTCATTATCCAGGGAGCTGGATTTGTTCCTGTAACATGGCTTCTTCTCTCCAATTTTTAATAGATTTGGACATGTTAAAGCTGTAGGAGCTCACACAAAGAAAGAAATCTCTCTAGTGGCATTGCAAATATTCACCCAGCAAACCAGTACTTTTGGCACATATTTAATAAGCCTTTGAGCAACATTCCGCAGAGTCACTTAGAAGTTCCTAAAGGACAAAAATCTCATTACACTATTAATTTTTTAGTGCTGAGGTCCTCATATCTACTGAGATAAACATATTGTATTCTTTTCACACACAGCTGAATTATCACAAATGTTTTTAAAGGATGACACCCCAGATAATTCATCGGGTTTTAATTTCTCTTGTGATGTTTCCCAGAAAAGGAGGCCTTTGTTTTTTGTGGTGAACTGAGTGCAGGCAGAGAGATACTTTGATTTAGTAGAAGTACCTCAGGAGGCACTGCAGCGCCAGTTAAATGTGTAAGGTAGCCCTTGGGGATGAATACAGCACTTATTTCGACCCAGCAAACCATGTCCTGCTTGGTAGCGACTGCTGCTAAATGACTGACAAGGAGAAGCTTTTGAAGTGTCAGCCTAAGGTAGTCCTGTCCGGGTATTGTGTCATTATCCCTGGAACACTCTGCTCCCAGTATGGGGCGGTGTCCGGAGGAGCCGCGGCGTCCGCACCGAACCCCGGCTATGGCAGCAGCCACTTCAAACATGGGCTCATGAATAGGAGCTCGTTTGACCCCTGACCACAGCCAGCCTCTAAATTGGCAGACAGAGAATCAGAGTAATTTGTATCATTTCAATTAGTTACTAGCTGCATAACAGGGAGGTCATGACTTTTTTGGGATGATTATTGCCCATGGCAACCAAACTTCAATGTACCATCAGTTTCCAAATACTTTCACTTAATAAATGTAAGTTCATCAACAAGGCCCGATTGTTGGGGACACAACAAAGCTGATTATCTGCGCTGCTCCCGAGTGAGCGGAAGATGACATAACTTTGTCGGCAAAATCCTTTTTATTAGCAACAAGAAAAAAAGTGGCTGATAAATGGCTTTAATAATGTTGGCTGAATGAACAGTATTGATCTTTGACTATGTAAAATGGCGAGGAAAGGCAAGTTTATGTAAGAGCACTGTTGTTGTACTATGGAGAGCAGGCCGGTTTTGTTTCACAGTTTGTTCTATGCACCAAAATTCTGAAATTCTAAAATCAATGTTGCCATTGTTGGGCCAAAACAGCACACCCTTACCACAGACAATGCAAAGAATTTCAAAATATAGATAGCTCCCTGATACATACAGATGGGATTGTAAGAAACATTGGGTTGTTTTTCCTTCCCGAAGAAAGGGCAGCTTGTTCCAGGGTGCAGACAATGGTGTGTCTACATGCCTGTGAAACTTCATGAACCCAGTGCAATAATTCAAGCCTTTGATTTGAAAAATGTTTTGTATGTCTTCCTCCACATCTGCAAATACCTCCACTTTCCCTTGATGCCAGCCAAGAGTTGTTAGCAGGCGAATGTTTTCCACTTGAGGAAGGAAAAAAAAAGTTCGGCACGTACATAAGTTTTGCTATTTGGCTTTTGTTTTTTGAATTAAAATAAAGGTTTCCTTCTTTCATGTCACAATCTATTAGCCACTGGGATACCTGGTATCACAGTTCCTTCCCCTTCAGCCCTGCATTTGTAGCAGATTTGACGGTGTGTGGAAACCAACACAGGCACTGCGCTGTGACTGCGTCACCTGCAATCAGCCGGAGATGCTGCTCAGATTAATCATGACAGTAGGCAATATTTCCAACATTATTAGAAGAGAAACCTAATATTTTGGGACATCAGGGATCTCTGAGCTGTTGTCCATCAAACTGAGAACCTTCATTTTCTACTCCTTGGATGGGTAACCTTAAGTTTTAACCATTTCACAGGCAGCAGGTTCGTACACACAAACACATAGGAATGCTCCATATACTGTACCAGACACATGAAGGGAATCCTGGGTGCTCACTGTAGCTGCTTTCAGGTATTGCTACAAACAAGGACATTGTGGTCAGACCAAGTCTGTCTCCTCTTCAGGTTTTAGTGAGGACTGTTCATTGCCTTAACTCACTCTTTTGGCCATTTGTTTATGTATCTGTGGGCATTTGCAAGACATAAAGCTGGTATTTGGCAAATATCTGCCCATTCCACTGCATAGACGAGAAGGTGAATTAATTCACTTGAGCCAATGGGCTCTTAAGTACAATTCTAATGAATCATATTTAAAGAATGCTTAAAGTTTGAGGCTGTAGGTTGTACAGAGAACACACTATGATGTTTAATGACTCCAGCTGAGCTGTTTAGACTGCATCATTTTGAAGGATAGAGTTAATGCAGCTTTTATCTGAGGCTGAAGTAGTGCAATAGCCACGTTAATGGGCTGGGAATTTTCATCACAGTTTTACTTTTTTCTTGCAGCTGTTGGTTGTAGGTCAGTGACATAAATTTTATTTAAGGCTACATCCTGCAAAACTTTATTATGGATGGTAGAGATTATTGCCAGTGATACTGGGCACAGCAGTAAGTGCAACCTTTCATGCTCAGGACTTGCAGGGTCAAGCTGTGCTCTATTTGCAGGAGTAAGCAGTGCCTCAGGTTAAAAGATGTAGGGGATCTGGCTCTTACACTTGAGGAAAATCTCTAAGATCATGCACAGCATTAAGCACATTTAGTTCCTCATGAATGCAGTGGGAGTTGAAGGCACTCAGCACCTTCTGGGATTTGGCCCAGAATAATTGTTTTCAAATGGGACTGAAATATTTGATTTGATTTTTAAAACAACTACAGTCCTCACTCAGAAAGGAAGGCTGGCATTGTTATTTAAAAAAAAAAAAAAAAATCAGGGATTTTGTCCTCCCTCAGCAGAGAGCCTGAACAATTGCCCTTTGATTTAGAAAGAAAGCTCAGTGCACAAGTGAGCTGGACACTGCTGATCTGGGATGGATTTGCATGTTTGCTTTCAAGCTGTGCCTGAGAAGCTGGTGGGAAAGGACCTTTTTAAAAATCACTACTGCACCTTTGACAGGACTGCTCTGCAGAATGTTTTGAGACCTGCTCCCTACACCTTGGTGTGTTGCCCTGAGCTCACACACAAAGGTGAAGGTGTTCTGGAATAAACCAGACCCTTGGTAAGGTGCTGTGGGGGTACAGAAGTAGCAGATGTCTTCTGGTCTCATTTGAAACATCATCCTGGGAGAGACTGAGCTTTCTTTCTTTCCACAGATCTGGTAAGTGAAGCACTGAGTCAGTGGCTTCCATGCCATTTTCTCCACAGTTACATCCCTCTGGATTTCAGTGGCAGCAGCCTCACTGTACCTCCTGAAGCGACTCAGGCTTTCAAGTTTGGCTCATTAGGGAGCTCAGCACCCTGCAAGGACTCCACATACATACCCAGCCATGAGAGTCTGAGAGACAGTGCACCTCCTCTGGGATGGAGCCCATAATATTCTCCCACCATTCCTACACACTGACATTACATAAGTCATTAACAAACTCCATAAAGCCAAAGGAGTGGTGAGACAACAAAGAAAATCCAATAACTTGTGTTCCATAATACCTTCCAAGCAAACCAACAACTCCTTCTCGTACCCTTTCTTCCCCCTCCCCTCTATGATGCATTTCTGAATATTTCTAGAACCTTTTCACAGTCCTTTGGCAGCTGATCCTATCCCACCTTATCCATCATCATTGCTGCCTTGCGAGCTGATTCATTTATCTCATTGCTTTAGTGCTGTCACCTACAGCTTGGGATACATAGACCCAATTTCTTGGATTTGGTCTTTCATGTGGCCTCTTCCCTGCTGGCATCCACTCAATCATCCCCTCTGCCAGCTGATCTCCTAAACTCCTCATATGTCATACACTTCTCAACCACCTGGTGGTTGCACACAGGATCTACTTTTAGATCTTTCTTTTCCTCCACATTCCTTGTTTACTGCCATGTAATGCAGAATTCATATTTTTGTTCTTTGCATCTTTGCAAGACTGTTTTTTCTTAATTACAGGCAGAGCAAAGCAACACAGATAAATGATGGGTTTGTGTCCTTCCTTCTTTATGTTCAGAAGACTTATTCCCTCTGGAAAATAATGTCTGCTGCTTGTGAAATTCCTTTGCCCTATTTCTGTCTTGCTTAGCCCTAAATAAATTACTTACACTTAAAAATATTGTATGTACTTACACCCTCTGTTTCCCACCATCTCCACCAGGTCTCCCCTGCTAAGTACGCCTGGATGTTATCTTGTAATCCCCCTTGTTTTTCATGTGCCACAGAATCTGATTTTTTCAGATGAGACACTACCATTCCAAGTTCCTTTCCTTTCACCTGCTTGCCTTTCCAGCAGCCCCACCACAATTAATATTCCTTGCTGCAGGAAGCATCTTCTGCATATTCCAGCACCTTTTGCTCTCTGAACATAATTCTTACATAACTCTTGATATGATAAGTCATACTGGCCAGAGTTAACCTTATTACTAGAGATGTACTGAGCAATCTTGCAGTCATGAGATACCAGGGATATTTCAGTAATGGGAAATCTGCTTCCCATACAAGATTGATTTTAGTTATGACCTTTAGCTGGAATGATATCTGTAAATTCTTAGCTGCATTAATTTCTTGTTTTCTCTTGTCACATGCTGTCAGCAAATGTGTATCTTGCAGATATGAAGTATTAAGAACCAGACCTGTAACAGTCTGTCTGTGAGGACCTGGAGTTATTGCACTACACTCAACATTACTGATCTAAAGTCTCTGGGCTCCTGTACTGCCCTAGGGCACAGTGGTTAAGAAAAATGCAAATCCTAATACTGACTTTTCTGTTACTTACAGACTGAGAATTGTTTAGAGTGTCTGCTTCGTGTTTTCTTATTGTGAGTTAGTAAGGGATACAGCATTCAGTTTAATAAAATCAGGGTTTGAAGAAACAAGATTAAATTATAAGATAAAAAATAAGGTTTGTTTTTCTAACATCATCTCTTCTTCCAGCACGCTTTCTGTGGCACCTCAGTCACACAGAGTGTTTGGGATTCTGTTTTTCTCCTTCTGATGGAGTCTGTTGTCATTGCTGATAAGTCTGAGTTCATTAAACAGTAAAAATGATCCATGAATTGCGGTTGAATATTCCCTCCAAGATGGATTACAGCTCCCACAGCAAGGTATGCTTGTTAGAGAAATCAGTGTGGAGGTCCTGTGGCCATTGTTATGCAAGGGGACAGTCCCCTTTGACCCTAAAATATGTGTGTGTGTAGAGATGAGAGGACCCTTACTGTGTCTTACAGAATCTTTCCACCATTAATTAATTTTGGAGACCTTATGTGGCAATCAGCTTCCTAGTGCTCCTTTCTGTTTGCTGGGGCCAATATTTGTATGATACTTTCTTAAACAAATTAACTTCTTTAAACTTCTACTCCTTTATAGATGGTGGACATTTGAGTGTCTTACTGTCTATGTCTGGGAGATGAACTGATCACAGATCATTTAGTAAAGCAGACATCCCATTTCCTTATCACTGAAATGAGCACAAAGGAATAGTCCCATTCCATAAGATGAAAGCTGCCATCCATGAAGGAATCTGTCCCTTCTATCCTTGAAATTTTAATGGGTCAGAGATTGGTCTTTCTAAGGAATATGGTGACTTTCTCTTGTATCATGGAGAAAAGTGCTCACGAAGAAAACCTAAGTAATAGTGTGGCCATGCTGCAGTAAAAATGTTTGCTCTCTGCCTAAGACTGGTCAAAAAAAGTTAGAAAGGAATGGAGAATCGTCCTCAACATTCTATCAATGCTGGGAGCTGTTCTTGTCTTTGACCTTCTGGTCAGTTCTAGTCACTGCCTTTGGAAAAAGATGGAACAGAAATATCAGAGATCTCCAAAAGAGCAATAAATACTGTTGGAACTTGAAAAGCTTCTATATTGTAGGAGCCAAAATGTGGTTTCTGTGCTCAGTTCAACAAGAAGGTTGATGTTATTTGCTGTGGGAAATGTAGCACGGTAGAAAAGAAATGGTTGGTTTAACTTTTGTACCCAAAATTGCATGGATGTAACACTACCAACAACAAAAAGCACTTGAAAAATACGATATATTTTGTTATGGAGCTCCTTGTCACCAGACAGCGAGGCAGAAACAGAGAAAAATCAAACATTAGGCCATGATATGAAGAAAAGAACATCTGTGTATACATCAGGTAAGAAAGAAATACATAAGGCCTCTTATTTCAGACTAGAGTCAGCTGGTATTAGAACATCCCCAATGGGTGTCTTATTGCATAACTGTCCGTTATAGGGGTTTTATATCCAGTACTAGATGGGCCATTGGTCTGATTTAGTATTGAAACTCCTCTCCTTCTTCCATCGTTTTCTCTTAGGGATACTTCCCATCAAAGTCTGCAATGACATTTGAGTTAATTCATTAATTTTCATTGGCTTCTTCACTGTCTTAAGCTGGGTGCACTGACAAATCAATTACTGTCTCTTACCACAGCTGCACCTCCTTCTGGATCCCACTGAAGGCTCTTTGTCAGCTCATCCACCTCCAAACCTGAGCCTTGAGTGGAGGAGCTGAAGTTGAACACGTAGGGCAGACACCCTTGTGCTGATGACTGCAGCACCTGAACTACATTCCCCACCTGATTCCCTTTGGTTTTCATTATGTTCTACTTCTGTGAACAGAATTTAGCTCATCTTTTCTGTTTATTCTTTAATACGGTCAATGGGAGAGTTTTCATTATTTCTTTGTTTCTCTTATCAGCTTCACTTCTTTCTCCTAACTTGACCAGCTACATAAAATCCATTTTTCTGCTGACTGTTTTTAACAGATCACAGAGTGAATATCACCACATTTTGCCCTGGGAAACCTATTTGGGCCCAATAGGAGCTTCCCACATGACACCAAAATACACGACTCTGTCCTTATGTATTTTGTTGTGTTTGATTTTTGAAATTGTGCATTATATGACACAATGTCAGTAACAGGCAATGCAGCAAAACTGCTGTGAAGATAAATTGCTCTCCTCTGATCCAGTGACAAAATTCCTGTCACATTTTTTCCTAAGTTTTCCCAATGCAAGTTTATAATTTCATGTTAACAAAATCCTGAGAAGGGAGAGTAAAAGTAGAAGCTGAAGAAAAGGTGTTTGGGTCTGGAACTGGAAGAATGGAGCTTATTATGGCCAAAAGGGGATGTGAGAACATTGTCACCTAAGCCCAGTTCTTTGTGTGCCAAAAGAGGAACGATGAATGCCATGAATTTTCCCCTGGCATTTCTAAGTGCCTGGCTCCTACCCTCACTATGGTCCTGTGCAAGAAAGGACAGGTCTCTGCTACGGTATATTGATGATTTAATCCTCAGGGATTGCTTTCTCTCTCCTTAGGCAGCCAGGCTTAGTTACTGCCTGTTTCTTACTGTGTTTCTCTGGATCTAGTTGTCTGAGCAATTTGGAGTTTTAGGAATGGCGAAAGTGGCTGTGGCCACCAAAGCAAGCTTATGTCAACTCCAGGCCTTCCTGAGTCTCATGAACTTACCCCACATCTATGAGTGTCCTGTGATACAGATGGATTTAGGACTTTGGAGTAATGGAAAACATCTTCTAGGACTACTCAGAACATGGTAAGAGACTCGGTTTTTAATGTCTTTAATCTGTTCTCTCCAGCTGTCAGTGGTGACCAGTCCTGAGCATCCTTTCATCTGCCAGCCTGTGTGTGACGTCAGGAGAACACACAGATCTGAGGAGCTGACCCCCAAAGCATAAGTCTTCCTGGTGTCACAGCACAGCCCTGAGTGAGGAGCTGAGGGGAGGGCTCAGGTCATGTGGGCAGGTCACACAGCCACAGGCTACAGGAAGGGTCTCACCCCCAGACGTTATTTGCTTACCCAGCTACAGTGAAGCCATAGAAAACACAGGTGCAGGCAGTTCCAGCTGAGGCAGAGCCCCCGTGGCCAAGTGTGCTAATTTTGCCTTGAGAAGTTGTCTCTGACTGGCTGGCAAAGAGACAGGGTCCCAGAAAGTACCACCAGAAGGTAATTTGGGAAAGCACGTAAGATCGCAGCACTCTTGGGACTTCTGTGGTATCCTTAGCCAGGACAGAAACCTGCAACCCACCCTACCTGCTTCTTGGAGTCTCTAACTTGAGCACATGTAGTCTCTCAGCCCTAAGCCAGCTTTCATGATCTTGGATTCCTAAAGAAACTGGCTGCATGCTTTCAACGCCATTTTATCATCTTTTTTACCAACCAGCATTCGAGTGGAAGAAAGGAAAACCCCAAAATAGTAGGCAAATAATTACTTTGAGAAGTTTTTAAAATCTCTTTGAATGTTTTAAGCTTTCTTCACACAGCTTTTGCCTAATCACTCCCACCAGCTGCATTTGGAGCCTACAAGATGATGGCAAAGTCCAATTTAATATCTCTGGAAGACTTTGCTTTGTGCAGTGATGTTGGGAATTCCTCTCTATTATCACACAACTAGTTAGAACCCGCATTTAGCCAACTGTGTAGAAGTTTGTGCAAGTTTTTGTGCCATCAGATGTGTAACTCCCAGAGGAGCAGAGCCGTGGCTGCCCAGGTGCTGCAGGCTCCATCACCCCGTACTGGGATTAATAGCTTGCTGCTCTTCCAGCAGAATTGTGGCTCTGGGCTTTGTTCTATTTTTGTGCTCATCCTATATGCATCTGTTCTCACTTTATTCTACATCCTGTTGCCATCCTCCTGCTCATCTGTCTCTGCCATCTTTAGACATCTTCCACTAGCAGGTTGACACCACTGTAAATTCAGTGCCATCAAAGGAATTACTTCTGAGTTACGTCAGTAAGTAAAGACTTCAGGCCTTTGTTTTTCTCTCACACCCACCTTTCTTTTCTTGCCATGTGCAATTGAACCTCCTCTCAAGTGTGGATGTGCACTGGTCATCAAAATTCTTTGCCATCAAATGCCACTGTAAAGTCATGAATGTCCTTATCACTCTCTGGTGGTGGAGGTCTCTTTTGTCAGTGTTGCTCCCCCTTGACAGTAAGAGCTGGTTGATCCCAACCCTGGCCCTCAGACTGAAGAAAATGGTCTTGTTGCTGTGGAATTCAGTGGGGCAGGGTGAGCCCTCAGTCCTTGCACTCATTCTCATTGTACCATGCATTGGCCTTGTGTAAAACTTCGGTAAAATAATAAAAATGTTCTACTTATATAAATGCTTGATAAATCAGTGGCTCTTAAAGAGGGATTTCCTTGTGCCTGCTGCGAGTTTATGGTGTAGTCACATGAAAAAAAAGAAACAGAATATAAAATGAGAAAACTCTGTCTGAAGAAGGTCCAATCTGTCATCACAAGATACACTAAAATTTCCTTAACTCTTGCCATGATCCCCAAATCCACTCTGTAAAATCCTGACATTTTCTCTCTAGCAGCAAACAAAGGAGAGCAATATGCACAAGGAGGCAGTAGGAAGCCTGAAGCTATTAGCATGTCATTGTCAAAGGCAGAAATAAAAACCACAAAAGTTAAAGGACTCTGGAATATAGCAGAAATCTCCAGACATGAGTCAGACACTAAAAATGCCCAAACTCATTTAAAAAGCTCTTTGTCACAGTCCAAAAAAACAACATTTTCAGTGTTTTTCCTTTTGCTTTCCATCCCGCTATTGCAAGTCCATGGCTAATTATGATCTGAATGATATCTATTATTCCTGTGTCCTTCTACACGGAGCCGGATGTGTTCCAAATATGGCCACAAACATATTACAGTGTCCAGTAAAATCAAAAGAATAAGATAATTCTGTTTTAAGGGTTAATGGTATTCACTCCCCCTCAGATTGACTCACTGGACAAAAGCTCCAGTGTGCCTATTCTAGGCAGCTGTGCTGAACAGTAAAGATTTGGAGTCCTTTGTAGGCTGGAGAAAAAGAAAGCCTTTGTAAACTTTTTATTTAGTATATTCTACCAAACACCCATGTGTAACAGTTAAAACATTTGGAGTTGCAACAGGCTAAGGAAAGTTTGCGCAGATAAACAGAGTTATTCTAAATTTTGTGCCTACTAAGGTCTGAATCACAAAGTCTCATTGCATTTCATTTAAAGTCTATGTGCAAGGAATCAGTTTTCTTAGCAGGGCCATTGTTCTCTTTGGGCTTTGTTTAATCAGGTTAAAAATATTAACACAAAATAAAAAATGATATAGGGTTTGAATCATGTTGTTTGCAGTAATCAGTGAGTGATCATGATGCAGAGTAGCATGGGTTTTATGCTGGTATAGTTCTCTTTACTCCACTGCTGTTGTTCCTGGGATATTCTGGTGAAGAGGCAGGCCCACAGGCACTAAAAAACAGATGCATCTTCCATTTTCTGGACATATCCATCTGAAATTAAATCGGCTTTTGGAATATTCTTTCAGCCTTTGGATGTCTCAGTATTTTCCCAGTATCCTGTCAAGGAAGGCACTGAGGTACCCAAACATAGAGACAGCAGAGCAAAACTGCAGGAATCTGAATCCATGGGTTCCTCCACAAGGCTACAGGGATTTATAAAGCCCCATGGATTGACTCATGGTTTGCTTTCTCCACCATAACCTAAAGTATCTGGAGCCAGGACAGTGATTGTTTTGTAAGGCAAGTAAAAATGAATATAGGATCCAATGGTTATTTTCCAGTTTTTAAAGCATCCCTAGGAGTAAAGGTGTCACAAAGTAGTTTCCCTAGGAATGAAAAGCAGTGAGGAAATGAACTGTGTTTTGGGCTGATGACCAGATCCTGAAGATCTTACTCTACTGTCAGCCAGTAAAATTCCTGTTAACTGGAATAGGAGTTTTATTTCATTAGGACTGTCAAAATTTTGTTCAGAATTCGTGATTCAGGGCACGACTGAAGCAGGTGCTTAAGCACATCCCGTGTCGTTCAGGGAGTCAGGAATAACGTAAATCTCTTGCTTTAACTTAAATATGTACTTACATAAAGTACATCCCAGAATGCCACCTGTTGTTATTTGGGCATTTCTTCAGTGCATCAGAACTGAAATGCCGATACAACACTTAAATATGAGGTTTGAAGTAAAGCTGCATTTTTAACTAGGTGCCAAAATATTTGCTAAGTTTTGAAGGAAAACCCCGCATGTATTTCTCTGGGTACTGGATAATCTCCATCTTATTAAAGATTTTCCTACTTTCACTGGTATAAATCTTGCCTCTTCCAGATATTTCAGTCAGTATATAACGTCCATCTCCACTGTTTATTAAGAGCACAAAAGATGAAGGCACTTATTTTAAAACCATGTTAAAAGTATATGTGGTGTTATTCTAGTTGCCATTATCTCAGAGGCAGGGTTGTGCTTCCTTTTCAAACTGATTTTGATGTACAGATTTGCCAAACTATTTGAAAGCTGCAGACACTTTAGCATTCATGACACTATTATTCACTGCCATAAATCTAGATCAGATATATGCTGTCTGAATTGATAGTGGGTATTCTATCTGAGAAAAATGTGTTCCCCTTTAACTTTTAGCAGTGACATTGCTTATGTTACATCACTTTTCAGGTTACTATGCATCATATTGGGCAAAGATGTCATTATTTATAGCACAGAGATTGTGTCACTATAATTAAGGTTGTGTTAGGGTTTATATTACCTTATAAAAGCTCTATTTTCAGGAGCTTCTAACTCCATAGCCAAATTCATTTTGGCTGTGAAGCTTTCATTTGGGGAGTGTAAGAAATGAAACACTTGGAATCTCAGTGGGTGATGGCCTCTTGTCTTCCACTTTGGTCCCTGCTTGTGTCACTTCCAGGCACTGCCACGTTCTGGGTGGGTTTGTTTTCACCTGACATGCACTAAGAGGTAACAGATTCTTGCTTCTTAATATTTTCGAACTTACAGACAGCAGGAATGGTCTGGGTACAATTTGTGAATCTGGGAAATACCTGCTCTTGTATTTGGTACCTCCTGAAGTGGCTCAGTGCCAGCAGGTTCCTGAGCTGATCTGAATCAGGTCCTCTGGGTGCTCCACTGCTGCCTTAGTGCAAATAAAAATAAGGAGTGAAAGAGAACATGCTGCCCTTCCTAAGTGCTGAACATCATAACCTGGCCAAACCCAGATCCGGTTCAGGTGGGTACAGCTCTTCTAGGACAATTTATTTATATTGCTTTTTGTAGTTTGAATGTCTTTTCATAGGGGTATAGAAAGTTATTTCTGAAGAACAGCACATTAGCAGTGTAAGTCTGTGGGGCAGACTCTCAGCTGGTACAAGTCAATGCAACTCCCCCAGACTACACAGAACCACCCAAA
>JAWWES010000006.1:2244777-2287868 GCA_035583135.1 Lophotriccus pileatus
CAGTGTAAGTCTGTGGGGCAGACTCTCAGCTGGTACAAGTCAATGCAACTCCCCCAGACTACACAGAACCACCCAAATTATGCCAAGGAAAGCTGTGGGCCTCTGTTTGGGGTTTGATTTTTTTTTTTTTAGTAAAGATGTAGCCACAGCTTATCTAGAGCAACTCTCTAATTTGGAGTGATTTCTCACAAAACAGACATACTTAAAGTCATAAATGTGTTGACTAAAAAGCTCAGATATTTTCTTTATAGACTAAGTGTAGAGCCAATGTTTGAGTAATCCCTTTTATTGGACTAACCACACACTATTGACAAACCAGCTTCCTGGCTATAGGAATCCATTCTTGGAGTCAACCCCTTCCTGACCTGCAGGGGAGTTTTGTGTATCCCCAAAGCACCACTGTCAATATTGCTGCATTAGTCCAATAAAAGGGATTACTTGAAACTTGACTCTAAATTTTGTCTTACTAGTAAAGGCAAGTAATTAAAAATATTGAGTTGGGTAAGAAGACACACTGTGTATCGTGATGTGCTAATAACCAAGTCCTTCCAAAATGATTTGCTGTGCTGCTCCAAGTGTACACAGTGGATAAAAACAAGTAGGAAATTAAAAAAAAAAAAGATTCAAAAACCCAGCAAAGAACAGCCAGTTTCTGATTTCAGCCAAGCTGAATATGCAGATAAGCAGAAAGAGCAACCACCCTTTCTCCTTTCAGGAATGGATAGGGAATGGATAGATCAGATGATATTTCCAACAAGGCTTTGAGACAAAATTCTTACTCACATACTCGTGCCACTGTATTGTATTCCCTTTGTTCTCTGAGAGCTCCCTTTGAAAACCTCAAAGCTACTCACAGAGGAGGAGGGTGCTTGTGGAAATAAAGGTATTAGAGCATGTGGGCCCTGAATGTTATGAACTTGGTTGGGACTCTGTTGTAAACAGGACAGAGTTAGTACTAGGCACAGAAACTACTGTTGTGTTCTGAGCCCTGCAGCACAGAGCCTGTCCTTTTGTCCTTGCGTTTGTAAAACCAGACCTCTGGATCAGGAGCTGAAAGACCTTTATACCACCACTAGCTCAGTGTCTTATGGACACTGAGGAAACTGGGAAAAACCTACCCCTCTGTTCAACAGAAAATGTTCAGCTGGAACAATTTACCTCATCGAACATTAGGGCTGCCCTGTGCGGGTTGGGTCCTACGCTCTGTGTTCCACAGAAGCTCAAGCCTGGACTGCCTGGGGAAGCAAGATGAGTTTTTTGCTTCCCAGTACCCCCATATTCCTCCACAGGTCTGTCACCTACTGTCCTGTGAGGCATTTCCTTCTGGAAAGATCAACAATGCCTGGGATTGGTACCATTCCACCCCTGTGTTCCCTCCTTATGTTCTTACGGAGGGCTGTTGCCTCCGTAAGAAGATCCCCAGATGGACCAGTTTGACCCAGCAAGAGGGAGGAGGGAGGCTGGGAGGACTCAGCCACCCAGTCCATGAAGGGAATACACTCTGAGGGTGTGGTGCCACTGCCTGGGCATTGCCAGTAACAGAATCCCACCTGAGGGTACCAACTTCCCACTGTCCCAGGGCACAGAAATGCCATCCTGCATGTGTGTGAAAGCTGCACGGTGGAAGTCCCTGAAACCAGAACCTGGAAACTAAAATCTGCAAACTTTGGAAAAAGTTGGATTTGATCAGAGCTTTCCTGCTCAAGCCATTTTCTTCCAAAGTACCAAATCAAAATCTAGCCTTGTTTCTGCCACTCTCACTCGCTGCAGAGCAGCAAGCGCTCTTGGAAATGGAGTCCCTGACAGACAATTTTTGGCACCCAGTTCATTCCTGTTGGCAGTGGTGCAGGAATGGGAGAGCAGGATCAGGGAACATGAGCATCAGTGCTGCACTGCAGTGGCCTGTGATTAAAGGAGGACAAAATCTTTAGATTCACCCTCGTGTTTTATTACGTATGACTTAATCTGTGTTCTCCCCCCTTCCCCATTTCTCCCAGAAGGTGAGGAAGGAGCACATATTTTTATTTTACTAGCTTTATTTACTTAGGTGCTTTAGGATACTAAGTTATGACAAATTCTTCTCCACAGTAGCTTTTGGCTTCCTTCTTCTTGGAGCTCTTTAGACCTTTGAACTGCTGCCATTACAGCTGCCTCCGAGCCTGTCATGCGGCTGGTGAATGGAGCTTTTGAGTGGTGCCTCTGCACTGCTCTCGTTCCTAACTGTTGTACTTTTAACAGTATCATTGTTTTGAATGAAATAGCACTTCTGTGCCAAAAAATGGAGGTTATTTCTCCCCAGCACATTCTGGGTAGGCAGGCACTCAGTCTGCCTGCTCTCCCAGCCAGCTGAGAGCCCTGCAACCACATGGGCACAGCACTGAGCCTGACTAAATAAACTGGATTTGTGTTTGGGCAAAAGTTGTCTTGAAGCACTTGACTGATTCATGGCAGAGTCAGAGGCAGCTGGTCCCAGAATGTGCAGGATGGAGACATTTTAACCAGTGGAATATTTTTTATTATTATTACAGAATACTTCTATGCCATTAGTGACTGATGGAACAAACCTGTCACTGGGGTAGGCACTGTGTGTTCCCATCAGTTTGGAACCCCAGTGCTAATAGGTGTTAATCTTGCAGACATTTACATGTATTTTTAAATTGTTACAAAATTTTTTGGTAACCTTGCTGATTAGTTTGAAAGCCATCTCCTATGAAACAAATTTCCTCAGGAACACTATTTTAAATAAATATCACTGATATTGTAGCTCAGGTGGGTCTGTAACTTCAGTGAGTTGGACTTGATGATCCTGATGGGTCCCTTCCAACTCAGCATATTCTATGATTCTGTGATTCTATGATTCTATGATTCTATGATTCTATGATTCTATGATTCTATGATTCTATGAACTGAATATATATCTTATATATATATATATATATATACACATATAATATATAGCTTAATCAGGTGTGTGACTGTTTTCTAGATGGGAACATTGAAAGCTCACCAAGGCTGGTCTTTGTTTCCAACATAAATATATGTAGGCAGTAAGCTAGAATATGATTTAATGCAATGTAGCATTATCTAGAGCCAAAAAGCACTCATAGAAGATCATTTGGTTGCAAAAGCCTATTAACAAAATTTTTTATTGTTTAGGTAGGGCCTCTCATCATTATAACTAGAGCAAATGTCCTTGGGAAAAAAACAGCAAAAATGTGTCTTGAGTGCAGTGAGTTACATACACAGAGACAATGCTGCAGCAGCTCCCAGTAGGACAAATTTCAGAGGCAGAGCTGGGGGAAACAATTCCTACCTGATGTCTTCTCCAAATGCCTCTGCAGAGATGAATACAATGGCCTACAAGACTGGGCTTTTTAATTCTCTTTGAAGTAGGAGCATTAAATTAAAACTGAAGCAGCACAACAGTTAGCACTCAAGCTGGACAACACATGATGAGCTTAAAAATAATGTTGAGGAAAAGACAACAGAGAATAGAGGAGGCTTTGTGTTGTGTTCGGCTTCGTTTTCAAGGAAAGCTAAACATCAAAATATTAGAACACAAGCACAAAACCTCATTGTCAGTAAAACTAATTAGTGTTCTGCTGCTTAATGCAAAAGCCTACATGATGTCTTGACCTTTTTTACACATTGTGTCTGAGGGTGTGCAATAAAACAGAGGGAAGCACAGAATGCCTCCAGTGGGCCTCCGAGGTTTTCTTCCTTAGGGAGTTCAATGGATCCCAACAATACAGGCTGTGTACAAGCCCCTCTTTAAAGCCTGATGATTTCGCAGGGCTTGAGCCGGTGAATCAAGGCTGTCACGCTGGCAAGGAGCGCTCACCAGGAGGATTGCCATTACTGCTGTTTCATCTGCCTGTGACCCTGGATTTTTAACAGTATACACACAACAAAGATTAAAATATCTTGGAGAAGTAGCTGCCTATGAGGCATTCCCACAAACTTCTCGTTCCTTGAGTTTTTATGTGTCTAGTCCATAGAGAGTCCTCTTGGAAACTGAAAGCCAAATCTGTTTTTTGTTGGCCAGATCTTGCAGAATTACTGCTCTCAGTAATCCTTTGCTACAGGCTAATACAGTATCTTCTCTGACAGTAAAAGGAGCTAAAAAAACTGAAGAAAATAATTTGGCAATCACAGTTTACTGCATTCTTCTCTTTAAAACAAAACTTCAAGTAAGTAAAAAATCAGTCTTAAAACAGAACAAAGACCATGAGCCTCTTACTGGCAGCACAGAATCCTTAACTTCATTCAAAGTCACACTACTGGATATGCAGAACCCTAAACTCTAGATATTTCCATTTAGGCAGATTGAAGTAAGTGAAGGTTAAAATGTCCATTAATATTTGGTGTTGACCCAAATGGGCCTCTGTAGAAATAGTTGAAATTCCCAACCCAGCACCAAACAACCATTGCTCCACTACCATTTGCAAAAATCTTACTCTTAGTGTATGAAACACAAAGCAAGTAAATATAAACAACTAAAAGTAATGCCTAAAAGTGATTTTGAAAGAAAAGAAAGAAGGAAAGTGAAGAAAATATGAAAGTTACTTGTTTTTACTCACAAGCTTGAAGAGAGATTGGAAACCTTTTATAGAACTGAGAATGTGTTTCTTGTACGAATACAAAATTTGTCCCAAGGTTTTTACTGGTACAAGGAATCAGCAATGTCCTACAGAGATCAACTTTTCAAACTGGAGCGAACAAATTGCCCATTTATTTGAGTAAAATGCCTTAGAAAAACTGCCAGGAAGTCTGTAAGTCAGTCTGGGAAAGGCACATGGAATTTCCCTGCTTGGGCTACTGAAATACTTCACTCCCCTGTTTGCTGAGGAGGCATCTCTGTGCCTGGTAGAAAGATAAATAAAGGCTCATCCTACAATACCAGAAAAGGTTAAAATTGAGGGACTGGTGTGTGAGTAACAGAACAAGTGGAGTCTCTCAATGCCTGCTTTCCCAAATTCCTGAGAACGTGTCTGCCATAGCTGGGAGCACACAGTACAATTGCATTAAGATAGTACAGGGCCACCTGTGGAAATAGGAGACACAGACACAGGCAGAACACAAATTAGGAGAAGTGCTTTTGTGCGGCCACCTAGAAAAAAATACAAGTATTCAACTACACTTACCAATTCTACCCTGAGTAAAATACTCATTTCCCTCACCCATGTGCTATTGCTGTTATTAAATCCTTTTACATGGCTTTTTCTTGCATGGCAGGATGTGGTGGTACAGAATTGGGACTCAGGTGTCAGACTGAAGCATTTGGATTTGGGAAGAGGGCTGGAGCTGTCCTTGTATTGACTGACAACCACAACCACAGGCTTTTCCTTTCCCAGAATTAACACCCCAGGTCACAGAGTCTGCAGCTGACCTCCACACAAGATCATATTTTAAATTTTATGATCTAGTGGGTTGAAATTAAACATTTGCTAATTACAAAGGTACTGCGAGTCATGCCAAACCCTCTTTTTGTTGTCTGGAGAGTTATAACAATCCTTTTCTGGCAGTTAGTTTTAAGATCATTAAATGATCCTCATTTGCAATATATTTGCAGAAGATTACAGCCCATCTAAATT
This sequence comes from Lophotriccus pileatus, assembly GCA_035583135.1. Classification (NCBI taxonomy): domain Eukaryota; kingdom Metazoa; phylum Chordata; class Aves; order Passeriformes; family Tyrannidae; genus Lophotriccus; species Lophotriccus pileatus. Next base: position 2,250,372 of record JAWWES010000006.1, read on the forward strand.
GACCCTGAAGGAAGACTTATTTCATTAATGGGCTGTCCTGTGCTAATGCATAAAGCTAGAAAAATATATCTATTAAATTCTTAATGTGTAAATGATGTTTCTGGCTTTCTTCTTAATTACAAAGCAAAATGAGCCTGAAGTGCACTCCATCTAGGAAAAAATGATCAATTTAATCCATCTTCCAAGAGAAAACTTTTTCAGCGAGTTCCAAAATCCCAGCTATTCTCAGCTAAGGTTGGAGCCTTATTGCTTTGTTCAGAAACACAATAAAATGTGCCAACACAATTTATTTTTTCCCTAGATTCCAATGAATGGAGCATTTTCACATCAGTTTAGTTTACTCGCTATCTGCTCAGTTTTGGAGGAAAAAGCTAATGCAAAACCTGGATGAGCAGGGCTTTGGAAATGAGTAATGCCAGGAGATTATGGGTTGATGGGGTATATGCAGAATATTAATACAGCCCATAGAAAGAGATTTACAGTACATACAGCTTTGCAATGCACTCTCTGCACAGAACTGCCTCACTGTGCTCTGCCTCTCACCACAGCACAGCTCCCAGGCAAAAAACCCTTTCTGAGGTGCAGGTAGGGCTGTAAATACATATCAACACTTTACATGGGCAAAGGGAGGTAATAGAGGAGTGTGGGTTAAGTGAATATCAGGAATTTAATTCTAAGTTAACGTTACACTTGGATCAACCAAACAATGGGAAGTGCGGGAATGAGGGGCAGCACTGCAGACAGGCTCCTGTCACTCTGAGCACCCCAGGGTCTCAGTGACAAGTGTCCTATCCAGCTGACATGTTTAATCTAAGATGTGTCTGCTTTGGCCACACTGATGGCTGAGGACCATTTAAATCCTGTGTACTTTGGCATTTCACTCTCAGCTGATGACATTTTAAACGGTGTCCAGTTTACATAGCAGAGTAACTGGATCGTAATGAGGGGTTTCAAATGTCTGCAGAGGCAAGTAAATGGCAGGAAAATCTTCCAGTGCGTTTCCTGAAAGAACCTCTTTTAGGTTTTGAAGATGTTCCTGTAGTTGACCATTATGCAATAAAGGAAAGACCAGTCCCGCTAAGGAAATATCTCCTGTGTCCATCTTGGCATTTAATGAGCCAGGGAAAAATAACAGGCCTCTTCCTAAGGTATATAGGGTCTTCTTGGAGAAGGCTCTTCCCTGATTTTGGCTGCGGAGAGAGCTGATTCCTTGGATTCCAGGATTTCAGCTATCAGGAGTGAATACCCCATTTCTCCCCTGGTGTCAATGAACAGGCACGAGAGAACCAGAGCACACCAGTCATTACAGGCACAGGGAACACAAAGGAGGTGACCAGAGGAACCAGAGGAACTGGGATCAGATTTAAACTGGAGACCTGGTGTTAGGTAGTGCAGAGCATGATCCTTCCTGATATATGGCTAGTCTTCTTCACTAGCTGGTGGCTCCAGTTTTCCTACAGAGTAGATCCATATGGAAGTGTTCCTGCCCGTGGGACACAAGCTTTCCCCCCTCTACATCAGTCCTTTCCCTTCGCAATAAGGTGTTTCGTTGTGTTTTTCCTTCCAAACTCCTTGTTTCTGCCAACTTCCTGTGGCCACCACCAACATGGACTGGAAGCAGCAAGAGTAATAACAGCAGCCATAATGCCAGATAACATCTTCCTCCTCTTCTCTTGTACTGTTTTTCCCACGGTTTTGGCACTGCAGAACAACTTGAACCTCAAAGTGACAAAGCTGTGCATGTTTTGTGCGCAAAATGTTTTTAGGAGAACCAGTTCAGCTCTGTTTTCTGTTGGCCTGGCTTGGTTATGTGCTGATATCCATGTTGGGTTGATGTATCCATGATGGGTGTGCTGCAGGAATTATGCTGTAGATGTGGTGGACTTGAGTCTAAACTTCCATTTCCCTTGTAGGCAATGCCTGGTGCAAATGCATCCTTGAGAATATTAGGGATCTATGGGCATAGAGATGCCAGGCTTTAATCCTTTCCATAAAATCAGATATATGAGGAATTTCTTCCTTCAGCTGAGTATTTATGTGAAATTCAGCACCTTCAAAATATAATTATAAAACAAAACCAAAGTTCTGTCATTTTAGAGAGCAAAATCTTCTCCTGCTTTGAATTCAAGCCTCCTGAAGTCTCAGTTTTATTTCCAATTTATTCCCACTTATTACTGCTACCATTCCACTTAATGAATTTGATTTTTAATACTTTATTCACACATTTTATTTTTGCACCAATTACAGGGGAGACAAGTACATTGTTCTTGCAGATTTCTGTAATCTTCAAGGCATTTTTTTCTCTTGCATTTTTTTATTTCTTAAAAAATAACAATAATCTTGATATTTAAAGATACAAACAGCAGGAACTTTTTTTACTAAGGGTATAATTAAATGAATGTTTTCACTTCCATCTGCTAGAAAAACAAAAATGGTGAGAGAACATCTTCAGTTTATGTCCTTGATGGGTCAAATGAAGTGTGTGTGAAACTAAAGAAGTCCCACTATAACCATGCCAGCGGAAATGAAAATTATACCACTCATACTAACAAGTACATTTCCAAAGGGGCTGGAGGTATTAGAAGACTCTAAACAGATGCCTCTGAACTTAAAATACACTTAATTCCAAAGGCTTGTCTTGTAATTAATTTAGCCAGCATAGAACCTATGAAGAGAATGCAGGACATAACACAACATTGCTCAGCATCCCCAAACATCAAGGAGCATAAAGACAAGTATTTTAATTTTAAAAAACCCCATTCACACTAATTTTTCACATTCATTCCCATCAAGACTGTGGTGGCAAACATCAAGGAAAGCATTCTCCAATTTATAGCTTAATCTCCTGCAAGAAAAATATCCACCTGCTATAAAAGGAAAGTGCACACATAAGCCACATCAAAAGGATATCACTCATACTTTAGTTCCAGTTTTTATTCACATTAAGTCGGACTGGTGGTGTGTGAGTCTGTAAACAGCCTCTGGAACAAGTGAAGCCCAGTCCTGACTGTTTTAGTAACACACCCTCAAACCCACAGCTTTAATGGGCCCGTGTTAACACAGCTTCTGTTTCAGTGAGAACCCCCAAATCTCAGCTGTTCCCTGAGAACTCACAGCTGTGTTTTTGTAGCAGTAACTGGTGGGAAAGGGGAGAGCAGGGTCACCAATTTGCTGTCAGGGGATCTGGACCTCATGGCAGAAGGATGAACTCCCCCGAGCTTCTGCTGCGGGTTGTACTGAGGTGCCGCTGCTGCCCTGAGGAAGTGATGGTGCCACAGAGAGGCTGCTGCTTCTTCCTGTCTCCAAAGGCTTTTTGGTGTTGAGGTGCAATGAGGCAAATCCTTTCTGCTCCATCTTCACCTCCTCGCAGATGGTTTTTAGCTCAAACAAGCCTGATGCCACGAAGCTCCTTGTGGGTTTGTGATGCTTGTGCGTAAAGCTCTGTGACAGAAATTTATACATATATGGACACACATATATATAAAATATAAAATATATATATACATAAGGGTGGTGAGACATTGGCACAGGTTGCCCAGAGAGATTGTCCCCATGCCTGAAAGCGTTTAAGACCAGATTGGATGGGGCTTGGAACAACCTGATCTAGTGGAAGGTGTCCTGCCCATGGCAGGGGATTTGGAATGAGATGATCTTCAAGATCCCTTCCAATCCAAACCATTCCAGGATTCTATTATTCTATGAAATGACAGTTGCAAATAGATTTATAATTATCCAGGAAAGAGTGCTGAGAATGTGGAGCTGTACTCCATCCTGAGCCAGCAAATATGGAAACATTATGCTTATCTCTTTGCTCTTTCTGTAAAGTGGTAACAACGAAACATTAGCAACATCTGTACTTAGTTATTCAGTTTTGGTGCTGTTAATAACCTACTAAGGTAAATATGAGAGTTTTCTACTTCTGAAAAAGGCCTTGCATCAGGCTCTCTCCATGCTCAGGTAGACTTTACTACATGCCTTCCTATAACCTTCCCACATTTTCTTCACTCTTTTGTCTTTTTTTTTCAGTGAAAATGTAGGTTTTTATTATGCAGAATAGAATAGGAGACAACTACAGGAGGCTTTGAAATGTTGTCCCCATCCCAGTGCATTTAGCTGTGTTTAATTCCCTCCCACGATTTGAGGTCGACCTGTGGAAGTTCCACCAAGAGAAACCCCCCCGGCCTTCGCTTTGCTTATATTGTAACATCAGGAGAGCCATCAATGCAAAGCTGCACTGAAAGACTGGTTTGCAGTGAAGACATAACTTTAGACAGCCATGTAATTTCCTTTTCATGTTGGTCCCTGACAAGAGACAATATGTTATAGTTCCAGAAATGGATAACAGGGGGAAGAGGGGAAAGTGGGATAGCTTTATTTAAAAGTCTGTACAATCCTGCTTCATTTTTAAAACAGGTTTTTGGACTTAGCTTGGTACTGTGCTCAATAAATTATACTATTTTCCCAGGTTTGCCATCAGTTCAGTGACTAGTCCGGGGTGTTTCAAGACATCTGGTCTGGTTTCCTGGAGGATTATGATTAATAAATGCTGGCATACAAAAGCAGTGAAACACTTGTGCTCTGCCTTCCTTATAGTCTCATATTTAAGATACATTATGCCAAATTTTTTGCTGCTCACGGGCCCTCTCTAACTTCAGTGATGAGTTTCTCATCACTGTTTATAAAAAATGGATCTATCTGTTCCAGTCCAATCAGTTGTATTCAGATCAATAAAAGAGCACGATGCACTTCATTCAGTCCTCTTAAATTAATAATTTGCAGATTGCCTTTGGAAATTGGCTCTTGCCTTGGTTTAGGGAAATGTTGAGTTATGCACATGTTAGCTCAGGGTAGAAGTGAGCAATTTGTTTTCAGCAAGTGCTGAGAGACAATGTATATCCAGTTTTGAGCCTTGGTAGGAAAACTCATCTTGTGGAGTTGATGGGGAATTCTACCCCTCTATATTGCACCACCATTCACCTGCTAAACGTCTTGCTAGGCTCCATTTCCTGTCATCTGATTTCTTACTTATCTTTATAAAAAATGTAAATTAAAATCCAGACTTTTGACCGGTTTAGATTGATCAAATATTGCTCAGATATTTATGGAATATTAACTTGTATTTTAACTACCTCTGCCTTGAGCTCCCACCCTTCACTTTCCCCTCTAAAATACATAATTTCCTTTAGTTTTGCTCCTTCTCCTGAAAAGCTTTATGTTTGTTCTGGGGGACAAACATTTGTGGGAAGTTTTAGAAATCCTCTACAGATGTTTGAGTGATAAGAGAAAAATTCCCTTGTAAGGACCCCGTGTGAGGATTATTCCCATCCCTCCCTTTCCCAGGTGAAATTGTTCTCTCTGATGTCAGATATTTCTGAAGTTCATTTGGCAACCCAGATTAAGACTTCACTCTCTTCAGATGTTTCAGATGACACTATTTTTTGCCATCTTTGTGGGTGTTCAAGTACAATAAGCAGCCTAAATATGATCCATGAGCCAGCACTCCATCCCATCATTTGGATTCAATCTCCCTGTAGCCAGGAATAGGAAATAAAACTTGCAATCTGACTGTTTTCATTGTATTATTATAACAGAACAACTGTGAAATATGTAAGTGTTTCGTGCCTTTACCAATATTATGAGGAGTATTACCACTATGTGGGGCTCCAGTAAATCCTGCAGAGCTCCAAATCATTGGGTTTTTAAAGGAATCTCTCGTTATCGCCCCGGAATTCAATAAAACATTGCTGGAATTAAATTGGTAGATGTGCGTGTGTATGTGTGTGCATGTAAATCTTTAATATTTTATCCTTAATATGCATATAATAGTGGCTAAGAGAGAATGTTCTCTTCTGAGCGAGATAATTTCAGAGAGAAGAGAACAAGATTTTTACTGGATTGGTGTTCCTGTGATAAATCATCTTCTATTGCTGCTCTCCTGAAATTAGCAGCTGAAATGGCATTCTACCCTGAGAGGCACAATATTGGGAAATTAAATTCATTGATAAACATGGCCTTGGTTATGATTTTATTTTTCCTAACCAGGTATTTTGCAGGAAAATATACGTCTTGTGTTTACTTCTGTTTGTTAATGCTTTGATAAATCAGACATTTTTAGTATTCTATCAATGGCAAAAGTCTAATTGCCTTATTGTATTCTGATTTATTTCTTTCCTTACTTTCTTTGCATCTGCAGCCCAACAAATGAGTCTCCAAAGAGATATATGTTATGATACAGTGTCAGTGAAATTAATCCTGATCAATTTTAAAGTTCACATTTTTATTTGATGACTTTCCTGGGAATCACTAAAACCAGGATTGACTCGGCCTCTTTTTGTTGCTTAAATATTGTTGTTTGAGAACACTGGATCCAGCAGCAGAAACCTCACTGTGATTTAGCAGTTCTGTGTCTGGATAAGAGAAAAGTGATGCAAGTAATGATGTTTTACTAATTAATAGACACCAAATCCTGCTCTTTGCTGACACCAATAATGCTGAAGTGATGCCTGCCTGGGAACACTCCCTTGTGCCAGAGGTGCCAGCCTGAGGTCCCTGGATGTAAGTAATGTAGCAACATAAATACTTATGGCTTTCTAAAAGCCACATTCTCTGTTTCCTTTAGGGTTTTCAGTCCTGCAGCTCTGGTGAACACAGTATCTCCAGAAGAAACTGGAGGTTTAGATTATTATGTGTAAACAGAAATGGGGTTTATTCCCATTTTCCCACTCTCTGTTTTTTATTGAAAAATAGTTTGTTTCTCAATTTGTAAATGCTTCCACATCTAGATCAGCATTAGAAAATGCTTCTATAGTGTAACAATTCAGAAGTATAAAGCAGACTTGCATTTAGGTAGGTTTTGGGGTGATTTTACATATTTATTATCAACAGAACTCGTTTTTTCTCAGGTATTCATGGTAGGCTTTTGACCCAAAGGAAACAAAAGCTTTACTGTTTGGGTTCTGTGATTCCTGCCTTCCCTAAATCAAAGAGGATGGGAAAGTACCAGAGTTATTGCTATCAAAAAGGAAATAATTATATTGCCCACAGTGCACAACAAATCATCTCCTAAGCCCTTCTCCCCATCCTACCTGGGTGAAGTTTAACCAGCATAACCAGCTTCTGCGAGGAAAGCAGATTTTTATTTTTTTCTTTATCGTTAATGTCAAACAAACATTTATTTCAGGTGCAAAGCCTCGGGATACGTTAGTGGAAACAGTGGCACTGCTGTTCTATTGCTTACTGCCCACTAAGTGGGTGGGAAAAGGGTACTGTGACCCTTTTACCCTTCCCACCAGTCTCCCTAACAGCTTTGGCCTTCGGGTCAGCTCAATTTCCCCTCCACTGAGTGGCCATTACTGGGCGAGGATGTGATAAATGCTTTTTGGAGGGGACGGCAGCGCCGGCAGCGAAAGGAGGGAGCCGGGCCCAGCTAGACCGAGCCTAGAGACACATAGACTCACATGCTGAGCGCCTGTTCCCTAGCAACACGGCCGAGCTCACCAAAAAATGAATAGACCCACAAACAAAAATGAAAAGGAGATAAAGAAGACTAAAAGTCTATGGGGCTCAAAGGTTAATATTCCTCTATCTAATAACTTAGTTTCAGAAAATTGCATTTTAACCTTTTCCAAGCATCCAGGAGAGAGATTTCTTGGAAATTAAATTAGATCACATTTGTATGAAACAGGGGGGGAGAGAAATTAAATGCAGAATTTATTATTTTTTCCATCTTCCTACCCAGTATTTCTGCAATTCCTTGTATTTTCTGTTGACTGCCACTGCTGCACTCCCCAGTTCGTATAGAGCTATTGATGGCTCCAGAGTGAAGTGCTTTGGTATCATTTTGTATTTCGTGGAATTTTCTCTTAGGGAAACAGGAAATCTCGTCCAGCATGGGATAATTAGACCCTGTATCCTCTCTGTAGTCCACATCCACCCGACACCTCTCAGAGAGAAGGTACAGCGAGTGACACCTTGAGTGTCACAAAGCAAAGGCTGGTCAGAAGCAGGAATGAGACCTGGGACTCGTGGTTTCTGGCCTGGGAGTCTCCTCCCTGCTTCCTGTGACATTCCCATTCCTGCCCTGCATCAACGTCCATGCCAGACTTGGAGCTGGTGGGGTGCCAGCCCCCACCCCAGGTAGAAGTGCTCTAAAAGCTGGAATGCTCCAGGAATTGCGAATGGGGCGGCTCGTGGCAGAGAAAGCCTGTACTCCCAGGAGCACCTGCTTTAGTAAATAGTTTTGCTTACCCTGATCTGTTTTCATTTGAACAAACAAAACTCTTTCAGATCAAATAACTTGTGTGGAGCTGAAGTCCATGTCTGTCAACTCCCTTCCTGATCCAGGCAGATGGAGCTTTCACCTTCCAGCTCCACAGGGAACCATTATAAGTTCCCATTTTATTACATAAGCCTTATTTAAACCTCTGGATCCAAATTCCTGCTCCAGCTACTGTGGTGTAAATCTGGAGTAACTCCACGTGTTCCTGGGGGGTTATTTTAAGTCTGCAGCAGCTCACTGGGGCAGGATCCAGCCCACGAATTCCTTGGCTGCCAGGGAAATCCAGGGAAAGCAATTGTTCTATTTGTGTCATGGCTGTTATATTTAACTTCACAACAGAATGCCTTTAAACTTTACTGCCATCTTTAAACCAATGAGCTGTATGGTTAACTAATTTTCCTGTGCACTGTATAATCCAGGATCGATAATGCTGTTTCCTCACATAATATATTTGCTCTCTTCCACTCACTCTGTTCATATATATCTATAATTACAAATACTGAAATTTATGGAGCATATAAACCCGTGGTTTAAATACAGGAGATCACTCCAGTTGGGATGGTTGCTATTATTTAACATATTCCAATCAACATCTCCCATTGGATTGCTGAGCAGCCCAGCACCTTCTGAGCTGGTGGAAAAGGCTGAGAGATGGCAAGAACCACTGGAGGCTTTGTGGTGGCAGGGGAATGATGCTTCAGCGTGATCCTTGCACCCCTGCAACGGTAACCAGGAGACGTATCCAGGTTTGCCTTCATTTAGGAAAAAAATTAGTTTGCCATATCATAAAGGCCATCATTTTATATGGCACTGTGCTAATACCTTATTACTGGCTTCAGAAGGGGCAATCACATACTTGATTCGAGCTGTTTCCCTATTTCTTTCTCTGCAATGATACAGACAGTAATGAAAGGGCCAGAGCTAATTAAAAGACAATAATTTCATGAAGGGGTGGTGATGATGATGAGGCAATAAACTGTGAGAACAAAGCTTGAGGGGTTTTAATGACTCATCAACCCCTTGATGGGAATTTAGCCTTACAATCACTATCCATTTATAATGGTCAGTGATATACCTTCCTTAAGAACAGGAAAAACACTCTGCTGGTGGTGCCTGTCCCTGGTACCTGATGCCCAGTGGCCCTCGTGCTTCCAGTGTCCCCACCACTGCCAGGCTGCCCTGCTCAGAGTGCTCCAGATATCCTGGTTAATTTATGGCACTTGGAACTCCTGCTGTGTCAGAGCCTCGAGACAGTGCCTCAAGGGACAGTGTTATACCAGTTGTGTCTGGATGTGACTTATGATGGATACAAGGATGAAGAGCCACTTCAGTGGCAAGGATGTCCTTCTGAATGCAGAGGGGGTTGTGCTGCACACAACCAGTGCTCTGAGACAGTCCTACTGCAGGATGTGGTTACAGAGCCAAGAGGTTAATTAGGTTAAATTCATCCCTAAAGCAGGTTTTGTGAGAAAAAGGTCCTGTCTTCCTCTCTGGTGTGGGATTGCACCCAGCTGGGTCTCTGGACAGTGGGATTTGGGGCAGTGCCAGATTCCCATATGTGCTGCAGCTCCAGGTTTGCAGGTACAAGAGTCGGGAGCAGAGCTTGGATGGCTGTGCCTGTTCAGAGTGAAATGAAAGCAGCAGGGAGAGGAGAGGAAAAACTGCACCTGGTAGAGCTTTAGCCTTATTTTTCTTCAGTGAGATGATCTCAAACTCTGAACAAAAAATACACAATGAACCAGTGAAGGAAACCCTCACATTTTCAGATCTCTTTCCTTTCACAAACTCTGGTTCTTCTCTCGCTCCTGAATTCCCTGATGCCTCAAAGACACATTTGTGCAAGGGAAGGAGTATTTCTTTGACCTTGCCATCTCGAAACTGAAAACACAACAACATGTATATTAAGAAAGAAGAAAAGGAATCTCTCTGTACCCACTGAACACACATCTTTCCTCAGAGAAATGACCAGAGGACAGATAACACATACTTCATGTGCCATTGAAGGCACCCAGATACTAATGATTAATAGAACAGAACGGGTTATGTTACACAGCAAATCCACCCCACTGTAATTAAGAACTGCTCCTGCTGGCACTGGGCTGCTTCCATCTCTCTTCTCTCTGTCCTTCTTTCCTGTTGTTTTTTGTCTTTCTCTCATTCTTTCTTTCCTCATTCTCCCTGTTACCCCAGTGCCTGGTTATGCACTGTCACCTAATGACCAACTATTTCCGCTTACAAGTCCCTCTCAGTTCTTTTCTTTGGGTGTGTTTTTCCCCCAGCCATTACCTGCCCTTCTCTTCTCCCTTTTCAGTCATTTCATCACCTTCCTCTTTTCCTTTATTATTTCACCTTGACAAGTATATTTCTCTGTAATTTTTATAGGCGTGAGACACCTATAGTGTGTATTTTGATAGGGAGTGACAGACTTGCTGGAATTGTGTTGTAGTTTGTTCCATGTATTATGGCTCTTAAATGCCTCAGAGTCCTCTGATGTTGCCCCAGGCTCTCTCAGCCTCTTGGACCAATTTTATTTACCCTTCTTTCCACTGGCTTTTTAAATGAGCAGCCTGTCACTGTCTGCTTGGATCTCTTGGTCCCTCTGAGATGGTGAGGTCTGGAGGAGCAAGAATCTGGGGCAGAGTAATAAAATAAAGATATGTCCTGATGGTAATTTAGGGAGATTTTGGATGAATGCTTTTCCAGAAATTTTCTAAAAGAATCCTTCTATATCCATCATGTCAGATACATGGAGAGAAAGGTAGGACCATTCTGGGCAGTCATAATAGAGTTATTTATATTCTGTTCTGAAAGTGAGATTCCAAGATATAAAGCATATTTCACTACATAAAACATAGTGCACAGAAATGCTTCCAGTCCTAATGTTTGCGTCAAAGTGATGTGATTATGTTCAAGATCCTGCTTCCTAACACTAATGAAGAGAAAGGATCCAAACTCTCCAGAATTCAGATGGTCCCATACAGGTTGTGAAACTCACCTGTGTGTCCTTTACATACCCAGAGCAGCAGCTTGAACGACTAATTATTGCAAATGGCAAATGAATTTACTGCACGTGTCTGAATTTGGAAGGCAGGTTGTTTAAACTCTGTGTAAGAAGTCTACTTTCCTTAATGTTTCTTAAGGTTTTTACTAATAGTCAAGCTCTAAGCAGTTGTGCTGTTTAAATTGGTGCAATCCTCACGCCAATGAAACTATACCTGCCTTGCTTGCACATACAAGGATGACTTGAGAGTAAATTAGTGTTCATCCTTGATTATTTCATTCCTGTACATTCTCCTGTGTTAGAAGGGGGGAAAAGAACACAAAAAGCACTTCCAAGTGAGTTATTCTGTCTCTCATTATCATTCATAATTTGCCTTTGCTATAATTCACATCCCTTCACAAAATAGCAACATATTAGTTAGATCTTTTAATTAAACCCCCAACACCTGCAGGTGAGAAAACACAGATGGATTCGCTCCTCCATGGAAACACCCAGTTGCATGTGAACTGGCCACAGAGCCAAGGAGAGAATAGGTGTTAAAATAACACTCTGCTGCTCACAGTGACTCCATTTATTCCTCCCCAAACAAACATACCTGGGGTGTGTGCACAGCTTGTCCCACAGCTTAACCCTTTGCTCTCCTCTCGTCAGCTGCTGCCTCCACCAGAGATGGGTTTGGTGCTCAAAATGGCACCAAAAACACCTTTGGGAGTTAGATGTGAGCTTTGAATTCCTCACTGTGCCAAAAAGAGATTTTTATGGTTCCTAAATTTCTCTCTCTCTGTTAGATCTCTGACTGGCTTTTTCCTTTTGTCGTCCTGCTGTTCTAGAACCACGAGTCAAACTCAGATTCAGATCCTGCTGATCCCTCTCTGACCATTGGAACATGATGTAGAGCAGGAGGCAGTAAAGCTGCTCACTGCAGTGTGCACATATACCCATACCTGTATAAAATCATCTGTATTTGTATTTTTACATTCTATACATTTATCTATATATTCTGTATGGAAAAATCTTGCACACCAGCATCCCTGTGGAATAAGCAAGTTCTCCAGCCCACTGCTTCCTATTCCCGGTGAGCTCCCAGGTGGGAGTTGCAGTGCTATCCCACTATATATTAACTGTTTTTCTGTGACTGTTACCATTGCAATTAAGAACTAAAAGTAATGGCTGTATTACTGAGAGATTTGGGGAACAGATGAGAGCAAAGTTTTATTTTAGACAAATGAAGCTGGTAAAATGTTAATTGTCCATATTGGACACCACAACATTCTGGCTTGTTAAAACTGACATAATTTATTTTTCTTTTAAAATTATTTTAATGATTCTATCAAAGGATGATGAATGTAAGGAAAATTGTATTTTTATTGTTCCATAAGAAAACAGTGTGAACAGAGCATTGTTTGAGCTGTGAAAATCAAGCACCCAAAATTCAGGAATAACATGGGAGTATCTGAGGTTACTTGAATTCCCAGGAGTTTTTCCATGCAGTCTAACAGGATTTAGGTGAAGACCAATATATTTCACATGATGTTATAGGTAAACTTTTGACTTGCTGTATAACCAAAAGCCAATTAGAAGTAGATTTGTAGGACATGGAGAAAACAACTTCTCCATTTCCATATGCTCGTGTAACTCATTTATAAGTTATGTTTGCATTATAACTCACACATTGTGTAGTTATTTTTAATGTAGTGTTACCCTTCCTACAAGGTGCAAAAGACAATCACACAGTGTGATGCTTTGAGGATTAGGGGGAAGAGGAGATGAGGAGGAAGGAGGTCAGGCCTGATGGTTCAAAGGACTGGAGAACTCCCAGTGAGGCACAGAACGTTGTGTTTTCTGTGCCTGGGTGAAGGTATAGGGCCAGATCAAGGGCTGAAAAGCTGAGCTTTGTGGTCAGTGTTTTGGTCCTGGTCACAAGCAAGGAACTTGGGGGAATTGAGCAAACCAGGAACAGCATCCACCTGGTCAAGACTTAGAGGAAGTGATTCTTTCCACCTGAGTCCCAAATCATCCCCAGTGGGAGAAGCCTATTCTTTGAAAGAGGAGGAATTTCACTGTTCTTAAAAATGAGCATTGCATGAGAACACAGTGGTCAGAGCTCTTTGCTCAAGGAGTTGAACCTAATCCCTCTCCACACCCTTGGATTCTGTCCTGAACCTGTGCCTGGACAGGAGTTTCCCACTCTGGGGATGAGACTGAAGGGTTTATCCTCAAAGCAGACATGAGTACTTGCAGAGTGTTGGTGTTCCAGCTAAGGCTGCAGTGCATGAGCAGCACCAGAACTGCCTCTGGTTTGTAACATTGTGTGAGAATATTCCCCAGAGGAAGTCATGGGAACTGCCCCGGAAGATTCACAAAATTGTGTTCCTCTGACCTAAAGTTTCAGCAGACTTTACTGTGAACTCAGGCTTAGCATATACCTTACTACTAGTATTAGTAATAGCTTGTAATCTGTACAAGTTGTATTTTCACATTAATTTTCCTTTCATGTGGACATATTAAAGGTACGTGGAGGTATGAAATCTTGTGCTACTCTTGAGATATTGATGGTTAGATAAAAATATAAAAAAGCCAACCAAAGAAGACACTTTTAAACTTTAGATTATCTAATAACAAATAGAAGAACACTGTACACTATTATGGGATTTCTTACTAAATATAAAATATTTGGCCTCTACAGTTCTTGGAGAGGATTCTGATGAAGTCTGTTGTGGTGCTTATTTCTAATCCCAATTATAAGTACATTCCAGCTACGCATGGCCTATAAAAGTATTTTGCACCCTTTCTTACCCATCCAAATGATATTTCAGGTGTGTAAATTCTGTATGTAATTTATTTCCACAGAAAATTAAAAACACTGAAATGTTTTGTTTAAGATGACCAGGCAGAGGTACTGAAAGGTTTGGACAGACAGCAAAAAATTAAAAATGTTATTTAAAATACACCCTGCTAAATTGCTGAATATTTTTATTCTGAGATTGAACATGATGGTATTGGATGTTTTGTAAACACTGTGAAAGGGTTGCTAAAAAACAGAGTTTTGCTTTGGCTCCTTTGACAATTCAGGTTCTGTCTGTAATTTACCCCCCTGGACTAAGTCTGTCTTTGACATCCTTCCAAGTTTGTAGAGTGGAATCTATCACTGGCCACAGCCTATTCCTGACTGGATGAGCTGGAGACATAGACCAGTCTCTTCTTTTCTCCCTCGCTGTCTTCTCTGCATCCCTATGGAGGGAACCCTGGGTGCACTCTCCAGAGGACTCCTCCTCTGGGTGACCCACACACCCAGACCCTGGTCATGCTAAAGCAGGAGCATGTCTCCAGACATTCTTCAGGTGCTCCAAACCAGCACAGCTCCCTCAAAACTCCATTTGCTGACATCAGTTTATGTTTCATCCTGATCATCTTCCCTTCTTGTCCCCTCTGAAACCTGTGATCTTTCACTCATACCCAAAGTTCCCCAGAGAGTGCCAGTGGATGCACATTAAATTACTGAAGTTGACACTCCTCTCTCTGTCCTGTTATGAACTTGCTTTTCCCTGTTTCCATCACAACCTTTTTATTAGGTGGTGAGATATGATGTTTTGTGTCTGAAAACATTAATAAGACAGGTTGAGCACCTTCAAACAAGAGCATGAAGGAGGGTGAAATGAGGTGTGAATCTGTGCTGAAATTTGGGAGCTGACACACTCAGTACGCAGTTACAAACGAAAAGGGGGGGGGAAATTGTTTTCCAAGCATTGACTTGTCATTTTTTATTCACTTTTCTAGCTAATTACAAAAGAATTCCATAGGAAGGACTTCCAGGAGAGGATGAGGGTGTGTCATCTGTGCCAAGCGCTCGGCAGGAGCACGTGAGGAGTGAACTCTGGCCTGCTCAGTCTATTTAGCAAGCTCTGAGATGTGTAAGTACATTATCTGCAAGGCTGGTAAAGAGCGCTCAGGGAGGATTTGTGGGTCTGTGGGAAGGACAAAGAAAAATGTTTTCTAATAAATTATTCACAACCTCACAATCCCTTTTGGGCAGGTTGTTGCTCTGTTTGCCCCAGTGCTTCCCGGCTCCTCTCTCCGCATCCACACGCGCAGTTTCTCACCTCCAGAGAGCAGCAGAGATCTCAGGCAGGCTGCTGCAGCTAATGGTGGCAATTAATAACTTGTCATAATCCCGAGGATGGAAGGGAGGGCTCACCATCAGCAGTCAGGTCATGGCGCTTCTGTAAAGCAAATGAGGTGCAGGTGTTGTCCAGATTTAAGAGCTTTGCTACACTCTCGGTGCACTGCAGTGCCAAGCCACAGCCAGAGCATCACCCTACAGGTACATAACTTACTGTACTAGTTTTCATGCTCCAGGTGCACACACATTATCCAGCATTCCCCCCCTCCACTGCTGTTCATTAGGAATCCTCAGAACATTTCAATAAATCATAACACAGAGCAGTTAATTCCAAACATGTAATTGCAGCGTGCCTTTGGATTTGCATACACGGGGCAGAGCACTGAAGCTTTATTTTGCATTTGTAAACAGAAACGTGTTTGCAAGACAATGTGTTATCTTTGCCTTTTAATTGAAGTTGTGGATAAATAGCTTGGCTACCTCACAGCAGTTCAGGTCCATGTTCTCTGTTCAAGCTTGAGAAAATGAAACCTCATTATGCCTTTCGTTAAACAACAAACTACAGAATCACTTGTTTCCAGACAGCTCGGTTGGCTTTGCATTTTTCCGTTCCTGTGGGTCAGTTCTGCTTGAAATGAACCAAGTTTACAAATCTCTACTGGTTTGTACACTCCTATTATGCAGAGTAGGTTATGCATTTGTAACTGTCAGACAGTCAGGGTGATCCAGCATTCTCATCTGACCCTATTCATTTCAATGGGTGCGTCTTGTTGACATTGATTCATGTTATAACTTATATCGATGCATTATAATCCCTTTGTGTCACCCCACTGGTTATTTCTACTAAAATGTTGTGAATAAATGCTGGCAATAATGGTCAGTAGGATCTGAAGCTGTTTTAAGGGATGTGGAGTCCACCTGAAGTCCCGGGTCAGTGCTTTGCTCTGGCTTTTTCTCTGGAAGACAATTAATATGCAAAGTATCCTATTCCTGTGCATTTGCATGGCAAAGTGTCTCCTGGCTTATTAATAATTTGGGGCTGTGCATTCCAAATGTATATTGCACTCAACTAAAGGGATAAGTAAACACCATTATGCATGCATGTAGGTCTTTATCAAGGTGTGGTTGATAATGTTTTAAAGCAGAACTATTTCTCATGAAAATAGCTCCTCTTAATAGCCTCTGTCTCTCTATTGTGCTTCTTAGTGAAACATAAATCACTAATATGTTTTCAGCTGCAAACTACTCTCTTTTTCCATTGTATTCACAGATTTAGTGGCATTTCAAATAGATAAACACAAGCAACATCTATCAACACTACAAAAAGGGGGCCTTAATCAAAGCTCCAGGTCCCAGGTCTCAGCATCTCCATTTACCTTGAGATAAATCCATTGGTGTGACCACCACTGCACAGGGTGACAAATCACCCCAGTCAGCTGAGCAGTGCAAGGGCTTATTGGCCTTTCTTTAAGTGGTCTTACCCTTCAATGAAAAGGATGGTGCTTGTCAAGCAGGGCCAGATTAAAGTTAGACAAAAAGAAATGATCTGTTATTAGAAAACTCCGATTGAGAATCACAAAACAGGAAAGAAATATGAATAAGAATTTACAGTGAGGATGCTCCCCCCAACCTTCTCTCATCCTCCCCCAAGCAGAAATTAACTTTAATTACTTTCCCAGCTTAGCACATGATGAATGTCAAGGCAACGAGGCATTAACATTAAATAAATACGTGGCTCTGGGAATGTGCCTGTTGGAGCAGGAAAAGGGGAGCCTGTGCCTGGTGGGGCCTGGGTTGCTGAGCTGCTCCAGCTCAGGTGTGGTGGAGAGCATTCCAGTGCTTCCTTCAAATGTGTTAGGGCTGCTTGTGCTGCATGCAGCAGGGGATGGCTCTGAGGAGATCCATGCCATCACCTGTTGGGAGGCAGCATCCTGGGCATGGATCTCTGGGAGTGAAAGGATTAGGGTTCAGTGGGAGAAGAGCAATAGGTGCCTGAGCAGAGTCTTATCTGGGTTGGTCAAAGGCTCTTAATGTTTCCAGCTCGTGTCCTGACCTTGTTTACAAAGACACAACTGCAGAAGCAACAAAATCTCCTATCAAGGTTGGCCCTTAGGATTTTAGCTCACATAGTTTCTAAAAACAAACTTTAGGTTAAAACAAGGTATATGCAGATAAGCTAAAGCCTCCTGAATGTCATTAAATCATTTCAATAAATAATGAGCAAATTCTTCCCTCCAAGAGTATCCAAAGCCTCTGCCTTGTATTCTCGTGACCCACATAAATGTATTTAAAGTCTCTTAAAAATCCTATTTATAAACAGGAATGGACAGCAACTGAAAAATTTCAGAGCCAACACACTTGGAATATTGAGCAAATATTTGCCCATCCAATCAGCTTGTTTGCCAAAGAAACTCACAGTGGGGGCCTAGTGAGGTAGTGAGAGGAAAAATTACTCATATTTAGATTTTTTCATAGGGCCAGTGTTTGTGGTTGGGTGGGTGAGTGGTCATGGGGTTTCGTTTATTTTTTCCCTACCATTGATATTCACGCATTTAAAATGCACTTGGTTTCTTGTGACTTGATAGACCGCTATAGAAAGATTAATTTTCTGTAATCATTTGATTTGATAAATGTCTACACAGCTCAGCATAAGTTTATTTTCTATTTATCCTGATCCTGAAATTAGTTGCTAAGGGTACTCAAGGGAAACACTTCCATAATTATAAATAGGTCCTGACAACAGACATTTCCAATTGTAATAATGTAAATTGGTTATATTTCACATCAGAACATAAAATGGCACTGGTAGGGACACAAAGGAAGTGTTGCTGCCTTCTTGTACATAGTGCTGTGCTTAAATAAACCTGCAGGCCAAAATTTCAGTAGTATTAATTTCTTCATTAATTATTTTACTTTTTTTATGGTGTAGGGAGTAAAATATAGAGAAATTAAGGGTCTTGCACAAGAGGACAGTGGAAGTGAGCAGCAGAAGTAGAGACAGGTCAAGGCTTCCCAACTCCTTAAGTGGAGAGGAAACTGTTCTGTGCCAATTTGTGGAGCATTCCAAAATTAATGTTTGTGTTGGTACCTTAAAAGCCCAGGGAAACTGTGGGGGATGAAAGACTGGGTTCAGGATTAGTTTATGGTGAAATTACTGGGCTTCACTTTCATCAGCAAGGCAGGTTTGTACCACAGGAATAAAGAGAGGATAGGAAAGTGCTTTGAAGAGGGA
This sequence comes from Lophotriccus pileatus, assembly GCA_035583135.1. Classification (NCBI taxonomy): domain Eukaryota; kingdom Metazoa; phylum Chordata; class Aves; order Passeriformes; family Tyrannidae; genus Lophotriccus; species Lophotriccus pileatus. Next base: position 2,269,003 of record JAWWES010000006.1, read on the forward strand.
CAGCACATCATGGAGGTGAGAATCCTTGGCCATAATCCTCAGCACAGACAATTAAAAAGCATCATCTTTAAATGCCTTTCAAAGGCAGTGCAGTCACATTGACTGTGGTAGCCAAGATACATTAAAATATCCATTTAAAGATACCAGTTGTATAGATATAAAAGATCAAGTAATGCTCAGAAGTTAAGAGAACACAATAATTATCTGATAAAATGTCTAATATATGTAGGCACAGACTTAAACTGCCATGGTGATTGCACAGTAATTTAATATAAATTGATTAAGTACATTTTTACTGATGCTTAAAGACTAGTCATAGCACGGGAAATGATGTTTTGTTATCAGCTGTTACTAAACACACAGTATTTGCTGGAGTAAATCCAAGTGTTGGCTTTAAGGCACATTATTTAAAGGGTTTGCAGCTGCTTTTCCTGCACTCCAGGTTGAACACAATTACTGAACATCACAGGAGGATTTTCCAAAACCAGGGGTGTTTGTCACCCACAGAAACTGAGCACACCTGGGTCCGACGGAGCAGCAGAGTTGGTCCAGCCTTTAGAAGCAAACCAGTTGCTTTCATCAATATAAACAGAGGAGAACCCTCACATTCCCCATTCTTGTAGGAAGAAATCCTTTGCCTATGGAGTGATTAAAGGCCTCGTTTGAGGCAGAGCTACTGAAATAAAGATCACAATTTACGTCTCCTAAGAAATCCCCTCTTGATCTGCAGATAAGGGAACCCTCAGACAAGCATAACCTGACAGATCATGAGCTTATTTTCTAATAGAAAAATGGCACAAATTTTATTAAAATCTAACTATAAGTATTTATGCTGATAGAAAACCCACTGTTGTTGTTATTCTTTTTATTGTAATACCTTAGAAGAGATGGCAGATAATGGCAAGATTAGTAGGGCACTGGAAGTAAAGAAGGGGAGTTTTCTGGAGTTGTCATTGCTGAATACAAACTGCAAGAGAAGGTATGAGGATTTTTTCAAATCTGAAAAGTCACTATTTCTCTTTTAAAGAGAACATATTCTCTTTTAAATCTTTAAAGATCATCTGTTCTACAGTGCCTGCAAATCATTACTGTTTCATACTGGTTTGCCAAGCGAGGAGCTCAGCTATCCATTTTCCTGCTGAACTCTTTCCATCTTGGCTCACACCCTCACCTTCCCTGCTTTGTTCATCCCCACACTCTGTGCAATACTCTGCCCTGGTAGTGAAAGTGCAGTGTTGAAGTACTGATGTAAAACAAAGTGATAAAAATTGCAAATCTTGTCTTCTGAAACCCAGAGGTGGACTCAACAGCCCTTCCTGAACTGAACGTGAAGAGAGATTTTGGCCAACAATCTCAAACTCACACACAGAACATGGACCATGACGAAATGCCACTTCCATGAAAACAGCATGAGGTTTCTGGAGTTTTGGAGTAAATAGTCAAAGACAGAGCCCCAGAAATTAGGAATGCTCACTGGATGGAGTAAATTGGGGTTTTATGTTTATGGGTAAAATATATGTTCATTCTTTATATAAATCCTAAAGAAGGATGTTGCCTCTTCAGTTTTGCCCAGCTGCTTTAAAATGGAATTAGGAATTTTTAGCAGTTAGAGTAACAAAACTTAGTCAATTTAGTTTAAACAACAAATACTGGCGTAGCCTCTCAGTCAAATCCATAACTGTATACAATAAAATATTTGTTGAAACTCTATAGTTCAGGCACTGTGTAAGACCAGAGTAAGCAAAAGCACACTGCTATAAACTCCTAAGGGTCTGGAAAGTCTCTCTGGCAAAATACTGTGGAGAAAAACCTCCAAATGTCTCTCTAGGATTTTTTGATTCTTGCTGTGTGAAATGGGGGTTAAACTCTCACCTCAGTAATTGATGAGTTATTAATTCACATTTGTGAAGTGCTATGATCTCAGAGATCTTTTCCAATCAAAGGATTCTATGAAAACTAACATGGTTAGCAAAGTGTTGTATTACAAATAGGAGTATTGAGGGCAACTTCAGAGTTAACCCATGGTTTTATTTAACCTGTAAAATTCTTCTGTTAGGTCTGAATTTCAGTTTCTTCTGACTAGGGATGGACAGCTCCTTGTTTTCCTCACTCCTTAAGCATTTTGCTGGCTGTTTGGGTGGTGTTAAATTTTACCAGCAGACTATTCCAGCTGTTGTTGAAAATCACAGGTTGTCAACAAAAGCCTGAGGCCAGAATTTTTTACTCTTACAATTTCTTTACTCCATCAGTATCCCATCCAAGCCATGTTTACAACCACCCTACGTTCTGCAGCTGAGTCACTGTTTTTTAGTGGAGCTCTTTGCAATGCAAGCAACAGAAACTTCAGGGCAATCAATAGGGCTTTCAACCCGGCCATCGAGAGTGCTGGAGATATTTAGGTCATTAAATGGCAGTGGACACAAGTACAAGCCCATATCTAACTTCATTAGCGGTAAAGATGCTGTTTTGTTTTATTTGCTAAATCACACAACATACATAAACTGCACGGGAGCGGTGGAAAACTGAGTCAGCAAAAATCCCTTGAGGAGCCAAAGCCAAGGCATGGCCAAATTTCTGTGATCTCGGTGCTCACTGCAAACTTGTTTTATTGAATTTTACTTTTATATGCCATATTAACATCTCATTTGCATACAGATTGCACTCCATCTTTACTTTAAAACCGCACAGTCAGCAGTTCTCTTGTGCAGACAAGGAGTGGCACAGCAGCATTTAAATACTCTTGTTAAATTTTAAAGCAAGATGCAGAAGGATTTGGTCAATCTGCTTCGTGGGTTATCACATCCTTTGCCTTTTCCTTCACAGTGGTAGCTGGGGGTTGATTTTACTTATTCCTTTCAGGATTGTTTGGATGCACATATCTAAATATTTCAGCTACTCCAGGCGCAGAATCCCTAGCAAATCCAGTGCTCTTCACATCAGGTTTCCCTGCTAATTCTAATTGTGGAAGCAGCAGCACAGGCAAAGCACTGCCGGGGCAGTGGTTTTGCCACAATGTTCTATTTACTAGAGAGGTAAATACTTCATCTTTTATTGTTGTTGCACTGGTAGAATTGCATTAGAGTCAAAGCAGAGTGCTGGGCAGAATCAAATGTAAATACCTCCAGCAGAAGTACATACATACTCTGTAGTAGCTCTATAGTAGTAGATGACTGTAACACAATTTTTTCTCCATGAACACGGATAATTCCCAGCTGCCCGAATAACTTTTAATTTGTGAGTTCTAATAACTCTATTCTGAGGCTAAACAAATAAACACACCTACCAGGCACTAGAGAACATGACAGAAATTACAGTGTAGCATTAACGGTTGGTATTTGCCATGCTGGAATAACAGAAAGGCTGATAATACATAAATACATACAGTGAATATTATTTGGCAACTGTTGATGGTGTAACTGCCCTTATGTGATCATGCCTGGTGAAAACACTGGAATTTTGGGATGCTGCAATTAGTGTTGGCAGGTAGCAATGCAAGCCATTGCCTCTTGTACTGTCTCTACGTGGATAAAGCAAAAAAGGGGAATATGTTAAGGAAGTTTCAGAGCTGCATCCCCAAAACCTGAGTCTCTGGAGGTTTGAGTCTCGGTCTGGCCCTGCACTTGGCAGTAGTTATGCTAAATACACCCAAGGCTTGGCTGCAAGCCAGGCCCAGCTATTGTCCTTACAATGTGGGATCAGTAGTTCACCTGCAGGATAACAAACCAACTGCTAATGGGAGTAATTAGGAACCTTGGGGGTGATTTATACCTTTTGTCACTGTACAAGCAGTGTAAATGCTGAGGTTTGCAAAGATAACAATTATTGGTTCAGGTGATGGTCCTCTCATCAAAGACAGACATCTGATTTTTAACTGTCAGAATTCGGAACTGGGCTTAGTAAAAGTGGAACTGTAACTATAAGTAGAAGGAATGTGTCCAAATATTTGTCTTAATTCAGCTTTGAATATCAATCCATAACCCAAAACCGACAAAGGTGCAAGACTGTAGAATGGGATAGATTATAACTCTGAATTGGTGATTATTCACAGATATCTAAAGGTATAGTCTGTATTATTTATATACTAATATTCTTGCAGAGGCAGAGTGAAGTACAACTCTTAGCAGAACTAACTGGTTTTTATCCGAGTACCTTAAATACTAGTGAACAAAATCTCTTTGTGGTCTCACATTGCTACTTGCAGAGTTAATGGAAATCAGGTGATAACACAAGTCTCTACCCAAATTGTCCCTAAATTCACTGTAGTAATGGGAACACCTCGCTCCTCTCAACACAGCCATTGTTTATGCTGAATTACAGTCGTGCAGACAAGGGGTGTTACTGAGAGCACTGTCACTGCCTGGTTTGACACAGGTAGGATTTGAATTCGGATTGTCCTTTTGCCTAAGATCTTAGTTTTGCCACCTAATGCGTGGAAGTGCTTGTGAGTGTCCCCTGCATTGCTGGGCTCAGCGCTGACCATGAGTTACCCCTCGTGTGCTGCTGAGAAACATCTCACTCTGGAATAGCTTTATAACTGTTGGAGAGAAGGAAAACAGACCCAAGGTTAAAACATATCCTAAAATACCTGCCTTTGCCAAAAGATGAAATTTCTTTGGACTTAGATTTCCTTTTCTGTACTGTTTGTGTGCAAGCTCCACTCCCAGACGAGGCGGAATGACCTCCAGGAAAGAGCAGGGTGTGTTTTAGAAAAGGGAGGAAATGTGATAGTCTGGAAGCCTGAAGTACAAGATCCAATCTCTCTCCATGGATGGCAAGAGCATGTCAGACATAATGGAATATTAAGAGAAGGAACCTATTGCAGGCTCAGGGGACTTGAGTAAGATAGCATTAAAAACTTTACTGCTATTAAATCTTGGGGAGCTGCAGATAATTTTGCTTTAGAGGAGCGTGGCTGCTGGTGTGGTTAAAAATGCTATCGAAAAATCCACTCAGGAGGAATCCCTCAATAAAACAGAAACAATTGGGGCTACATTGGAAGTTCCTGCTAAGGAAAACATCATTTGGCAGAGAAGATTGGAGAGGCTGGAGAGTGACAGCAGCAGTGGAGTTTTAGGACTGCAAACGGATGCTGAGGGAAATGGTGGAAAGACTATTGAGACTTTATTAACTGCTACATTGGGGATCAGAAATAGTTCTCCCCACAGAGAGAGAAAAGCCTCTCCCGCAGCACTGAAACATTTGGCATTAACTGGAGTGCAAGGGAGAGGGATGAAACCATTCTTTTTTATCTGTAAACCCTCAGATTGGGGCCACAGAGCAGGTAACCAACAACAAAAAGACATTTCCTGCCAGCAAACGTTTTCATACAGGAGGGTTTATACTCAAGGAAAGTTATGACATGTACAAGTATCAGAGAAACAGAAAATTGGGTCATGTATAAATCCTTAAAAACTGCCTTCTCCCCTGATTACTGGATAGCTAATGACACCACACTCCCTGATTCCCCCTGAATGTCTGGCATTTAGTTAATACCTCATCCAGTACATGTTCCTCACTGAGCTCAAAGGAGAAAAAACAGTATCTTTAGAAGAAAATAGAAGTACTTGGATTTTTACTAAGCTGGACAATGACTGAAGAAACAAAAGACTGTCTTTTTAGACCTCCAAATAATTGGCACTGACAAATATGCTACTTTTGCTAAAAGACAGCTACACAGAACTGGGAATGTGTAGCAGTGGAATTGCTCTTTTTATTTGTTTACTTTCTTATTTTAACTAAAATTGTGCTGCAGCATTACGCAGGCTACAGAAAACTCCAAATACTGTGAATAAAGAGTGAGTAAACAGGCTGAGCAGAGCACATTCGTACTCCTGAAAGGAGTCAGAGGGGAGAGAAACACTGGGTGAGAAGCAGAGATGTAGTTGGGAAGGAAAACTAGAGTTTTCTAGTAAGTTTTTAAGCTGTGCATTGAATAAGATCTGTTCTCTTTGAAAGAGAATTCTCTGGACTGGAAAGTCATTTGCTGTTGTTTGTTCTTCTGTGGGATGTTGCTGTTCCTGGGGATCCAAATCCCTTCCATGGCCACCTCTGTAGATAGCTTGGGAATGTCCCCAAACCACCACAGTGTCACACACATCGGTTGGGTCCCCAGAATCCTGAGAGGCTGGTGGGCCTCCTTTCCTTTGGGATTGAGCTATCCTAAATTCCAGCCTTGGGATCTGGTGAGAACTGTATTACCTCATAGAGGTCTCCTTCCATGTCTCATGCAATGAGGATTCCCGTTTCTTGTGCACTGGGAAAGCTGCACACCTGGCTGCTGAGAACAAGGCAGGAAATGGTTCAAGCTTTACATTTTTAGATTCATTCTTCATCTAATGTAGGGTTCTTAAACTCTTACTACAAATAAGGGGAAAATATCCTTATCCTGTGCCAAACCCCAAGAACTCTGCTCTTTCAAAGATACTTTCTTTAAATTTTAGTGGGGAGAATCATCTTCCATTACTTAGCATTGAAGACAAAGGTAAGGAGCTGGATTTTTATCAAAAACCTCCTTCAAAGCAAACCTGCCCCTTTTCTGCTCCAGCTGAGACATCCATAACATGAAGTATAAGCAGGGGACCCCATAACAGCTGTCACAGCATCTGAAGACTTTCCTTTCTCAAAAGAAACTTACTTTGGCACAGAAACATAAAAAAAAAAGAAAGACCATTTTAACAAAAAGAAAAGTACTTTAATGAATTGCAAATAGACTGTAAATGACTACAGAAAAAAACTGATGGGGTGAACAAAGTACATAAAAATCCTGTGTGCACACACTGTTTATAAATCAAGCTCTCACCCACCATGCTTGGAATAGACATCCAAAGGAACATATCAAATTACACAAAAGGTCAGGGAATGTAAAATACTGAACAGACTGTTATGGGATCATCTTTAATCTTTTCCACCACCTAAAAACTTGTGGGGAGGGGTAAATGATATTAAATGAATTGAAGAAGCTAATGAGAACTTCTGGATTATAATGCCAAAATCAGGAGACATTTTGTTCATTTGAAAGATCTGGCACTTGCTGGAAATTCTGTCCAAGTGCTGAAGACATTCGGGAAAATTAATTTGCTGCTTTATTTTTCTAAATGCACTACTGGCTTTAAAGAAGGAAAGAAAAAAAGAAACAAACTTTGAAATTTAAAATATTATACAAATAGGTAGAACTGCTCATTTGATTGTTTCAGAAGTCCTTTGGGGTGGGTTAGTACTGTTTTGCAGAGGAAAGGCAGGATTGTGGTGACAAGTTCCACGTGATGTCTGCATTCTGCCTGCTCCAGGCAACACCTGAGGTAGGGAATTCTCAAAGCAAACAAAAGTTAAATGAAGATATCCCATTCTGGCTTAAAATTTTACTTCTTTGAAGACTCACCTCTCTGTTTAGTCGCAAGAAACCACGTCTTGATTTCCATGACCGCCAAGTACTCAGTGAGTACTTCTTCCCACAGGGAGTAGATGAGTTCTGGAGGAAGCTCCCTCTTTCTCTCCGTTTGCTCTTTGTTCTCTGACTGTTTTTGAAACCTCAACTGAACCTTGTTTTTGGTATGTTTTACATATGCTTTTTCTTTAGAAGAGAAAATAAAAATCTGGACAGTTCCAGGAGGCTCACAATTCAGCACCCTCACTGTATGATGGCAAAATCATGACCTTAACCTAAAATTTGTTCCTTAGGTCCATTCTTCCAGTGGATTTCTCCTTCTTAGAAATCTCTTTAATTTTTCAGCTATTTATTTTGAATTTTCTTATTTTAAAAATTAACAAAACTAGCTCAAAATGAAACTGATTTGGTTCTGTCATATACCACTGCTAATTATAGCCTGGGGAAGCAGAGACTAACCCCTGCCTTCCCTCCTCTTCCCCTTCCAGCGTCCCAGTGTCTCCCCAGACTGCTGTAACAAGTTATCCCAGACAGTGCTATAGAGCAGAGAGCTCAAAAGGCACATTCAGGACAAGACAGACTTGCCAAGCAGTCCTTGAATATGGACAACAACATTTTAATTGGGACTTTTCCCAAGAAATTCAATTTCTCCTTCATAAATACTTTTATTGATGCCTGTATTATTTGTAGGTGTGACTTTTTTTTTTTTGTATCTGCATGTCCTGACATGTATTTGTGTGTGTGGATGTTCTATATTTTGCACTTTGTGCTGGTACCTTTTGGTATTTTTTCTCTGTGAACATGCTTTGATAGCGTCAGTATTTCAAAGAGCATGCAATCCAAAATCTGTCAGGAGGAAATATTTCTTTAAGGAAGAAAATGTGTTTTTTGTTAACTTTCTCAATCTCTCATCCATTCAGCTCTGGGCTGAATATATGTTCAAGTTTTGCAGGGCTTGGGGTGGGATTCCAGCAACTTCTGTTGATTCCACCTTTTTAAGCAGGAGTTCACAAGAGGGATGTCGAAGTTTGAACCTGTATGTGAAGTTCCTTTCCAAAATTAAAGTTTCAAAAGTTACAAATCAGACAACTGATTTATATCCATCCTTAATGACTCTTGGCCTTTCAAGGAAACAACATATATTGTCTTGTCATATTAGTTGGAAGTGACTTTGCATTCCTACAGGAAGACACTTAGTGAGAGGAATCCATGCAATTTCTATAGCATCAAAGCCTTGTTGGGATTTCCAGGTGACTGAATTCAGATTTATTGTTGGTGAACTTGGCTCCCAGTGATCTATTTAATTCTAAATTAGCATCTCTATTGCAATGCTTAGCTCTTCCAGTGCTTCCCAAACATACACTAATTCAGTCTCACACCATCTCTCAAACAGGAAGAGGGATAATGAGGTGTGGGATCTCCTCTTTTTCCTTCTAACTGTACTGTTATTAATGCCTGGACTTTTCTGAGCTCATATAACAAAAGGAGACAAAGCACATCAGTTTATCAGGAGAGAGAAATTGGGGCCAGTCTGGCTGAGCCTTCTGGAATTCAGCTGTGACTCCTCTCCATAGACAAACCCAGCTCCCACAAAATCCATCCATCTGCCACAGCACTAATAAACCACAATATATTTCTCTGATTCTTCTCAACAAATCTTTGTTGGTACTTTTTCCTGAACCAATTTTTATACATTTTATAAAACCCTTGCTGCAACTTCATCAACTTCTGCAGCTAAACAAATAGTTTCTGAAGAAAACTGAAACCTCTGTTTTGCTGAAGTACATGAAATATATACACATTTTATGTAGGACAGTGATTTGCAGACTGTCTGTAACTTACAGAATTATTCTGTGCATTTTATGTGTCTGATGCACAACGAAGAGATATTTGTAGTGTTTTCAGATAAAAATCTGATCATTAATAACATACTGAACTGTGAGAAGTGTTAAAGATGGAGAATTGCTTCCAGTCAAAAAAGTTTTGGAACACCTTAACTTTAAAATATCAGTTACCTGACAAAAAAAATTACATCTTTTTGGTGTGTCCTAATCCCTTTGCTGAGTTCAAAGCATAATTTTTCCACGTTCTCTTTATCTTCATTCCTGTTTAAAGATCTGAATACCATTAAGGTCATACTTTAATCCAGTAGAGGCTTGGATCTCCATTTTCATCTCTCTGACTTCTTATAAGAGCAGTAAGTACTATAAAATATTCTGTGCCATTCTAACTAATCACCCCTCTGGCATTCTGAGCAAATGCAGGTTAATGGTGAATCTTTTAATATTTCTATTAATTACGTATATTATCCTAATAACTCTATTGTCAATTTTTCATTGCTGGATAATGACTAGAGCTGGGTTAGCTGTTCATAACTACTAATGGATTTAAAGGAAAGCAGGGGGTTTTGTTTGTTTGTGACTTGCCTGCTGGAAAAGCCTGATTTTTACAAACCTATTTGTTTTATGAAATTCATTCAGGGATTTTCCGTGTGGATGTGATTGAGCATTATTTCTGGTTTGGACAGGGGCATCTACACAGGGTATAGAAAGAGGGCTGTGGTTATAAGAAGTAATGTTTGAACCTTTTTATTAAATATGACACTTGTACACATGGAAATGAGAACACAGTTGGAGTGCTGGCGTTTTACAGAGCCACTGTGACATGTGCCTTTGCACAAATCCAGGAAGTTAAGAGGAGGATCTCTGTGAAGGCTTCAGATTTAAGCACCGCAGAGGGGAGGCAGGAGATGGAGTAATTCAATTCTTATTCTAATAAAGTTTCCTGTTTGGAATGGGAAGAAAGGACTCCTGCTCCAATTGTCCAAATGTTCCGGTGCCACCCACCATAATGAGGTGGAAACAGAACTGCAGCCAATTCAATAGGACTTTCAGTTTGATGAGCCCGTAGAAAGATCTGAACATAAGGATTGTTTCACAGAACCTGGGCAGCAATGAAGCTGAAAATATCGATTCATAAATTTCCCAGGAAGATGAGGAAAACGGGGCAGTCATTCCCGAGAAATTGATGAACAATTCCATCCCAAAATACAATGCACTAATGGACGTGTTTGTGTGGAAAGGATGCAGAAAGGTTTTAAATGCAGCAGCATATGAATAAGCAAAGTTCCTTAAGGAATTTTAGAATTTTAAAGGAGGAATTATAGGAAAAATCACACCACTTGTTTGACTTTGAAAAAGCCAGCATGGCTGTCAACAGTGCAAGGGAGTGAGAAGTTACCCTAGGACTGAGTGTGCTCCAAGAGGGATGTAAGGAGAGCTGCAGGAATTCCCAAGTGCAGAAGGAAACTTGTTAAAAATGCCTTTTTTGCCTCAGAATTTAATTTCTCAGCCAGAAATATAACAGGTAGATGAGGCAAAACAAAACTAGGAGGCTGGCGGGAGATGGAGGCAGCAGTGCTGGAAGCTGTGTGGATGTTTGATGATCTCTACGGTCCCTTCCAACCCCAACCATTCTATGATTCTGTGATTCTAAGCTGTGTTGCTGCAGTATGTAAATCTTAGATGCCCTAATTGTAGGTTAGAAGATGACAAACACATCTCAGGCAGCTCAAGCTCAGATATTCCTCAGTCTGGAGACAGGAGCTCATCCCTGCTGAGGAAATAGTGAGACACCAACAGCTCATCTGCATATGCACATCCTGAAAATGTGCCATGAATCCTGTCCCGGGTGCTTTAGACTCACTGGACATGTCAGTCCATTTTCCCACGCACAAGACACCGCTTTTCAGCCTTCTGAAAATCCCGGAGCAGTGTCAGGAGAAGCAGCAGGGCAGTGGGTGAAGTGTAAAGGCAATAGAAGAGGGAAGAATCACAGTTCTTTCATATTTAAAATCGATTCAAATGGAGAAGTGGCGGTGATTTATAAACTTGAGGAAGGTTAGCCTTAATCTCTAGCTAGACATTTTCATTGCCTGAGTAAACTTTGAGCTCATATGAGCTACAGAGGCAGAAATTTGGTATTAATAGAGACACTTGAGGCAGTTTTCTTAACTGAACCACCCACGGTGTCATGGGGCTTTTACAATGAAACCTCGCTGAAATGGCTTGGCTGCTTAGGACAGCTCAGATCCTCAGGGACTGTCTGTGCTGGCAGTTCAGCTGCTTCCCAAAATAAAGGCATAGTGCAGAAGAAAACTAAAATAAACCAGAGAAGCATAATAGAAAATATAAAAATATAAACAGAGTTGTGCACCCCACAGTTGAAAGAAATCACAGCTCCTGCTGCAGCCCTGGTGCTCTGTAAAGCTCCCAGTGCCCACAGAGAAAACATATAAACAAGTATTTTTACTCAGCTTTACATATCTTTACAGTCATGCCCACAGGTTTTTTCCTATTTTTATAAATTTTTCTGCATGTAGGTTTTGAGGGAAATTTCCCCACAAAACCATGTGCAGAGAATCTTTTCTTAACGGCAACTTCCTTGGACATCCAAGTAATGTAAATGACTTTAAAAAAGCCAATTAAATGTATGATTGAATGTCAACCTTTCTGACTGCAGCCTTCATTAAGAAACTGGAAATGTGAGGTATTTTTTTACCTAATATTGAACACAGTTAATTAAAAAGGTAAAGATTACATTTTGCTTCAGTTAATTTGAAATAAAGAACCTCCATTTAAACAATAAATTTCAGATTTTAGTTATAGCAATTAATAGACCAAACTGTGTACTTAAGGTTTTATTATATTGATTCTAAAATAATTAGATTAGCAAACACATTGCAAATATATTATCTAAAACAAATAAGATTATGACCATGCTTTTTGTTATACAGCACAGCAATAAAACATATAACAGTACAATCTAAAGCAATCTCATAAAATTAATAGTCATGGAGCATATATTACATTCTTGCACTAAATGACAAAAGGCAGCACGAGCATCATGTGGACAGTTTTATACTGGAGGCTTGTTAAATGTCTTGGTGCAGGATTTGTGAAAGTTAAGACATATCTTTGATGTTTAGCAAGACAATCTTAGTCCCATGTGTGTTTATTGGAGTATTTCTGAGCAGCTCTCACACTACACTTATAGTAACCTTGTTTTTACTGTGTCTCTCACTCCTCTACCACCACACTTTCACATTCCTCCTTGAAAAGCAAATTGTAAAAAGTGTTCCAACATCAGTTTTAAAAGCCTTAAGGCTGTTTGAGAGGCCTTTTAAAAAGCATGACATTCAATCAAAGTTCAGGGAGGAAAGTTTTAATGAATAAACTTGGTAAATTAGAAGGCGCCGCAGCAGAGTGATTAACTCTCATTGGAGCATTAGTGTTAAAATTAATTAAAATGTTTAAGCCGTAGGAGGCAGGTTACCTCCTCAAGACCTGGCTTTGCCCTCGGAGTCAGGCTGGATCCAGCAGCGATTCATCTTGCTCGGGATGAGAGGAGGGGTAAAAGAAAAGAGCAGGCAGGACAAATGTGTTTTCCATGGAGCTGCACCACGGGAAGGCCACGGGGACCTCGGCGCGGCGTCACTGGAGTGTGACACAATAATACAGCGGGGATGGGGCAGGGATGTGCTTGGGGAGGAAGGGGACTCTCCTCTCCCAGGGATTTCATTTGGCTGGAGGTGACAGAGCTAATTTCATTACGAGCCACTTGCTGGATGGTGCTGCAGTGTCAAACAGGCCGCTGAGAATGAGCTCTCTTTTCCTGATCCTGTTAAACTGGGGAATACAACTTTCTTTATCAAGCATCAGAAGTATTTGATACAGCAATATCATTTTATCCTCCCAGCTCACCACCTTTAGTAACAGCCTCTCCTCGGTTGCTACTTTGCTACTGCACCAATTAATTACATGAGAATTAGCTAAAGTATCTGAATATTAAGAAATAAGGATTTATCTCAGTGCTTTGGTGGCAATAGGTATTAGCAACCAATTTGGTGAGAAATCATAATGTTAAATTCTTAGTGAAGAAAAAGAAGAAAGCTTGTTTTCTTTTCAAAATCATTTTAGATCTGTGTCTTTCAAGAATCAGGAGCCTGTATTTCTTCCCAGCCAGACCCATTATAAGGTGGCTGTTTAACAAATCTGTGCTGGTTTGGAATTGTAAATGACAGCCTATTTTATAATGGAAAAAGTCTTCTTTGACAGCAGAACAATATCATACAAATAACAAATGGCAAATTGTGTCATACAGCTGAAAAGTTGTTTTCCCATGTTCAACAAGGGCCAGTTATTAATTTTACATTGGTCAGAATTAAGGATTTTGGAGAAATTCACCTGAAACGGAAAGTATGAAAAATTCCTGCTCAATGAAAAGTACCGTTATTTGCTGTAGATCTATATTCATAACTTTAAAACCTGGCAGTCTTTCCTATTTTTTTCCTCTATAGATTTCTTGTCAACAAGGGTGTCAGAGGTCAATGTCAGAATGCCCCTCTGGCACCCATTAACTATAACCAGAAAACTTGTTCACTATTGATCTACAATGTCTAAATATCTATTATGTTGGATATAAAAGGTGGTTTCACATCTTTCTAAAACAGATAATTCATAAAGGCCAAAGGGTCAGGTCTAGTGATATATTATTGTTTCACTGTATCAGTGACTGCAAAAGCAGGAGAGGAACAGACCAAGTGAAGTGTCATTGAACTCTTGGGGAGATGGTCGTGTGTCCACCTCCCGACCACAATCCAGAATGTTGTTTACTGCTCATTGCTTGGGGCTTGCTCAGGGTTTTGAAGACATGTTTGAGCTCTGTGTTCATATCATGGTAGGCAGAGCTCACGTGAATCCAAAATCCGGGTGGAAGTTGAGTCTCAGCACAGGAACCTGTCCCTTCAGTGGTGGGGCCCAGCTTGTGGGCTGTGAGCACTTCACCCTGTGATGGTCACACTGCCAGGGCTCTGTGTGTTGCTGCAACTGGACTGTGACAAGAGTTGTGCACAAAAGGGCACAGCCCCCGTGGGTGTAAGTTGTCACAGCCCTGTTGACTTGGGTAGAGCGATGAGCCAGAGGGTCTGCCCCAGAACATGTGACACACTGGCCATAGCTCCAGAACCGTGTGTTTTCTGAACAGACACTGTGTAATATCATATGAATGATTTTGTTTGCTCATATCAACCCATCAAATTTATTGAGGCTCTTTTAATCTCCTCATTATTTAACTATTGAGGTGCCTCTGCTCTGCTTCAGGCTCAAATGCAGAGCAGAAATGACTGCATTTCTTTGTTCTGCTATTGCTACAGCAGAGCACAAAACACTGTGAGGATGGAGGACTCAATCCAGGGCTTAGTTCTCCCCCCAAGTCCCGTGAATTCAACCTTTGAGACTACATGGCATTTCCCAGAAGGCACCTATTACTTCTGCAGGATGAGACCCATAATAAGCAAACCCTCTTTGGAAGGTAGCTGATACTATACTCTTTAATGGAGTTTATGGCCTTCTAGCAAGCCCCCAAAATGGTTCATATTCTTCCAGGCTACATTTTTGAAGAAAGTAAATTGAGATGAATCATGCTAAGATGAGATAGTTAAAATGTCAGGCTCCATAAGTTTCAATGCATCCTTATAGCTCTGAACACTAAAATGCAACTGAACATTGGAATAAGGGAAACAAAAGAGAATCAGATAACTAGTTCTTATAGAGGGGAAAAAAGTAATTTCTGTCTGCGCTGCTACACCATGGAAATCCACATAGTACAGTTTTAGAGCTGTACCTTAAAAAAAACAATTGCAGTTTCTTTTTATCACTGGCCTTGGTTACACATCACTGCCTACTCTATGGCACACTAGAATTGCAGAGTTTCTGAGGCAAACAATACACCAGCAGCTTTATTTCTGTTTACAAATGTTACCTGGGGGAAATGTGCCTGTACCTGTTGGACAAATTACAAATCATCAGCACTAAATATGACCCAAAACAGTAACACAGAGGGGGAAAGGGAGCACGGTCTGTACGTATTTGGTGTTAGGGAGGAGGAAAGTGCCTGCTCAGTGCTGCTGGTTTAATCAGCTAATGAAATGATCCTGCTGTACTCTCTAAACCAGAGCTCTCTGCCTGGTGTTTCCTTGAGCTTTTTCTGCACAACAGACACAGTTCTTAATTTGTATCTTACCATAATATTTACCATTAGTTGAATTAGCTATTACTATTCACTGTAGGTGTTGAAGCCAAGCCACATCACCAGAAATGCCAGCACATTTGTTGTCCAAGGGGGTTGGTGGGCTCACAAGGAAAAGGCACAGTATGAAGAGAAGCCTTGTGGCACGTGAACTAACTTAGTCCAAGCAGAGAGTGATGGACTGCTGAGCTGACTGCAGGAAACCTTTGATAAGAACTGAGACCAAGGTTGGCCTTCCTATTGCTAAATCAGGAGCAAGCCACCACTCAAATCACTACATTCCACTTTCCTTTCCCAAAGGTTGGGTAGGAAGCTTTTCCTGCCATGGCTGATGGAGTTAGGATGGGTTACATGGTGCATCTGAACTCATCAAGCCTGGGTACCTGGTCACAACAGGCTTGACCTTGAGCCAGTCACAAGACCATTAAATCCTGTTGCAGGGATTAGGCCCAAGCTGTTGTAACCAGATCCCAGACCTGAGCTGGGCATGCCAAGGATTTAGGGATAACACTGGACACCAAATAGGGTCAGGAGAAACAACTGGTTTGTAACTGGAGCCTCTCACACTGCACTGGCTGCAACACAGATGGGCCAGAATGAAGGCTATCACTCCTAGTTTATAGCCATTAGCAATCCTGATCTCCCTAATATGAAACAGAAATAATAGTATTATTAATAATAATATCAAACTGACACATTATTAGCCTCTACAGATGGCTCTATTCCTCCTAATAATTTTTATTTTTATTTAATGTTTGGAGATGCTGTAAAAAGGGACTAGTGCTTCCAAATGTGACCTCTGTGGGGTTTAAAACCTACTGAATCAAATGAGATATTAAGGCATTCAGTGTAATGTATGACTTAAAGCCATGTTTTTAAAACTTTAATAGGAAGTGTCTGATGCTTTAGATTACTATTTCTTGAAGTATAGCAGGCTGAAGAATTTGCTTCAGAGGGTCTCTTTATATCCAAGAAGAGCCACAGTGAGAATATACAGTATGTTCTCCCCTCACCATGCCTCTAAATAGATGTAAAGGAATTAGGGTGTATTAATAATACATCATGTTTCTACTTTGTTTTTTACTACTGTACATATGTTCTTACACCACAACCAACACCACCATATTTAAATATCTCCAAGCAGTTCATTAAAGAAGGTGATTAACATCTGTCATGTGTTTTTCCCTCCTCCTGTCCCTGAGGAGAGCAGGATGTTCAGTGGCAGACCCGATTTTGGTAGGGATTTATTGTTTGTGTGGGAGGCTTTTTTATTTTGCTGAGGTTTTATTTTATTACATGAAACTACCTGACGGGATAAATGTTTGCAAAGGCAACTCCAAAGAAGTCTGATGTGATGCTGAAGGGAAAGGTGGTGAGATTTAACTGGAGTGAATGAGTTTAGAGACTGGGGCTTGTGTGTGGTGGGAATCCTGCCACATCCTCACCTGCCCACTGGGAGATGGGACTGAAGATTTTGGCTCATGTCCTAGTGCTGCTAATCTGTGTGGATACCCCCAGAACATTTTGAAGACAAGGATCGAAGCGTGGTGGTGGGCACTGAGACATTCATGTGAATCCTGTTGGCCATGGAGTCTCTGTTGTCTGACTAAGGCATTTTAATGACATATGAGTGTCATTAAAACATAGAGAGAAATTGGTCCTTTGGGAAGCCCTGAAGTAAAAACCCTCAGTGGAACCAGACAGTTTCTTGCTGTTCCTTGTGTCTTTCCCTGTGGGAAGGGTTTGAATAAGTCACTCTGTTGTGCTGCCTGGCTTTCGGATGCTGTTTCAGTGAGAAAGTAGCCCTTCAGGACCAGCAGTAGTTGGTATTACCGGTTTGGGAGATCCAGCAGGATGAGAATGTGTCCCTCCTCAGAGACTGATGAGTGTCCAAGGCCAGGTTGGACGGGGCTTGGAGCAACCTGATCTAGTAGAAGATGTTCCTTGGAATGACTGTGGTCTCCATTATAGTCATTTTGCAGCATCAACTTCAGTGAGTTAAATTTTACCAAGTTTTGCTTTCCATTTTACTTACTTATGGTAGCTGTCCAGGAAAAGCACAGAGATTTGTCTGAATATCTACATGAATATCATCCTTGCAAGGTTTCATAATAACTATTAGACCACTGGTTGCTCTTAGCAATAAATTTACATCTGTTCTAATATATATTAATGCACTTGGCTCACATTGATTGTATTCTGTTTGCTTTTCCAAGGAGAATTGGATGGCTTCTCCTTGATAGTGTGGTTCTGTACCAGCTGCTTCCCACAGACAAGCCAGTTGTTCTTGTCTTTGTTGAATCTGTGCTACCAACTTCCATCCAGGAGGGCATTCTGTAGCCACTTCAGTTTCACACCGACGGCAAATAGGGAGGTCTGTTTTTTCCTTGACTTTCCCTTCCCAAATCTTTGGACTATGAAGAAGGTTTTCTGTACCCCTAAAACATCTGTATATGGGAGAGCACATGGAGAATGGGAAAATAAAGGACAGGAGAAGGTCTGTGTGCACACACAAGCCATGAACACACACACACTCACACACTCAGACTCTTACAGAGATCCCAGTGGGGAACCCACACTAAAGGTTAATGCAGCCCCAGGCTGTAATTAGCCTTTTGCACAGAGTCTCCTTGTTGTGGAATCTCTATTTATGAGGGTTTTCTGGGGCAATGAACCACCAGTCCCCTCCCCCAGTGCTCCCAGTAAAGTCCAGTGGCAGGAAGCTGGCAAGGATGCAGGGGTTTGGGAGGAATGCTGAAGAGCAGGGCTTCCCCTCCTATAGCTCAGGGTCCCCTCAAGATGTCAGGGATTCTCAAAGGTGGAGAGAAGAAAAATGCCTTGCCCCACTACGCACCTCCTTTTTTTCCCCCAGAGAAAGGACTCCAGGGAAAACCTGCCCTCCGATTTAAGAATTCATTCAGATCTGTTGGTGACAGTAGATTTGCCTGTTTATCATATGTATCTGTCACCAGAGAGGATTGTAACTGCCCTCTTGTAGTTCACACAAGAAAGGATCCTCTTCACTGAAGTGCAAGAAATTAAAGGAATTGGAGATCACAGTAAATATTAATATTTTCAGAAAATCTATTTCATGTGGCTTATCCAAGTTCGTCTTCCAAAAATGTGCTGTCCTGTTCTTTGCTGGTGGCTGGTGCTTGCAAGGCACAGTGAAGGTTTCTTGCAGTCATCAACTCTTTGGTGGCTGGTGGAGCCAACTCCTAGGGTCATTCCTTCAGTAATTCCTGCACAAAATTACATCTGGGTCTTTTTTTATGATCTGGGTTTGCAGATCTTGCATGTGTTGAAGTCAGTAACACTGTTGAGTTTCACCAAATGACTGCCATTTATTTTTAAAATTCAAACAAAGTATCCCCTCTAGTTAGCATGACCCATT
>JAWWES010000006.1:2294229-2331729 GCA_035583135.1 Lophotriccus pileatus
CCCATCCCTGGAAGTGTCCAAGGCCAGGTTGGACGGGGCTTGGAGCAACCTGGGACAGTGGAAGGTGTCCCTGCCCAGGGCAGGGGGTGGGACTGCATGAACTTTAAGGTCCCTCCCGACCCAACCCGTTCCATGGTTCTGTTATTTTATGATATTTTTATAGTTGCACAGGTATGAGTGGGGTATATAAGCACTGCAAACTTCTCATTTGGTATTTTCTGCTGGAACTTCTTTAATGTGAAGAAAAGTTGTGGTTTATGTCCTCTTGGAGAAAAAGTAGAAGTAAAGCTTTACATGATCTTTTTCTGTGCCTCCATCTTCTGTGCTCTAGGATAGGAGCTTCAAAATAATTCACTTGTTTCTAAGCACATTGTTCCTTTTTGTATCAAAAGGGAGAAGAAAAGAAATAATGCAATAATTAATTTTA
Organism: Lophotriccus pileatus; assembly: GCA_035583135.1. Lineage (NCBI taxonomy): Eukaryota > Metazoa > Chordata > Aves > Passeriformes > Tyrannidae > Lophotriccus > Lophotriccus pileatus. Next base: position 2,294,657 of record JAWWES010000006.1, read on the forward strand.
ATCTGTTTTCAGAACACAGGGAGCCATTCTAAACCTCTGTCTTGAACTATTTTCAGGACAAACAGTAGAAATTAACTTTTTTTTCCATTAGTAACTTTCTACACAGGGAAAACACATTTCCAAGCTGTTCTATTTATGTTCCACGTGTTGCTGCAATTGCCTTGAATTGGATTGTGTGGAAAATCTTTTTTCTATCTAATCTGTCTCTCTACACTGGATATAAGTAGGACAATATTATCCTAGAACTCCAAAAACTTTATGTACACAACATCTTATTTGAAATTAATGGGCACATTCTCAGTCCCAGAAACCCATTTATTTTAGAAGAGACATCCTGCCTTTTTGGGGGCTTGCCATGTCTGAGCAGAGCAGGGTCAAGCTGAATATGGAGCTGTGGGTTGATTTATCTCCAGGATTCCTGCAATTTCTCAGATGTCTGCTGGCATCACATTCAGGTAGAGAGAGAATAAAGTGACATTTACTATTTCAGTCTCAAAGTGAGTGTGGATATTGTTGCTAATAATCATCCTCTCGTAAATTATAAATGTCAAGGGCACCCAAACCCACGTAGCTTCTTTTATAGGAAGAATCTCTCCCGTTTGCAGGCGTTGCCAGGGCTGTGTTTGGAAGAGAGCACAGCATTAGCCTTTAAGATGTTTGATCCCTGCTTTCAACTCCTCCAACACAAATTAATAAAATGGGGATTTTTTGGTAAGGCATGGCACCACTTAACATCCACATAACCTACAATTGCTGTGCTTTAGGTTACCTTTGGTAATACTGGTTCTTAAAAATAAGAGTAAATGGGGCTGACCTGCGCCAGTTCTGAAATCAGAGAATATTCCAAGCACAGCAGCCACTCTTTCTTTGCTCTCAGCACATCCCAGCAGAAATGATGATTGAATCCAGCACATTCCAGCAAAGAACATCAAGATCTAGACCAGAAATGGTTGTAATAAGAGGATATTACATCTTCTTACTACATATCCCACCCATTGTTTCCCCATTGCTTCCCTAAGTGGCTGTTCCCAGTGCCATGGAACAGCACAGCACAGACGGTGTTTGATACATGAGCAGGTGAAATACTGCTAATATCTAATGATAATTCATTAAACTTAATTAAAATTGGATTTTCAGTTGTATTTTGTAACCCTAAAGATATCAGTAAGTACATTATAAGTGTTACCTCTTCAGAGTTCAATAACTGGTAGTTTTTATGGAAAGGGTAACAAGTATAAATGTCTCTTTGAATGATGGAATTGTCTCATTTGAAGAGAAGCAAAATGAAAAGGTGTGGAAGAACAGACTGTGGGGAAGAACCCACAGTCCTGCTTCTGATCTCATTAAACTACTGATGATTGGGTTTCTCTGGTGAAATTGTTGCACAGCCAGAGGAAACCTCTTAGAGCCTAAAAGACCAAAGATCTAGGTGCTAATTCAGCAAATTATTTTTATTATTTGCCCTTCTTTCAGAACCCATTGATAAAATTTCTCATTTAATGTGAGAGAAGGACACAATCGCATTAAATTTAAAGAAATTTTATAGCCAGTGCTATAAATAAAGTTGAACTTGGGAGTGACACGTGGGCTGGGGGGAGCATGAGAACGCCACCCTGGAGAACTCTGTAGTCAAAGCTGCACATTTTCTTCAGGTCTTTTTTTGGGAAATATCATTCCTTTTGCAAACCCTCACTTTCCTGTCTTGTATAGAAATAGTTGTTTGGACTTCAGTTTAGCGGGTGCTTGAATAGCCTGTGTTCTGCACATGGTCCCCCTGCCAAGTTATCCCAATTAATGGCTACTGATTTCAGTGTTACCTATTCTATGAAAGATAAGGATAGTGAAATAATAATAACTTCCAGTTGGCTTCCCTGTTAAATAAATTTGGAGACAGATTTGCATGAAGGACTGCTGTTAAATGCTTTGATTAGGATCTTATTGAGCAGGAGAAAGTCCCAGACTTTGTGTCCCCATCTGAAACACAAAGGCCCAAAGGGAGGAGCAGGAGAAACAGTGTCACGTTGGACTTTTCATGAAAAGTCAGACCAAGGAAACAAGGTTTGTGCTACACTAATGCCTCCAGCCAAGAAACCTTCCAAGAAGGATTAGCAACTGCAGCACTTCCTCACTGAGTCCTTGTCATGCAACATTTCATGTGTTTTTGAAAATCTTGGTGTCCAGATTTAAACAGATGCTTAGAAACCTGAATTTTTGGAAAGCGTGCTTTTGTCCTGCTAGAACTGCTATTTTTAAAGCCATTATTTTGAAGAGTTTCATGTAGGAGATCTTGGTGGGCCTGGCATAATAGGGATATGAAGATGGATTATGGAGAGACCCAGAGTACTCATTAGGGTAAAGGGAGGGAGGCCAGACTGCTGATGGGAATGACGGATTGTGCTCTCTCCTGCCTTCTTCTCAGAAGGCAGCTACTGCATTTTGTGTTTTAATTTTAAAGATAATTACTTTAATTTAATTCAGGACTTTTTAGGAAGGTAACAGAGATGAGAACATTTGTTATGGGCCTATCATCTCACATGTTTGAATTCCCGGTTAGCTAGGAGTGATGGAAAATAGTCTGTCTGGGTGGGTTAGACAGGCCTTGTGATCTTCCCTGTGTAATGACATCTGCTTTATCCAAAAACCCCTCAGCACCTCAGCATGTTCTGATTGAGAGGCTTCTTTCCTGCAATATGAATAAAGAAGTTGAGAGGTGAATATCCATGGAGTTCTTGGTCCCTGCATTTCGGCTTGTTGGCCAGGTAGCTCATGCTACTATTAGCATTAATACTCTATTAATACTCATATTAATACTCTATTATCATTTAAGTTTCTTTCTCCTTTGGCACCTTGGTTTGCAATGCAGAGTGGTCTTAGAGTTTGCAGCTGGGCTCCTCTTGGATGAAATCCTATCTAAAAGCTCTGATCCAGGAATGTGATAGATTGAGCCCTGGGCAGCCCTGCCTGGAACAGGGGTGCCATTGCCCCACTCCAGGTCCGCTCCCTTGGGATCACGTGGTAGTGCAGACACAGCCCACTGCTCCTCCTAAATCCGTGTTCAGACACCTGATTTTCGAAGAATCCCAAGGATTGTACCTTTGAAGATCAGGCTACTGATCTCAGCCAAACTTTACTAATTGGCACAAAACTGCTTCCCCTCTCCTTGCAGCCTCTTATTCATAAACATTTACTTCACTCCTGTATCCAAGCAGGCCTGGAAAAATTCTGGTACAGTCGATCAGACTTTTAGAGGCATCTGGATATCAACCTCCGTGACTTGTCCAGTGTGGGAAGGTGCACTTAGAGGAGAAGGAGCTCTGAGGTACATTCCAAAATTGCTGTCAGTTTGAGCAGTGATCCCATCAAGATAATAATGACTGTGAAAAGCCTGTGTTGGTCACTGAGAGTGGCCACAGCCCCCTCCAGTAACATATTTGTATGACATGAGCTGTGATTAATGAGTTGCTGAGTGATAACAACATATTTGCATAGGTGAGGGCACTGTGTTTCTAACCTGCTATGCTGTGGCTAAATAGTTCCTACTTTTAAACTTTTAAATGGTTTGCAAAAGTTTTCTCTACTTACTTTCCAGGTTTAGTCAGGTATGCTTAATAAATTAGAGGAAACAGTTTCATTAAGAAACATAGTGATCCTTTTTTACAAAGCAAAGGCACTTGGCTCTTTACATGGCATCCCTTAATACCACGTGCTTAAAACTGGCACTGTTTTTAAGGGCAAATCCATTCCTATGCTCTCAATCCAAATGCAACAGGAAAAATACCATTATTTCAGGACTAGAAATAAAAAGGGGATTCAATTTTGAAACGCTTGTGGCAATGAAAAAATATAACTTCAAATGTGAGTCAATTCTTTGAGGCCTTAACATTCATTTGTTGCAAATGGAGGGGGCAGAGGAATCCAAGGCTGGAGCCAATTGGCATCCTCCAGGCTGGGAAAGGTCAAGCAGTGGCTCCCTGTGCGTGTGCTACTCCCAGGCTTTGTTAAAATGCTGGTATTAAACACAAGTTACATCTGGGGTCAAGTGACCGCAATAACAGGGGACACAGCAAGCCCTCAAATCACTCCCTGTGATGAGAATGACACGGAGCTGACATAATATCTGAGGTGAGATGGAACTGAAATCCTCAGCACCTGAACACTTCACCTACTGATGGGTAACCTGACCCTCACCAATCTTATAATCATACCCATGTCAAGGGGGAAGCTGCATTTCCCGGAGCAGAAGGTACAGTCACTCTCTTTTTTTTTTTTTTTTTTTTTTTTAGGCTCTGACTCTGCTTCTGGAATGATGTTGTTAAAAGTTTCAATACTCTGCTTTAAGCCTTTCAAATCAATGTCTTCTGTGGAAAATCAGCTCCAGCCTTGGGGAAGAGAGACCTCTTTCCTGGTGGTTCTCTTCATTCCGGGTGGTTTGGTTTATGGAGCAGCAGCTCAGTGTGGTCCTCAGGGCATTCTAAGAGGTGCAGGTTGGGCTCAGGGCTGGCACTTTCAAACCAAAAACCAGAGAGCAAAGACTTGGGGTGACTGTGATTTGTTCAGGCATGGTCAGTGATTTTGGGCACAGGAAAACTCCTTTTTTAATAGAAGAATGTTCTCAAGGAAAAAATAGGCTGTTTATTATAACATTCCAAATAACATCATATCAGATAACTTTTATACTGCAAAAAATACTATTTTTCTAATTACTACTTTTATCTCTAAATCTTAACTTTTTAAATGTTCTCTTTAAATTTGTCTTTAATTGCATGCTGGAAGATCCTGAATGCAGTCTTTTTTGTATTCACATTTTGCTAATGAGGGCAAACAAAGCTCACATTAAACCCCCATTCATATAAGCAGAGCTGGAGCAAAATACTCCTCCAATATTTTCCCATCTATTTGTACAACCCAAACCAATCCTTGCACAGAGCTGTGGGATGAATCAGCATGTATTTAAATCCAAGGCAGAGGGGAAGGACTACATTAGTTCTGTGCCACAGACCTGTCAGAGCTCTGAGGAGATTAAAGGCATGACCCCTTCATCCCTAACATTGCTCCACAAGAGACATTTCTGTCACTATTTCTGCCACTTGGCTTTCTGAGATGCCACGAAGCCTTAGGGCGACCTCTGCTACATTTCAGTGTTGTTTATTGATTTCTGACCCAGTGCTTAATAGTTTTCCCAGTCCCCCTGAATGGCTTTTGTAAGCAATAGGGTTTGTGCATCTCACCGATCAATACCTTTTATATTTACAATAAAATTGAAACTGCTTCTGCTGGGGGTGCAGCCCAGCATTTGTCATCCTTCAGCAAGGGAAAACTATGTCATTATCTGAATTAAAACATTTATTTCTGATTAAGAGAGTGTCCTATCTCATTAATTTTTCCCTTTCCAATAGAAAGGGAATAGAATCCTATTGATTTTTGCACTTTTACACATCTCCACTGCTGGGAAGATAATTGAGAAGTTAGCCAGAATAAATGAAGTTTCAAGTCTAGCAGGCCAGCCAATACCTTCCAAATTCAAGGTGTTTTTATGAAGCTGGATTTTAATTTGTTGGCAAGCTGAAGCAGTGGGACTTATTCGGCTGAGTAAATTGGATTAAGAGTAGAATCTCCTTGAAGCGTGTCTTGGTGAATGCTGAGGGGTTTGTTCCCCCCAGACAGACACAGACTTGCTTGAGATTTATGCTAAGACAGCTCCCAAATTGCCCTCCTTCAAAACTCAAACTCGCTCCAGGAAGTGGGGATTAGCAGAGCAAGAGCTTATTAACTCCCCTCTCCGCCATTGTATCCCCTGTCTTAAAAACAACCAAACCCTAATCAGCAGCTGAACTAGACCTCCCGATTTTCTGCATCAGTTGATTACACTTTATTAGAATAATGGGATTATATCAAGCTTCATTAAAAAGAATTCCCTTTGCATGAATCCCTGCTCCTGAGGACCTTTCCAGCATCAGTGTTTGCAATGATAGCCCAAGTATAGGGCCTTCTGACATTTTTCTCTCTGTGAATCAGCAATCCATATTCCATCTTTATTTCCTGTCTATAAAATCCATAACATCATTACATCTTCCACTAGAAACTGGAGTGTGTGTTTATGCAATGATAACTATAAAAGCTTATAGAATTAGACTATATATTCTATATTTTAATAAACTATATAGAAGATTTTCTTATTGGAATGGTATTAACTGTTTTAGAGCAAGGAAATACATCTTCCTAAATATGAGAAGTAAGAAGCAAATCTCTGAATAAAACTAGGAACTAGTGAAAAAAAAATCTTAATCTACATGTTTATCTCAGTAATCTCAATTCAGAGATAATTTGTAATAGTCTTCTCACTTTTATTTAAGCATTATTTACAACTTGATTTTGAAGCATTAATTTGAATGTTTTTCAGTAATCCAAAATATCTGGGCTGCCAGTTAAGAAAGAAAAGACTAAAGCTCCTGAGTTTGTGATGTTTGGCTCTAGTGGGGCTTTTTTTGGAGGGGTTGGAAAGTTATGAATGTTTGAAACTTATTATTTTCTAAGGAAGAAAATACAAACTCTACAGGAAAAAGCCCTCTGAGAAAGCATTGTAAATGCCTTAGTTATAACAAATCAACAGCACTAGATTAAAAATGCTGTGTAAGGGAAGAACTTAATTTCTTGCTGCATTTTAATGCATAGTCCCAGGCACCAAAGTATGCAAAAGGTTGAATACATTCATCACAAACATTTCTGTTTTCCCTTTTTACACCAATGAGAAATTACAAGATTACCAATGACCTTCCTACCAATGAAGCACCATAATTATGGTCATTTGTTATATAACAGAGATGAATGGATAGAATTTACATAGAATAAAAATATTATTTAACAGCTGTTATTGATGTGTGAAGTGTAATCCTAATTTATTTAAATGCTATAAATATATTGGTAATGTATTCTTTTCAAATTAACCTCATGAACCTTATACTGGCAAAACTTCAATTAATATTGCACTAAAATCCATTCTCTCATGTTGTGGGGAATATTGAATTGGGAAAAATCTCCAGCTACGATGCCAGTGTGCTACCTACAAGTTTTTGTTTGATTTTTTATAGTCCTTGGCGCAAGCTTGTGGTGTTGGAATTATTTAAAAAATCCTTTAAATTAGAATTGTGCCAAGCATACTTTTAAAAACCAGGTTTCTTTTCCTGTTATTTAAGCATTCAGTAATGATTTCTGAATGAGTTGCCAAAAATTATTTACCAGGTGTGGGTTTAGGTACTATATTGTAGGGTATTCCAATATTTTCTCCCATTTAACAGCTTGATAATTAAACAAAAGTAGAAAAGCAAATAGGGCATGTTTAACTCAGTTCTTTCTGGTTGCATATGTAATGATGATCTTAAGAGAACAACGGGATGTGCTGAGTTGTTGCAGTATTTGATTAATTTGGGGCACAGGCAGATGTTAATATGTGTGTGTGTGTAACACTTTTAGGTTCCTCTCTTTTGTATTCCGTCCCTCTGCCCCGAGCTGTCATTATTCCATGTTCATCGACAGAAGAGTTATAGTTTGCAAAAACCTATCAGGTAGGCTGGACACCAGATAATTGAGGTGATGATCAGTGCTAGCAAAAGACAATTGATAGTGATAGTGTCAGAGGCTGCACCTAACAAGATCTGCACCCTCTGTCTCCTTTAGCCTTTCTTTGGAAAGGACAGAATATGGAATAACATGGACATGTCTGATGTGCATCAATAGATAGGATGGCAGTGCATAATACTTCTTGGGAGTGCAATATGATAGTTGTAGCTTTTGACTTTGCAGCAGGTTATTAAATAGAAATGTGAACTATTAAGAGATGATCTTGACTCTCAATACGTTTTTATCAAAGTCAAAAAATAGTTGACACCATTGAGTGGATCCACACTGGGAAGGAGCAGGAAAATCTGGCATTACAGGCAATTGCCTTGTTCTTGAAGAGAAATGAAGATCTCAAACCACAGGTATTTCATGGAATTAGAAGCAATTAACAAATATATTACCAGTGTATAAATAAATAGTTAGCATTTCAATTCCATGGGAATTCACCAACCTCACACTGGGACAGTCCTGTGTGCCAGAGTTTCTTGATCCAGGTTCAGACTGGGAACATGCCCTCTCCTCACATGTGGCTGATCCAGGACACACAGACACCTCCCTGGTCCTGATCCAGAGGGAAGGTTTCTTTCACAGCTTGACCCTCTCTCCTTGGATATCAGTATCTGAAACATTATTATTCCCTGCAATTATAAAACTGAATGGGTGACACTAAACTATGGGAATGTATTTAAAACTACTTCTTCCAAAAGCATCTCACTGTCTTTACCATTTTGGATTGATTTTTTTTTGGTTATTTTGTTGTTGTTGTTGTTGTTATTGGGTTTTTTTGTTTGCTTGTTTGTTTGTTTGGGGGTTTTTTTTACATTTAAAAAGGTAATTTTCTTTCCTTCTAAAACCCAATATTTTTATTTCAACCCAAACTACTCCTGCAGTCAACTCTGTGACAACCTCCTGCAGAACTTTTTAACATTTTCCCAAAGTGGATGAGGTCTTGCACACATGACCCATTCAGACAACTCCAAGTGTCACAATATTGCACAGCTGCGTATTTTCCATTATACAGGAAGGGTCAGCATGGGCAGCCAGGTAGGATTTATCCTCTTCTGCCCATCGGTAATGTATGCAAGAAAGTCATGGCTTTGCATGGCTATTAAACACCCTATAGTCTATATAAAAACATGGAAAGTTGAGGCTTAATAGCAATAAAATATTATGGGAACTGCCTTCACTCATGGCTGAGTGAGCATGTCCCTTGATTGGGTGATTGGCAAACCACACACTGTGGCACAGGCATGAATAACCATGTATTTTCATTAAAGGGAACAATAGGTTGCTTAGCTAGAGAACTCTGCTTTCCAAAATGCCTCTGCATCTGTGGCAGGGGCTCTTCCTCAGAGTCTTGCATTCCCCTTCCCAGCAGAGTGCTCACAAAGCCATTACCTGCCTGCTCTGTGCCACTGAGGCTCCACTGTCTTTTATTTCTCCCCGAGGCCAGGAGCCTTTGGGAGGGACTGAGACACATTAATGGAAAAGATCTGCTCCCTAATTCATGGCATTTCAGAGAGACCTTTGAATATATTGGGCTCTGGTTGAATTAATGTCCTTTCAGTCAGGACAGGAAGTTTACTGTAGTTTGTCAACTATCATTCATTAGGAAGCCCAGTAATTTAAGGTGTAGGGGGCAAGGGCAGTGGAGATGGGAGACAGACCTGGGTAAATGATGGGGGGGTTATAAAGCGTGTGTGTAGTCACGTGGGAAAACATCATTCAGCTGAGGAGAGGCCAGTGCAAATACCTTCATGAAGTGGGGCTGATATTGGCCATAAAACCACCCTTAGCATAACCAGCAACACTGGACCCCCCTCCTTTCCCCCATTTTCTGAGGGGTGAGGTCTGTCCCTTTAATGTGGGAGATTGATTGATTTACGTCTGTGTGATAGATAGAACGATCCTCCACGGAATCACCCTGAATTATGGTGACACTGCTTCGGCTCCACAAGCCACTCCCCATATGTCCTATAACTCAAAAGCAGAATGACAATAATACTATCTATGAAATTTATATTCATGATTATAAATTAATTCTTTTTGGCCAGACCAGCAGCGGCAGCAGCCTGGCTTTGCAATTTCCAAACAGCATTTATGGCATTGGCTTGGGAATACTATCTATCAAGCCTGGTGACAAATGTGGTGGATGATGGTCTTTCCCGCCGCTGGCTCAAACATCCAGTTGTGTTACAGGGGGAAAGAAAATGCTATAAAATAACAGGCATCCTTGAGCTGCAATTCCTGACCGGTGTTCCCACTGTAACACCAACCTGCACAAGTCTTCCTTAAAATTAATATTTCTTAAGAGAGAAACATGGAAACCAGGAATACCCATGTGGAGAGGAAAGAGCCAGAAACAGCTGTTGGAAATTGGAGAGGCTGCAACCCAGTGTGGGAATGCCTGTGATTCAGGGAAATTCAGCCTCTAACCTGAGCCTGGAATCCATGTGTTGGACCCCTGTCTGTGGGAGGGTGGAAGAAGCACTGGTGATTTCCACAGTCTTAGTTCACTTTTTTTTTTTTTAAATTTATCTGAAATGCCTTTAAAAAGGAAGAAGTAGGAGTAGGGAGAATAGAGTGACATCTTAAAGCTCTGTTAGCAGCAGGGTAAATCTTGAAGGTGTTCTGTCAGCAGATCTTGGTGATCGCAGAGCAGTGATTGCAGCAGAGCAGCACCTGACTTCCCCCAGGGACATGCCACCTGCAGAGTCACTTCATGGACATTTGGACTGAAATGCCACCAGTACCCTTTGGAGGGGTTTTTTACGTTCTGGTATCTCCCAGCTGGCACGTGGCCACGGAATGAAACCCACAGAGAGCGGTGCGAGCAGAGTGCTCGGGCTCTCCTTGTTTGCTTTCCAAGGGAACCTCCCCTGCCGTAGGGAAGGGTGTGGTGTGGCGAAGGGTGTGGTGTGGCAAAGGCTGGAACCAGCTTGCAGCTTTATCCCATGCACTGATCCCAGATCATTGCAACTGTATGGGAGAGATCTGGCTAAAAGTGATCAGCTAACAGTGGGTGATATGACAGAAAGTAGGAATAATGATTACATTTGTGTGCAGACACGTCTACATGGAACAACATACAATCAGAAAAATGGTGCAGGATGATGAGTGAGTTACTTCCGTTGAGGTATTCAGTGGGCAACAATAATTGTCTTTTTGATTAAGTAAAGATATCCTCCCCAAAATGCCAAGCAATACCAAGTTGGTATTGCCTTCCTTCATTCATCTGTTACTTAGCCTGAGGGAAAACATCCTAAACTTAGTAAACTTGCCTGCACCTCTCGGGCTTTTTTAGGTTGGTTGTTTTGTTGTTTTTTTTTTTCTGGTGAGGATCAATAAACATGTGAAGTGTCACACACAGCTGTGGTGCTGAGCACTTTGCACTTTCACTCCCAGATCAGCAGGGTTGGCCCCAAGCACTGCTGCTGCTTTTCCCCTCCTGTCTGTGGATGAGGTCCAGGACCCACAGCACTGCTGGAATGTTGTTGTGTGTGCAATTGGCTTTGAGATCTTTGCCTCTCCTCACCTCAGGTGCTCTGAGGGCAAGGGGAGCCTGTTACCATGACCTCATGCCACCTGCTGTCACGAGAAAGAAGGGCTGTTTGCAAGGCTGTGACTTCCCTAATAGCTCTGTGGCCCCTTTCAACTCGTGTAGCCCCCCTTACCTGCTCCTGCCTGGTTGTCATGGCATCAGCAGTCGCTGTTGTCCCTTCCTACAAAGCTTTACTGAGGGCAGTGACACACTTCCAGGCAGGAGTCCCTCTGTAGAACAGGTTTTTGTGGAAAATGAGCTTGTTCCCATTGTGACCCCATTAATGGGTGGTCTGGGGGGAGCAGGACAGCAAGAAGCTCTTCGCTAAGGCACTGAGTTATCCTGAGCGTTAAAAATTGTCCTGGTTATAAACAACACATTGTGGGAGCAGATTCAGGGGAGAGCAGCCCCACTGAGCCTTTGCACTCCTGCCCGATTTTCCTTCTCACTCTAGCCAGGTGAATTGGCTTCCAACTCTCCATACAGCCCTTTCCTACCACTTTCTTGCCTGGATTTATCTCCTACAGCATCTCCTTAACTCTCCCTTCTGAAATATAAGAACCTGCAGTCCAGCCCTGTGTAAAAAGATATTTTGGGATAGTTGGGATCCAGTAAAAACTCCAGTTCATTTCTTCTCTGCTGCCTCTCCTACTATCAGTAATAACCTGCTTGTGTCACTTGTGCCTTCCCTGCTCTCTATTTACTGCTTTCATACGCCACTGCCATTCTGTCCAGCCTAACTTTCTCCTCTCCCATCATCTGAATGCTTTTCCACCACCCTTCTATGTAAATTCTGGCTTAGACTTTGTTAGAGTATCAGAAATGCAGGTTTATTACACTGTAAGTCTCCAACACAATGAAATCCATTAATGGAAAAGGTTTTTCCATCCGTTCCAAGTGAACGGAGATGCAGCTGTATGGAATATAGCTATGGTGCTGGAAAATCTATATAGACAGCCTGGAGAGAAAGGGGGGCTGTTCATTTACATAGTTTGTGGTCTTAGTTAGAAACCCAGGGCAAAGATGGGCACACCCTAAGGCACCACAGGAGTAAAGGGTGGGAGAGCAGGCCAAGAATGGTGTTGAAATACTTCCTATACATCCATAGTGGCACTGAGGGGCAAGAGAGCCCACTGAATAGGAGCACAAGGAAACCTAAGCCTGTGATTTGGGAAGAAATCCAATAAATCCACACCTTTAGAGTTTGCCATGTTCTGAGGGCAGCCCAAGGATGCTCATCGGGGGTCTGTGGCCACACAGGAGACTCATCTTTTTTTCTGGTTATCAGTAGATCCCTTCCAAAAAAAATGTGTTCCTTGGCTGTGGATCTGCATTTTGACTGTGTGATGAATCAGACATAAACTATCCCAGGGTTTGAGCTCATTATTCCCAGTACTTCCCTTGCTGTTCTCCACAGCCACTATCACAGCCTGGAAGAGTTTCTGCTGACTCGTCTCTTCCAGCCTTGGAGACAAAATCCTGACCTTGCAGAGTGGATTTAATTGTGCCAGGGCTCAGTGGAGACCTCAGCAGCAGGAGTTCCACAGAGCAATCCTTCACTTCCACACCTGCAGCACTGGTAGGAGTTATTGGAGTCTGCTGAAGGGAAAAGTAGAGTTAGAGCCTTCATCTAAATGAAATATCCTCACGTTGGTAGTTCCAAAATCAAGCACAAATATTAATCTAATGGAAAGTATGAACTGTAGCATCTTAGTTGTTCTAAAATTGAAAGGTGGGATTTAGAAGCATAGTAAGTCATCAAGATCACGGCTCTGCCAAGAGGCACTTTGGATTTTACGTTATATATGGAGGAATATTTTCAAAATTCCTAATTTGTGAATAGTTATTAGCTATGAAATGTGGCCTTTTTATCAACAGAGATAACTTTATTCTGTGTATTTACATTGTGGTTCCCTCCACACATCTCTGATCAAGCACTCATGAATAGGGGTATCCTTAAAACAGAAAGGACTAATAATGAAAATTAATAGCTTGGCTTTTGTGAACCTTGAGTTTAATGTTTCTAATCCCTTACATCTTAACCAGTCTCTGGGAATTAAAAGGGAGGAAATTAAAACTGCTGCCCCATACTTGTAGTTATGGAAGTTTCAAGTCTCTAAGGATCATCAGTGGAAAATAAACGTGGATCACTTCTGCCTGTTTAGAAACAGGATAAGGCATGTGCCAAAAAAATCAGTAGGAAAAAACATTTATATATATAAATAGAATGGGACCAGTATAATTTTAGATATGAAGCTACAAAGGTGGATGAAGTTCCAGATAAAATGAATCTACCTACTGAGCTTTAAAACAGGGAGCAAAAATACTGATGAAATTTGAAAAATATTAATGGTACTGTAGAAAACAGAAGCATCCTCAAGCATAGTTTTTTCTGGCTCTCTGAAGTTTTAATGGAAATTTATTTTTCAAATTTAGTTGAAAAAATTAATCCCCCTGCTGAAATTCCAACTTGCCAACTCTCAAGCCCAGGTGGATTTTTATAGCCAAGATCTAAACCGCTGAAAAATAGCAGTGTACAGAATAATGGAAATGCTGACACAACCTACATTACAGCTGCACGAGTTGTGCCACAATGGTTTATGGAGAGCCCATTTTGGGTTTGTCAGGTTTTTAAACACAGGCTGTTGTAAATTTGAAAGAAGACTGTCTTGTCTTTAGGCTTTAAGGCTGTACATATTAGCAGAGATGGGGCTGAACCAAAACCTCCCCTTTCAGCCGCCTTCCTGAACTTTGGGAGAACTGGAAATCTCACCTGAGCATCCCAGGGTCATCATTATCCTGTTTTGGTTGTATTTTGTACTGGGAGGAAAATTAGTTCTCTTATGAAATAGAGCCCTTAGGGGCAAGCACAAAGTAGGAGCCTGCTCTCCTGGATAGAAGATTGTGAGGAGAAACACAAGTGCAGTTCATGCTGCACAAGTTCATCCAGGTCAGTGGCAGCAGCAGGATTGGGCTACCAGTCCTGGCAGGTTTAGCCCAAAAGTTAAAATTTCGCTGTTACCTCAAGTCTATGGCAGGCAAATCTGTATCTGTTCAAGCTGCACTGAAACAAAGGTGTTTACAGGCTGAAACCACAGCTTTGCCTCAGAAAATTAAGGATCCTGTCTTTAAAAACTGCCTGTGGAGGAAGTTGAATTTAGGCTGAAAACCTCTTCTTACTGGCTTTTGGGAGAGTTTACTCTGAACTCGTAAAACACAAGGGAATTGTGGAATTGCAGATAAAAACTAAATGTCACCACTTGGACCCAATGTAATTTGATTGATAGCACCAGCAGGATGTCTCTTAGTACAACTACAAAGGTGGCACCTTTCTAATGTGTGTGAAAAGCTGACTTACCTGTGCATGAATTAACCCAGGAAAAGGCAAAGAGGAAAAAGCTATTTAAATCTGCATTCATCTTTTATTGGCTTTTCCACTTCTCATAAACAGTTTGTAACCACACATATATCATCATCCCAAACATCATGTATAACTTCTCACTCAATAATCCAATGGATATCAAGGTGATATATTCAGTAGCAACAGTTCGTAAATGGGCCATTTTATAACCTAGGCAAAGGTTAATCATCCTTAGCTTCTTAAGTGTGATCTTAACTGTTCTGCTCGTGCTTACCAGTGGATTTCCAGCAGAGCTGTGGTTTACAGTTAATTAGGAGACTGATGTTGGAAGGGAAGCCATGAAGTTAAAATATTATTAGCAATGCTGGGTGTCCTATTTTTGGGTGCTCAGCTGTGACATGAAGGACCCTTATTGCCAGAACCAAGGTCTCAGCTTTTTGTGATGATCAGGCTCTTTCAGGAGATGTCACGAGAACTCACGAACTGGGGACATCAGACCCACTTGTCATTTTTGTTAGAGTTGGCTTTGTTCAAGTCTCCAGAATTCAATCAGCAGGAAGCCAAAACCAGCCGCGGCTCTCCCTCAGCCCCGTATTCCCAGCGGAGCACAATATCTGACCCGGTGGCACCGTGGTGGCACCGTCAGCAGGATCAGCATCCTGGCTTGGTGGCCACACTAAAGGCTTCCATCACTCCTTAAACACACTGGAAATAAAGTGGTGATGCAGCTCAATTTAATCTCCCTGATCCCTCCTGAGAACCTCCCTTCTCCAGGCTATTCCCACACAGACACAAAGATTTTGTCTGGCTGAACCTGTTTATTGAGCGCAGCTGTCACCCCTGCTCTGACCACTGACCTTATCTGAATATTCAAATCCATTCCAGATCACAAGTTCAAATGATTTTCTTACCCTTTGAAAGCCCTGTTTTCATAGTGAGCTGATTGCACATGACAATATTATAAGGGGTGTAATTGAGATTCTACAAACAATTTGCACCTCAGATTTACAAAAATAATATATGTGGAAGTGAGAATGCTGCTGGCATTTCTGTCCCCCACCAGACCCTTCAGCTGGTCCTGGTTGTGAAAAGAAGTTTGACCCCTTCAGGTATTGAAACAGAGAAGGATTTTAGAGGGATGTGCTGAATCTGCTGCTGCGACTGAGAAACCACTGATTCCAATTTATCCTCTTGGAATGGGTGGGAATCAAGGCCACAGGCCCAGCACTGAAACTCAGCGTTCTTCCTTTCCTGAGCACCAATGAGAAGGGAAACTCTTCCTCCCCCTGAGAAGGAAAACTCCAAGGAAAAAGGCAGGGAATTTCAGTGCACTGTCTGTAACATGAGCTGAAGAGGTGCAAACCCAGCACATGGAAATGGCTACAAACTGTTCTAGTTACTCTCCAGTTTCATGGTATTTGTTTGATTCAAAAATACTCTGTCCTTCATTTACATATTTTTTCTTCCATAGAGGATCCTTTTTTATTATTATTATTATTTCATTGCTACTTCTTTTTCTAGAAGTAAATTAAAAAAAAAAAGAATGAGCTCAGGTTGTTATAAAAACCCTGCTCCATAAAAGTGTTAGCTTTAGCCCTATCTTAATTCTCCTTTTCATTCCCTCTTCTGTTTTTTAATAGCATTTCCCATTTCTATTTTGTCTGCACTTCCTTGTGTGTTTTTTCTTTCTTCTCTTATATTTTTCACAAAAAGTAGAAGGCAAACTTTACAGTATCAAACTGCAACCTTAACCTGCTCTTTGAATGACTTCAAATTGTTAGAATTAACTGATCCTAGTAAGAATTTCAATTCTCAAGTGGTTCTCATCCACCTGTCTGCCTGTCCATCCATCATCCCGTTGACTTCATCATCCTGCTTAAAGACACCGCATATTTGCTGTTTTAAAGAATAACGAGTCACTGGGCTTGCAAGAAGTGGAATATCAAGCTGGATTAAGTTGGACTAAGGAGTACACAATATTTACAATAAATTTGAACTCCCAGAAAACTCAGTTTTCTCAGACTCCTGCAATAGAGCAGGAATCAGTCCAGGTCTGTTCAGAGGCTGCAGAGGTTCATGAACTTCACAGACCACATCAGTCTCAGCTGAGAACAGGAACCACATTGCAGGGAAGGAAGATTTTGAAATTTTATGCCATATCAGTGAAGAAAAAGTGAAATATCACCAAATTTGGAAATTCAAAGCCGTACAACTGGAAAGCAAGTAGAGGCTGTGGATGAGAAATTAGTTTCGTGATGCCTTCCAAAGTATTTTATTAAACACATAACCAAAGACATCCGGTCTGAATGTCCAGCAGGTGCCAAATGTGCAGCCAGATGTTTGCGATGATGCCTCCAGCAGGAACAGTCCAGAGTCAGCCAGCTTTGCTGGCACCAAGGATGTTCTCAGGAGGAAAGCCCAGACACAAAAATCCCAAATCTCCACTTCTCACAAACATCACACAAAAATATGTGAAAACCTTTTGTGGAGCCTGATTTCCAGGGGTGAGCAGAGCTGTATCTGCTGGTGGTGTTGGTTGGAAACATAAAAATGACAGAGCTTTTCTGACATGTGACTGTTTAATTTGTCTGTTCCTTAGTTTCTGCACCTATTGGAGTTGCCCCGAGGATCATTCCTGGAGCTATTTATTCTTACATACATTATTATGAACAGTCCAGTGCAGAATATAAGGCTTAAAGTGCAGAATATAAGGCTTAAGAGCAGCCAAGTTCATAAAGCCTTTGGAGCTCATTACATGGATGGTGGTACCGAAGTGCCGAGAATTGTTGTAAATTTGAATTTCCTGAGGTGTGTTTTCTAAATGCCAATATAAATAGTGCAGGAAATAGTAAAATGAATAAAACACACCACTTCATTCCAGTTCCACTGTGGAAGGCAGAGTGTGAAATGAAGAGCTCTGCTCTCCAGGTGGTGATCTCCATGCACAGTGCAGTGTTTGTCCTGAATTTCATTGCTTTAGGAATGAATCGTGGAAACTCTTGATTTAGTTGGTGTTTAATGTGTGTTTTATACAACTTGTGTGATATAATCAGTTACCCAGGGAGTCGAGGAGGGAACTTAAAGAGCAGTAAAAGCTTCAGCTGTTGCAGTCTCTGCCTGGGATTGGTTTGCTGGGTACACAAACGCCAACATTCCCAGGTCACCCAGCTCCGGCACCATCCAGCACGATCCCGATGGATCCGTCGCCAGCCAGCCCACGGACACACTCAGGGAGTTGGGGCAGCACAACAGGCTGGGGATGTAAATCACCTCCCTGCATAGCTGGGAATAGCAATACACAAGCCATAGGCAAGTATATTAGTGTCTCCAGCTATCCATAAATGAAAAATCATGTACAGCAACATTCTCTTTATTGTTATTCCAACAGAGGCCTTTTTCCTCTTTTATTTTTTATTTTTTTATTAGAGCCTCTGTTTGACTTTTTTGAAAAACATTTTATCTTTTCAGAGAGCTTTGGCATATGAGTATTTTTGCCTGTAAATAAAACTTAGTCTCTTTTCCATGGGTCGAGTAGCTGTGTTTTAGAAAATTATAGCATTAAATTACTCAGGCTCTCAGTGGACACTGAGAAGGAAGTCACAGGGCCAGTGATTTCTCCAAACTTGGGCAGTCACCTTCAATCCTGAGGAACTGTAGCCACACAGAACCCAATGTGAAGAATGTTGGCAAGGTTTTAAATTAAGTGTTTTTAATATGCTTAACCATGCATTTAATTTAAGCTTAATGAGACAGTTATTGTATGCTGACTAAATACCATGAACTTATTAAAAACATATTTACAGAGACTAACAGTGATGTAATAGATACATATTTATGCCATTATTGGTAAACTGCTAATATGTTTTTAATTAATTGGCATGTACTCAATATACAGTAGGGCTCTGGAGATATTTGTTATATTTGCTTTATGTTGATGAAGCACCAACAGGTTTAATGAGGGTTAATTGATCTAACTAACTACTAAAATATACATTTCCTATTCTGTGGTGATCAGGGCTTAAATCAAAGTACATTCAAGCAACTGGAATTCAGGATGTGCTTAACAGGATTATTCACGTGCTTATAGGTAAGTGGGGGCTTAAATGATCTTTTGAGTGGGAAGCAATTAAATTTTCAAGACATATCAGAAGAAGAAATGAAACTGAAAAAAAAATAGGCACAGAAATACCAAGCAACAGGTGGGGCATAAGAAGCAAAACTCTGAAGGGCTTTTAGTGCTGTCTCAAATCTGGACAAGGGATCAAGAGCTACTTTTGGCTGCACTACCTGGGCGTGTCTTAATGCTGAGATTAATTCATGGTGCTTCTGGTGGTGTTGCAATCAGTGACAGTTCGCCATGGCCACAATCAGACCCCACATATACTGACTAAGCAGCTGGGGAGGTTAATTCAGCACACGGGATCTGTTTGGATAAGTCTAAGCAAAGCACAATATGCTTACCACAGACACCTCGTTTTACATGTGCTGAGATGTGTGTGTGCCTAATGGAAAATCTACGAGCATTTTTGGAGTGGTTAAAACACACTTTCCACTGGTTTTAATTTAATTTTACTTTTTTATGAAGAATCTTAGAGAAAGGGCACAGTGAAAAAGCAATGAAGCCCAAATTGCTGTACATGAAGTTTCATTTCTGGAGAGCCAGAGAGATTAATTCACTTGACTGTGACTTGTTCATTACTACCCCAAGCTAACAAAAAAATGAAATATCACAGAGAGCAGTTCCTCTATTCTGTGGGTTGTAGCAGTGTCCTGATCACAGGCTACAGAAAAGGAAAAACTCTGGTTAATACTCTGACAATGCTCTACCTGCACCAGGCAAATTATTCCATTGCTGCAGTTTTGTTTACTGATACAATTGTTTTTTCTGGACCTTATTTTTTTATCATTTTGTATCTGGACAAAGGGCTCATTTTTCAAAGTGTTTCCAGGACTTGTATGAGGATGTGGCACATCATTGATCAGGGGCTTTCGCCCAGGGTGCTGAATCACTGGTTGCCTGTGCGGCTCCCTGACCCAGGGAAGGGTGTCCAGGAGTTTTATGTATGTGCTGGTAGGAAGAATCAAAGGAAACAGGAGAAGGACCCTCTGTTAAGGTGCTACAGGGAGATGAGATTTGTTCATTTGCTTTTTCAGGCTCCAGAAGCCCTCACAGTACCAGAAACATTCTGGTAACAACCTTAATTATTCATGATCTGCCTCCCCGCAACTCACAGCTCACCCAGAAAAAGGAAAGGCACTGTGTGGGCACTGGGTGGTGGTCAGTCAGACAGAGTGCTCAGGAACATTCCTGCTGCAACCAAGAGCCACTGTCACTACCTCTGATCCACAGGGAATGAAGCAAAGGCACAGGATAGCCACAGACATGTGGAGGTTTCTGGAGTTACCTTTGCTGCCAGGAACAATTGTCCTGTAGGATCTGGAGTTTAGTGGCTTCTGTCCATTGTCAGTGGGTGAGTGACAAAATCCTGCAATGGTTTTCTTACCTTTCATAAAGTCTGTCAACCTTCAACACCTGATTACTTTTTTCTAAGTATTACTTATTGACCAGTCAGTAAAATCAAGATCATAACTCCGTCTTCATCAAGGCTTGGATCCAAAGAACTGTTGTGGATCGTTATATGTAACTTGTGTCAGTTTGGCATATTTGAAATAATATTTGAAAATATTAATATTTCAGGGTTTTGTCTGGATTTTTGGTTCAAGTGCATCTCTAAGAAGGGTAAAAAATAATGATGATGGGAAAGAAGTTGAATCATCGTCCGTGAGGCTGAGAAAGGCCTATTTAAGATCAAAGGTGATATCCTGACACAGGGATAAGAATAAAAATACTCTACTAAGCCTCTATTTCATACTTAGCTTGTCTGTAACAGTTTACATCAGAACTTCATAGCATCCATTTGCATTGCTTAAATTTTTTAATGGTTCTGATTTCTTTGTTAAACCTTTTTGTACAGGGAAAAATGTTAACTCTTAATAAGTGACATGGCATTTTATTCTGAATCAAAAGCCTTTTCTTTGAAAATTACTTAATTAACATTTGCAGGTTCATAACATTTTCATTTATTCCTCTTTTTTGTTTTTAAATGGTTTTTTAAGTTTTCCAGTGATAGTGCTAGAGGTTTCCTAACGTATTAAAAAAACACAGAGTGTGCCCATTGGGATCTGCAATCTGATTAGCTTTCAGTTTGAAGCTGAAGGAGGAGATTAAGCAGAGAAGGACTGCTGTGCTATTAAAAAGAAAACCTGATTTCTTTTAGCCATTAGCCAATAGAATGAGTACAGCTGTCAGCAGAATGGCTAAATATATTACATAGTGAAGATCATCAGGTAAATATTTGAAAATTATGCAACTTTTTGAGTGTGGGATAAGCTAAATTCTGCTCTTGGGGTGACTTTTAAAGCTGGAGTTGTGCTACTGCAAACTGTGGGTTTTGGGATTCTCTTTGAGGAGTGTTTCATCCAGCTCTGGGCATAGTCTGGGCATTAGCTAAAGCTCTAAGTTGTTGCCACAGTAAATAACAAAAATAAAACTCTAACCCTACTGAAGTCGCACAAAGCAGCTCCAAATTTATATCTGGAATTTAGTGCAATGTGGCTTCACTCTGGTGATTTACTTCATTGGACCAGTTTCCCCCTAAACACTTCCCAAAGCCTTTCCAAGCAGTGGAAGTGCTGCTCTCTCCACTCTGTCCCTTTCGCTGTTCTGAGAGGCCTCTAAACATTTTAAGTGGTGAAAGCTACAATATCCCACACAAAAAATGATGGGTGTCCTGCTCATCTTTCCAGTCTGAGATTTTCCAGTGTTCTGAATACATCCCACGAAGCAAAGGATCAAAAAAAGCACCTTCTATAGTGTTTTCCATGGGGGTAGAATGTAGTTTTGTATCTGATTTAAATACAAGATCTTCAATGTCTTACCAGCACATCAGTTTCCCACATTTCTGGAGAACTTTACCTTTGTATCCACACATTCACAGAAGTTGTTGTTGTACACTCCCCTGAAATTCATTCTCAACTAGAACATACCAGCTATTTAACACTCCCTTTTTAATGAGAATGCATTGGAGCAAAATGTCATGGAAAAACAATTTTCCCCCTGAAAAACAACTGCTTATCTCAGAAAGCATCACATCAGGAATTAAAGCAGAGTGAGAAAGGGGTGTATTCAAGTAGAAATGAGGTGGTGCAGGGAAGCCCTGAAAGAGGAAGGGTTAGTGGTAGAGATGTGGGAGGGGCTCAGAGTTTCCAAATACATTTTTAAACCCCAAAATAATATGTTTAAAACATCAAAAGGGTAGTGCAATTATTCAGACTGGGGAAGACAATAAGTATATGCAAGTATGAAGGATACATATAAATATTTTTCTCATACACCCTGAGCCATTCATTAACTCCTACACACACCTCCTGAGATATAAGTAATCATGTGAGCTGTTGAATATGTATTTTCTACACCTGTGTAGGATTAATTTTACATACTATATATACATTTAATACATGTCCATGTCTGCATAGTTAAGAACCAGGTCTCAGACCTGAAGGCTGTGGGACCGTGCAGAGGTGAAAAGCAAAGTGACAGGAAGCAGATGTTTAAGTTCATCAGTATTAGCAAAGCTCCTAAAGCCTAAAGATAAGTGTGTGCTTAAAACCCATTGAGTTCCATAAGAGGAAGGCTCAGAGCTGAAGTTAAGCATATGTTTTGGGGAACAGGGATGGACGGCTGCCGGATGCCACAGCACAAAAATTAAGCATATGTGTAGTCTGAACAGCTCGTAGCCTTTGGTTATAAAGGTTTCTTGCAGGATTTGTATTTATTTGTTTTCCTGTAAAGCATTTTTCTTTCATACAAAAACATTTACAGGCTGGAAATACGAAGCAAATAACATTACTCTCGTTTCATAATCAGATGATTATGAGTAAGTAAGGGAAGCCTGGCTCTGCCCATTCTGCATTAATTCTCCTTTTCCCCTGCTTTTTTATCCTCACTGAGAAGTTCAAGGGTTAAGCCATCCCAACATGCCTCACTCTCAATTTATAAACCAGAAAATCTTCCATAAATCAAAAGTTACAAACAGACTTTGTAATGTCATAACTCTTGTGACGGCTCTGCCTTTGATTGATTCCTATACATACATTCTGTGTGATTACCATAATGTGTTCTTGGGGGACAATTCCAGCAGGGGAGAAGGAAGGCACAAGGAAAGAAGTAAATAACAAATGGTCCTGACTCCTCCTCATCGAGAGTGATTTCAGTCCAATGTTCCATCATATCAACTGGGAAAGAGAGTCTTAGGGTTTAGGCAATCAATTACAGATATGTGTAGAGGCAGACACAATCATTTCCCTGATTGTCACCAGTCCAGAGCAGTGACACAGGGAAGTGATCCATCAGTCTATTCCCACTGACAATCAGAGAAAGATGGCAGACACTTGTAGACTAACAGGCACCTGGATTGGCTGGCTGGGGAGATTGAAAAATAGCTGGATTTCAAACATAGCTAAACCTTTAAATACCTCTGTTGGAAGATTTCAGACATTCCTAGAAAACATTTAGAGCTATTACAGGAGTCGCTCCCATTACGGTGGGTGGGGAGGAGGGTAAACCTGCTTTCAAGTGCATTAGAATAGATAGAGTGAAGTAATCATGTTTAAGCCAGGAATATCAAGGTCCTTTCTGATTTGCAGGCTTTTCTTTTCTTCTGCTTTAATGCTGTCTTTTTAATAGGCAACCTACTTTTTTTTAAGCAAAGAACAGAAAATGAGGTTATCTGTGATCCGAAATTTTGCATTAGATTTAGAGGGCATTTGTTCTACTGCTTAACACTGATTTTTCCTCAGTGGATAGGGGGTTATTTATATTAAAAATCATCATGGACCATCTGCAGCAGGGTGCAAAGCTCAGAGTATGGTTGGTCCACTGGTCTGAGAAATCCCGTCTTACAATAACCTTTATTTAAGTTGTCAGAGCCCTACAGAAAAACAATCCACACATTCACTGGGTCTTTAATAGCCTGCCAATTCCAGATGTCATATATTTATTGTCTTTTCTTATAGCAAATTTCTTTTAAATTACTTTTAAAATCATCAGAATAAGAGAAAGCGCACGTTGAGTGGTTGAAGCATAAACCACAGAGTGGCATCCCAGGAGCTGTGCAGGGCTGACTGCAAGCTCAGGACCATTGGAGAAACAACAGCTGTTGACATACCAGTGTTAAATGAGTGATGTTTTGGCATTGGGAACTTCCCAGGAACACCTCCCACCACTCCTCCCCTCGCAGCTCTTCCCTTGATAACTGAGAATCCCAAACTCAACACCTGCAGGCAGAGAAACCATGTGGGGACTGTGCCTGGCTGTGTCCCTCCTGCCCCGCTGCTGCGGGCTTCATCTTTACCCTGAGTTGTGATCGTCAGCTTCCCAAATCCCCATTAGTGTTGGGTTTTAAGGCTGGATTTTGAAGGAAGGGATGCTGTGCTTAGGCTGGGGAAAGGCAAATCCTCCCTGAAGGTACAGGTAAATTAAGTGAAAATCTGGCAGATCCCAGGGAGGTGGTGAAATGAGGAGCTCTGCCAAAGCCTGGAGTATGGAACTGCTGGGTGAGAAGGAGCCTGCCCCCAAGGTACATGGAGTTGGGATTTGATGCTCTACCCCAACAAAGGATGTATTTTTGGCAGCCCAGGGAAGGAGGGAGGCTCACAGGCGTGTTTGGTCCTCCCACCTCTGAGCTTCTGTGGGAGGTGGAGGTGCTCCCACAGGGCTTTTATTAAAGCGGTCTCTTTCATCTGCCTGATGGGTCACATCCAGCATTTCCCTTGAGGCTCCCACCCCTAAAATGCTTCTGCTGCTCCCACAGCTTTACACCCTCTTTCACAGCAGGAAAGGGAGCTGCTCCATGTTGGGGCATCTTCACCCCTCTCCCAGAGACAGGACATGCTGAGCTCTGTATTTATGATATTTATTGATGTCCTGAGAGCCATATATATTAAACCTTGATCTGCCTTCCAAGTCCTCAAGCACTCCAAACACATGGAAACATCACATTTTTAGTGGATTTTTTGTGAAAACAAAATCCAGGAGCTCCCATTTTAAACATACCCAGGCCCCCTCTCTAGGACATCGCTGGCAAAGTTCTTAGATAACATTAGTCTGACAGCAAAATGTATAAAATAGGATTTATTATTAATTCATGAAGAGCTTTGATATCTTATCTATTGCTCTTCCCTTGTAATGATTTTTAATGTCATCATGGTTTTTAATTTTGCATGAAACCCACCGTCGTCTGTTTTCATTTGTTTGGTAAACCTTGTCTGTTTTATTAAGAAAATCCCAAGGCTTCTGTGGGTATTTGAGCAACAATAAGAATAAAGAAATGTTAATAGTAATTTGTTTCTAGTTCAATGCAACATTAATTTCAGCACTACATTATGAGGATTTCATTTTTATAATTCCTCAACCTGGGGAAATATACTTCCCATTCCCAAAATCCAGTAATCCAAATGAACAGTGAAAAATCCTTAGTGTCCTAAGATCTTGTACAAACCTTAACTTACCTTTTATTTACTATATATGCTACTGCAAGCCAATAGGAACCATAACTCCATTTAGATAATAATAATCAAATTATCCAAACCTGGGAGAACATGTTTTATAGATTTTGGTCTAAATTTAATACAAAAATGCAGTAGTCCTTGTTTGGAAGAGTTTATTAAGGGTTAGCAAAGAAAAAGCTTTTTCAATAGTCTATAACTCTCTAATGGCCTTTTTCAAATAAAATGGGAAAGAATTTGCAAAGAAACCTATATCAGTGAGCTGCAATTGTAACATTACAGTACAGGTCTATAAATCTTGACATGTTCAGAAGATTGCCTAAACCAGCAATACAATCTGTCCAAACCTCATTGTCTCCACGACCAGCCAGACTCATTTTAAGAAATGTATGTGGTCTTCAACCTAATTTTATCACCTTCATTTGTAAACTAGTCAATCAATCAAAGCATCCTGTGAGTCTAAATAGAAAAAGGAGTGCATTTTCATGCATTTCCAGACAGCACAGTCAAAAATTAATCTCCACTTGATCAGACATTCCTTGCCCTCATCTCAATAGACCATCATTAGGGTCAGCAATGTATATTAAAAATAGAGTTGCAGGGAACTGTTCGCCAGGGACTCTTTGCAAGGTACCTGCTGCCAGATCCGGGAGCTCTCTGTGAGAGAGGGCTGGGCTCATCCAGGCAAGAGCAGCCTGAAAACAGACTTAACAATGGGGAATGGAGAATTATCAGGAATACACATGCTCCACTGTCTGTTTCCTTCACCCTGAGCACAGAGGATAACGCTGATGGAATGTACAGTGGGATCCCAGAGGAGACCTCCCCTCACGATCCCTTTCCTATTTATGTTACAGACTATCTGTAGACACTATTCTTATATATTTTCCTACTTATATGTGTGCTTGTGTGTGATGAGACTGAGGCTGGGCAGGTCTGTGCTGGGGAGATGGGCAGTGGGCACTGTGCCCCAAAGCCTAATTCTCCTTTTCCATCACGGAGTTTATGGCCCTTGTTACTGGGCACATTTGCTGCAGTGCTGTCCTGTGGATATAACAAGGTAGGTTAGGACTGACCCCTCCTTTCCCTTGGTGCTTTTCTCACCTCAGGCAACACTGAATGCAACAGTAAATGCCATGGTGGGTCTTGTAGGGATTTCCAGTTGGTGAAAGAGTTCTGTACAAACAGCAAAACCACCCACTGCCCATGGGGAGCTGCGTCTGAGCAGCCCCTGGACCCTGAGCTGGGACTGTTGGGGTGGTACAGGCAAGAGCAACCCAAAACTGCTGGAGCTGTGCCAGAGAAGGCAACACAGTGTCAGAGGATGCAGCACATCTTGTTTTTTTTGGGAGTGTGAGAAAAATTCCAGAATGAGAGACATGGTGCCTGAAGTCTTCTTTCTACCTTCCAATCCTGGTTTTCACTGGCTGCCCCAAACTGCAAAACCTTTTTAACTGGCTGGGGAACGCTTTTCCCAGAGGTTTTTACTCCCCTAATTAAAGCCAGAGCACAGAGGGTGCTGTTCCTTTGGGAAGAGGGCCCTGGGCTTCAGCTGGGAACCTCTTAGCACAGTGACAATGTGCTGGACACATGGTGGATGCCGCGGGTGGATGCGATTGATGATCGTGTGATACTGGGCCATCTGCCTCTGTTTGCTGGAGCAGGTGACAACTTTGGCAGAAGGGACAGGATGAGGCAGCTCCCACATCATGTAGGGGCCTGTTCCCCCCAGATGTAAATCCAGAGTGGGGTGGGGCTTTAGAAATAAATACTTCTGTTTTACATCACCCCTTGGGAGATGGGGTTGAGAGAGGAGCTGCCTTGGGAGGCTGCAAGAGAGACCCTGCCCTGCAGACCCTGAACTGAAGACCTTCCAAAAGTTTGGGACTTCAGAAAAAATTTACCCAATGTTTTTCAGGCTTACTAGTTCATAATCCCTCACCATCAGTCTTAGCAAGAAGGAAACGTTGAATTTCCAGGGAATATACAGAGACTTTACAGATGATTCCTCCTCTTTTCAAGTGTTTTTTCCACAAGGGGTCATTGCAGAGCAGAGCAAGGATGACTTAAAAATTAGGTGATTTTTTCCTTTTCTAAAGTGAGGTAGACACTTAGATGCAATTATTTTAACTGGAATCATTAACACTATTAATTTGCAGCTGAAAAAACACCATAATGTCTTAATATTAATTATTTGTTTGGTGTTCAAGTCAACTACATTTAGACTGAGCAATATTTTAGTATAACTACATTTAAAAAAATAAAAAGGGGTAAAATATGGGAAATTGCCTCTATGTATAAATTAAGCATTTAAAAATAAGTGCAGAATTCTGTGCAGTAATTAGGATAAAAAGAGAAGATTGAAGATGGGATGTTTCTGAAATGAAAATTAAATTCAGGCTTAGAACATCTAAAGAGCAGATCAGAAGCAATTGTAAACCATCAAACTGCTGTTGAGTCCCAGAGAACTGCTTCATGTTATGTTTCTTTTTTCTTTCCTTTTGTTTGGCAAATAAAGCCTTTTCAATAATTCAGGCAAATGGCTTGATAAATACAAATAATTGAGCATATTAAGCTTAAAAATAAAAACATATTTTATCATATGTAACTTAAAAAGTAATCATATAATTAATGGGTGAAAAACAGAGAGAAAGATTGCCAGAGATTAAGATTAAGCCCTGCAGAAGAGAATGTTCTAACTAGAAATTGGTTTAATTAATAGCACATTTTACATAATGATTACAGTGTAATTGCGCTGACTAGCAGAGTGTCATTAAATATATCCATGCTCCTTTACAACACCCTAAGGCTAAAAATAATGAGTTACATTGAAAATCACTATGCAACAGGTTCATAAATAACATTTAAGCCTATACAAGGCGAATACTTATAAATAATAAATATTTGCCTTTTGTAATTGAAGAAAAAATGACAGCCTTCTTTTTCTGCTCCCCTGTAGATTGTCATGTTATAATGCTGCAAAGATTTTTTCCCCTTGCGTTCTCTAGAAAGTGCTGAATAATTTATTCAAATGCTAATATTCCACATAGTCTGACTTTGAGGAACAAATATTCCTCCATAAAGAATAAATGCCAAGTTGCTTATTACCAGTTTTGTTCTAGTTTGCATCGTGCAGTCCCCAAAAAACGATCACAGCCTATTCCACATGTCAGAGGAAGTCAGTGGCCAGATTTTCTTCCAGAATAGTTACATTCCTTTTTTTTTATTTAAAAATTACCCCTTCTCCCAAAATGTTCATCATGCTCAGAGCTGTTATGTAGCAACAGCTGCTCCTCAGCTCCAAAAAGGACGACATCATAAACCTGATAACTTTTTAATCTCCAGGTTTTCTCTGGTGGATCAGGAGGATCCAATAAAACCAGGTTTGATTTCATATCAGCGCTGGGCTGACATTTGAAAGACCCCCAAATGGTTGATGCTTAGTTACCGACACAGCAACCTCTCCAATGTCAAAATAAAGAAACAGAAAGCTCCATGTGGGAGATGGGAATGTTCTGGAGCGCTCCAGCCTTCCCTGGGTTGTAGTTCTGTGCCAGTGTCATCCCAAGGCAGGACTGGTTGAGCGTCGCCTTCTCTAGAGGCAGAATTGGGGTAATAACTCAAATATTAGGGGGAAAAAAACCTCACTTTTAGTCCAGAGGTTTTCCATGCTCTGTGTGTCTTCTTCCCAACCCACAGAGCTGAACTTTGGTCTCAGATGAATCAACAGTGGCAACAAAAATGAAGGAATTTTACCTAAGTGCACACTGAACACTGGAAAAACACACATTTTAATGGTAATGAGATCTTTTTTGGCATTCTCATGCTTCTGGTAGGTTTTGTAATATTAGAACCAGAAACCTTTTATTGCCTGAGCACTGATAAAACAAATGTAAGCACCTACAGTGATAAAACCAGCAGTTTGGTACCAAGAAGAAAATATGGTGTTTGTTTCAACAAAACATTCTCTGGGTTAGGGTAGAAGTCTGATAATGCATAGAAAGAATTCTGGTTTTTGGATGATACAAACCCCAGTTGTCCATGACCATTTATTTATGATTTTTCTACCACAAAAATGAACACAGGTGAAAGTTCCTTGTTCCAGTCAAACATTTTTTCCCCATTTTATTGAATCAGGACTGATACACCTTCCTATCCACTGAAAAACGACTCCTTTTTATCATTATCCTAAACACTGTGCAGAGGGTGAAGCTAGAGATATATTTGAAGAGTCTGGTGAAGCAAAACAGGAGTTAATTTTAATGGAATTTAATTCCATTTTAACAGAATTTGCATAGCAGCAGGACAGATCATTAGGACCATTTCTTGGTTTTCTCTAGAAAACTACATTTGCATCATTGCTGACCATTTTTTCTTTATTTCTCTTCATTTTTACAGCTTACAACATCCCACTGGGATCTCCAGAGCCCACTTCACTCCTCAGAAAGTGCAGGCAAAGGCAGGAATGGACTTCCAGTGGGAATCTGAACTGAGGTGGCTGCAGAGCAACTGCTCCTTCCATATCACACCAGGAATGCCTTCATCCCACCAACCATCCCTGCTGACAGCCCAGGGAGGTAAGGAATACTGCATATTTCCCCTTCATCATGAGGGCACTGACAAAGTTTAGCTCAGGTGACTGCTGTTGCACCAACAGGTCAAAATTGGAGGAAAAAAAGAACCCAGGGATTTTAATCCTTTGCCTTTCCTGAGTTTCCTGATACAACAGTGGGTGTATCCAGCCATTGCATATGGGAATCTCCTACCATCACTGTGGGAATCATATTATGGTGTCAACGTTTGAAATTTTACTGAAGATCCCAGAAATAATAATTTTCCTACTTTTCATGCCCCCTCCAACACCCATAGACCTGAGAGCCTTGTCTTATCCTGGGGGGCAATGCTGAGTGCAAGCAGAAGTCAAGAAAGCAGATTTTAACAATTAGCACTTTTTAATTGTTCCATCTTTGCTCCTTGTTAATGCTGGATCAAATAGCAAAACAAATATGCTGAAATTCTTTCCTCTGTGGTAAAATGTTTGGGTTTGCCTGTACTCCCCAGGCTCAAAAAAAAAAAAGGAGATCAAGAATCACTTACCCTGGACCTTGGAGGGTTTTGGGCAGCATTTTGTAAAAAGCACAAAAATACAATTTTTTTACAATTAGATAGTTTGTTCCTCAATTCTCTCTTTTAGTACCTTAATTAATTACCCAAATAATTTAAAAAATCATACCTGATATAGGAAATGTAATGCATTTATTTGGATCCAGATCCAGAGCCAGCTGATATGAGGTCCTGCAAAGGCAACCCTTTTTATTATTATTACAGAAAAAAAAGGGATGTTTTTTGCCACAGAAAAAGGAATAAAACTCCTGCAGATTTAAAAAGTTTCAATTTGCTTAGCTGCATTAAGACAAAACATCCCTCTAAAAGTACAAAAGGGCAGGATTTAAAACAAGAAGAAAGGTTAAGAAAGATTAAGAAAGAATGTCTTCCCCTGTTTATTCACTTCTGCTGGGCAATAATCTAATTTCCAGTCTCACGTCTCTATTTCAGCCCACATATGGCAGTAATATTGGATCTTCAGCAGTGCAGCTTAACCATGACTAAACAGGTTGATGAATGTCATGCATCTTATCATCATACATGCATATTTTTAAATATAATTCACTTTTGATCTGCACCCTTGTGCAGTGGTGAATGAAAACAGTTAAGATTTCTTCCACTGTCTGCCTTTAAATGTATTAAACAGCCCTGCTGTCAATAGATTATATTCTTGTACAATGATAATAGCCCAAAAAACTAAGAGGCCTTGTCAGGAATTGCAGTTGTCACAGTTTGATGCAAATGATTTTACTTGGTGTTCATCTGCTGCACAATCAGCTCATAATCTGGATATACATCACAGCATGACATGGAAATTTCCTGCTACTCTGCTTTCATTTCCAGAGGCAGCAATCAAATGAAAACCATTCAACCTCACCAAAATGTATAAATAATTTTCATTCAAACATATTAACAGTCAAAATATGAGAATTTATCACAGAGCACTACGCCTTTTAAGAAGCAATAAAGACTTTACTTTTTAAGCATATTTCTACTTAGAAAAGTAATATGAACAGTAAGTTGCGAGTTTAAAAAAGGATTAAAAACTCCAGACATGGCACCAAATCTTCAGACTTAAGTGTGTTGATGCTGCTTTGCTCCACACGCTGCTTGGGAAAAAACAGCCTAGAAGAGGGTTGGGAAAAGGGGGAACAAGGGGTACTATTCGAATGACTGCTTTGCCCTCAAATTTGCCCCATACAATAAACATAAGGATTCAAATACAAAGAACAGAAAATAAAATCCTGTGGCACGGAATCTGGTGGTTCAGCAAGCAAGATTTCCTTTATTTATTTCTTCATTTTCATTTATATTCCAGATTAGATTTAAATTTAGTTCAGTTTAAGGATCTTTTTCTTTTGACCACCATCAATATTTAAAGGGATGTTCCAGGCAGGAACGCTCCCAAAAAGACCTCTTCTAAAATGCATCCGGTGAAATTCAAAAATACCAAAGGAGGATCGGGCTGAACTCCAGTTCCACCAGTGCCAGCTGTCGATTATCTCCTGTTTGATCCGTTTTTGGTCCAGTGGGAAGTGTCTCTGCCCATGGGAGGGGGTTGGAATGATGATCCTTGAAGTCCCTTCCAACTCAAACCAGTCTGTGATTCTGTGGTGAAAATAGCAACTGAAGAAGGCAAATATTTGCCCTGCCTGCCTGGCTGCAGGGAAATGCAGGTCTGGGAGCATTTTCCAGCTGCACTCCCAGTGGGAATGGTGCTGGGGGTTACTGGGAACATTGGAGGGCAGCACCACCCCTGCTGTGCAGCATCAGGGATGAGTAGGGAGAGCCCAGGGGTGTTTTGTGTGGAGTACCTGTGCAATCACCCTGTACTTACTGCTGAAATGAACCTTTTTTGGGTGTTGCAGCCACAGATTTGCCCTTCTTCCCAAGTCACACTTCCATGCCGCTATTTCCCCCAAATCCATTCACTCTGGGGAATCACTGAGCTCTCTGGAGCCTCTCCAAGGAGGAGAACAATCCCTTACAAAGCCAAGGAATGCAGGAACAAAGGATGGTTTGCTGTTCTTATTAACGGTGGTGCTGAAAAAAATCGCTGCCTTCCTATAAATTGGGTGCTTTTTTTGAGAAACAGGTAAAAACTGCTAAGATGACAGTTTTTCCCATTTTTCCAGTGAGTGTGTCTGAGGAAGTAGAAGTGCAATAACCTGGGGTACAGCAGGCTCAGCCATTTGAAATAAAACTTTGCAGTACTAATGTTTTTGTAACTGCTTTCATATTGTAATGATATTTTTCCAAGCACTGGTTTTATTTGATCTTAAATACCTTTTTGGGAAAGTCCAGTGAGCTGACTCTAATAAAATCATGCTATTGAAAAAAGGTTTAAGTGGAATGTTCAGAATAAATTACAAAACTGCATGCAAGAATACCAGCTAGTGCTGCAATAAAAATCTGGAAATGAGGATTCTTGCAATATATTTTAAAGAAGTAGTATACTTTTTTTTTTGTTCATTTTTTTCCACAGAATGTTTCATAATAGAAAGCCTTCACAACGTAAAAGAGGGTGAATGAAAAACGAATGAATAAACTGCCAAAGAAATTGCATTTAAAAAAAAAAACTTGATTTTTTTTTCCTAGAGAATATATTTCATATCATTTTTGATAACTTTTGGAAGATAATAGGAAAAGTAATTCTGTTCCATTTTGCTGTACCAAAATACTTAAATTACATCATAGTTAGACTCACTGTCAGATCTCACTCTCTCACACACACACAAATGTACAGACCCTCGGTATCAGGAGCTGATGTCAAGAAAATGACAGAGATTTTTTTCCATAAAACAGTCCATGTAAGGGGCTTCCTGGATCTAACCAATGCTTTTCATAGTCCTCCTCTCTCCTGTAGATCCCACAATCAAATTCCTATGGATGAATACAACTCTAGGAGTGGAACAGAGGGACTCCCTTCTACACAAGCATCATTTTCTGTCTGGCTTCTGCCAGGGATCACCAGAGAACTGGGGAAGGCTTTCCCAGTTGTGACATGTCTGTGTTTGGAATTGTAAACCCAGGACTCCTGGTGAGATGGGTCACACAGTGCTTTGATGCTTTGGACCCAGGTGGAGGAGCAAAAGATGTGACAAAACACTGACAAACCAGGGTAAGCACCCACAGAACCCCACAGCCGTCCCCAGATTCTCACCCTCTTGCTGGATTTCCCCGAGGGTTTGCCAGGATTGTCCACGTGCCATGTTTGAGCTGCTCTGCTGTAGCTGCATGGACATTCCATCAGCTTCAGAGGCAGGAAGGAACCCAGCCCTCCAGCCTGGGGTGGTATCCTGCAGACAGCTCATCCAGCACTGCCCTGATTGAGTGAGGTGTCAGCTGTAAAGAGAGTTCTGATGGAGGACACTGATCCAGGTGACAGTGTGACAGGTGCAAGGAGGGATGTGTGCTTAAATATTAATCCCCAGCAGCCATAATGCCAGCCCTGATCTGTTCTTTTCCTTTTTAAGAACTTAACATGAACAAGAGACTTGGTGCCTCGTTGTTCTGTTCCTCCACTTGGACTCTGATGGGCCCATGTAGAGGATGTCAAGTGATGAGAAGGAGCCAAGCAAAGGGTTGGCTGAAACAAAAGCTGTTGCTTTGTATTCCACCCCTCCTTTAGCAAGGGGCCACTTACTTTTGACTTGTGGGCTGTCCACCGGCCCAGTCTTGAGGCAGAAATCTAAAAATATCTTCTCAGTATATTCTAATTACATCTTAATCTGGAGCCTGTTCCAAGCTGGTGGGCTGTCCTGTATCTCAGTGCCTTCAGCTTTGTGCAACCTGCTCAAACATCTCCCAGCACATGCAGGTGGAAAGGAGTAAGTCAGATGAGATTCCTTGCAGGAAGAGGTCTTCATGTGCCTCCTTCAAACTTTCCTTCTCCCATTTCTAAGCTTTGTTTTCCACTATTTAGAATTGTTGTGGCAGAGTGTGATAATTTCTTAATTGTATCTGCCTGCTGCAGGAGAAATCAGAGTGTACAAACACAACAAACATGCTGTCTAAAGGCAGAACTGCTGTAACAAAAATTAGACTTTATCAGGTTTACTGCTATTTTGAGATATGTCAGTATGGCTGAATTTGAGGCTGAAGCCCAGGAATCCAGCCCTCACCTCCACTAGTGCTGCTGTTTCTGAGTCAATTAATCCTTCACTTACCCTCTTTCCAAAAAGTGAATGATATTTATTTCCTTAGCTCATCAGAGAATGTTAAACACTGATCTATAAAATGGACACTGAGCATTTTAACAAATAAAAATAATTGCTCAAAATTTTTTTGAGGCTTGATAAACACCATGAGCTTTGGCCAAAGCATATTGGGTGCTTTTTTTCCAGGTTTATCAGGAACTACTGGAATTTTCTTGTTATGGTTCAAAAAGATATGGCAAATGCTGGTAGCCATTACCATCAGCCCTGTCTGGATTGCTGGAGTTCACTGTGATGTCTATAAAAATGAAGAAAACCAAGCAATTCCTGTCAATAAGGGAGAAGCTGGAGATTTTCAGAAATTAGGGAGCTCCTATGGCAATAAAAGCCTTTCAGGGTTTCTCCAGAAAGAATCCTTCAAGTGTTTTTGCAGCACCCAAAACTGTGATCCAAGAAATTGGATCCAATTGTGATTCCTCTGTAATTTTGGTGCCTAAGAGATATAAAACCTGAAGGCATTTCTGTTTGCCTAAGAATTTACTGAACTGCATCTACATGGAGATGGAGACCAACCCCCTGAGACACTGAGCACTCCCCTCACACCCTGTGGGTAACTAGACAATCATTCAGTTGCTTGGAGGGAAACAGGAGGGAATGGGACTTTGAAATACTGCACTTCAAAGTTCTGATGGAAATGTTCCACAAAGAAAACCACTGGATGCCAAAGGAAGAAGCAATTTTCTTTATGGAGCAGCTTTGTCATGTCCTAATCTAATTCACATTTTTTTTTAATGGGGAATAAATACCTACTTGATAAATTTTACTGACCACTCATATTTTATTTCAGTAGCTTAAATATTTTTCTTTCAACTCTAGGAGGGGAAAGGGGAAGCACATTTCATGGTGCAACCGCTGGATTTTCTGCTGTCCCATTTGGGCACTCCACGAAAATTTTGCTGCATCACAAGCTGGAAGCAGCAAGGAGTCCAGAGCAGCTCTGCTGAAGACCGGGACTGTCGGTTGTCTTCTGCCCAGTTAATCCAGGAATCAGTCCCAGGTGAGCCAGGCCTTGTATCCATGCACAGCCACTGTTGACTGGAGTGGGATCCCTCAGCTGTGCCAAATCCACCACATCATTTCAGTTGTAAGATGAGGCTCCCCAGGAAAAATGTCATAGAATCAGAGAATTGTTTAGATTGAGAAGACCTTCAAAAATCATTGAGTCATTCCCCCAGCACTGCCAAGGCCACCACTGCCCTATGTCCCCAAGTGCTACATCCACATGGCTTTGAAATCCCTCCAGGGATGGGATCTCTACCTCTGCCCTGGGCAGCTGTGCCAGGGCTGGACAGCCCTTTCCAGGAAGAAATTTTCCCTAATATCCAATCTAAACCTCTCCTTGTGCAGCGTGAGGCTGTTTCTTCTTTAGCAAACATGATCTTAAGTGAACCTCCACAAGTAATTTAGCCCTGCTCTCAGTTATTCTTGAAAGGTCAGATCACCCTGATGCCTCACAAGGGTATTTGTGTGATTTTAAAGCCCAGAATTTACTTGTGGGTCAATGTGATGTAATAATAATTAAAGCAGTATCCTGACATTGTAGTAGTATATACAGGAAATAGTATTTCTTACCATTAACTGTACCTGAGATACCATAGATGATCAGATATAAGTTCATACACAAAGCCCTTTTTTCTGTATATTATTTATATTAATTATACTATAACACTTGAATGTGAAATATGTCCACGTGCACACAGTATACTCACAGTTCATTATTAAAGCTGAATGATGAAACACATTTAAGTCAGGAAAAATACTTTGAAGTTTTGTGGGTGATGCTTATTGGACTCACTTGTGCCTCTTTCAGTCCCAGGTATCTCATCACCTCATTGTGAGTTTTGTTTTCCTCAGGATTCTTTGATATGTTCCCTGAACAATGTTTTTTTTCAATAGTGTTTAAAATCCTATAGCAGTAGCTCAAGGTCAGCCTGGATGGGGCTTGGAGCAACCTGGTCCAGTGGAAAGTGTGCCTGCCCATGGCAGGCGGTTGGAATGAGATGAGCTTTAGGTTCCTTTCCAACCCAAACCATTCTGGGATTCTTTGAATGATAACCTGCCAGGATGCACGTGGAGCAGCATGTGGGTAATTTTACTTTCCAGAAAGTTTCCTTGCAAGAAGCAGATGGCAGGACAGATATCTCAGATCTTACTTCAGTATCTAGGGAAAGGCTTGTTGCAGTGGACCAGGCTTTTCTGACTCAGGCAGGGCATGAGCAAAGGGATTACGTGAGATGTTAACGTGCAGTAGCTGTGAAATTGGTGCCTCACACTATTGCCAGATTTGATCCATTTTATCCCACTCCAGGCAGTTCTTGGAGCAAACCTCAGTCTCCAACCATCCATCGTTTATTCCCCCATGCCAGAAAATTAAGCAGCTTCTGTCCCCCCCAAAAAAGGGGCAGGATCAGTTCCTGGAGGTGTGAGGGGCAATCTCTTCCCTGTTGGGTTTTTCAGCAGTGTCTGTACCTGGCACTACCTGAAGCTTTCATTGTAGCATCCATGGAGCATCCAAGCTGGATCCATGCCCAGCGTAAGTGGAGTCTTCATGAAATTTGGAGAGATTTAAATGCCTCCTGAGCTCCTGTAGACTGATTATTTTTTTCCAAAAGCTTGTAACTCAACCAACTTTAGATGGGCTTTTGTGGGAATGCCAGAACATATA